>LZPO01007962.1:548455-558967 GCA_001675575.1 Neotoma lepida
AGGATAAACAACAAAAAAAAATCTAAGGTCATTAAAGAATGTGGAAGTGGATTTTAGTGTTAGACTATGTATTGAGCATATATGAGGATCTGGGTTTAGTCCCCTCACATACAGACATAGAGGACAAGCATACAAGTACACTAAAAAACCTGAACAAATATTTTAGGCAAGACAAGTTTAAAAGGACAATAAGCAACCCAGTAACCGCATCAGTAACCAGGTAAATGTACATTACAAGCAGAGTGGGACAGCACTACACAGTCAGAAAGGGGCCAAGAATCTGAGACCACCAAGATAACTTGGTAACGATAGGGGGTTGCTTTGTATCATTCGGTTAAACTCTGAGTTTAAGTTTAAACCCTTTGCTNGGGCTGAAGAGAAGGCTCAGAGGTTAAGAGCACTTGCTGTTCCTTCAGAAGATCCGAGATCAATTCCTAGCTCAAAACCACCTGTGATTCCAGCTCCAGGGGACCCACCATTTTCCAGCCTCTGGTAGACTTGCAGGTAACAGTGGATGCTTGGAGGAACTGAGCATCAGGAATGGCAGAAAGACTGAATTTTCACTGTACTCATTTTTTACTGTTCAAACTTTATCATATATATGTGTGTATATACAAAATATGCCTTAAATTTTGTTTAAAACTTGTTTAAAATATGTTATATTAAATGAGTCTAATATTACGCTAGGCCAATAAAACTGCNCCACCTCAGGGAAGAAGAGGTGTAGATACAAATGTTGCCTCCTGAAGCCACAGATAATTCCTTCAGATAAGTTTTGCAGCAGGTCACTTCTTAGGTTTTGACTGTTTGCCACAGTGTCACCTCGGTGAACTTGTAGGCACTGATGGTAAAAAGTCACTTTGGTTCTAGAAACAGCCAAGATGAGTAAGACTTCAGAGTATGTTACTAACTCTGGGTTTCCTGGAGATAGACACTTCTCTCCCACAAACCTGGAAATTCACTTCTGCTCAGTCACTTAAACTAAGGCAAATTCACTTGAGCACACATTTAAAATCACAAGATGGCTGACACGCTGGTACAGCTTATGGAGCCTTAAGATTTCCATTTTTAAGGGGGTTGGGGATTTAGCCTGACTACCGAGCACAAGGCCCTAGGTTNNGTCCTCAGCTCTGGAAAAAGGAAAAAAAGATTTTTCTTTTAAAAGTTATTCTTGTTAATACTGTAAGTGAATTCCTCTAGAGTTTTTAAGCACTCACAACACCCTTCTGGGTGGCCACTTATGGGAAGAAATGAGGTAGTCAGAAGTTCCTGTTTAGTTAGGTATTTAGTGATTTGGCAAACTTTTGATGTTTGGATGCTGGAGGGTCCTGTGCACAACTACAACCGACTCATCTGAGACTGCTCACTCCTGTCCTGAAGCTCCATCGTGCACGGCATTTGTTCCCGTCACTACTAGTTACTCTTGTATTCTCTTGCTTCATCCTCAGCTAGAATGACTACACGTGTACCCTCGTTAGCTTGCTGGCTTTTCTTCCTTTCTGGGGACTTTTCTCCCTCATGCGTGTGTTGGAAAACCCCACTACCAATGACTGATTATAAATGCCCTTCCTTACGATACACTGAGAATAACAAGACAACTTTTCCTCTTCTGGACTTCCCATGGTCAAAGTTCAAGTAGGCTCACCATGCCGAACTGCTCTTTGGGTAAAGTACACCACAGCATGGCGTGCTAAGTGAAAGAGCGTATTTGAAGGAAAGGAAATATTTTCTGGAACCTTGCTTGGTCTTTTTAAAGAATGATGTTAGATTTTTATTTAAATTTAAAGGCCCATTAGATATAAAAACTAGCTATATTTTAACATATTAGACATCATAGAAAATGTGATTTACTAGCAAGAATTTATAAATTATCTCCTAAAGTTTGTCACCTAACTAAAGTCACTACATAGAATGTTCCAAAGCATGTAGTGGGTTCCTCTTAGGTTTGAACTCAGTACTTTAAAGCCATATTCTTTTTTACTGAATGTTAACAATGGATGAAACTCTGCGTTCTTGGCTGATACAGTTGTGAATTACCTCAGTGGCTTTTCTCCCTTTAGAAGAACATAGTGTTAACCCTGGCTCTAAAATGAGATGTGGCTGTCTGTAAAGCAGCATGTTCTTCAGGACTCTGGGACAGACAGTGGATGGCAGAAGGAGTATCNCATGTAAGGAAGTCTGGGATATCCAGAGCATCCCTCTGCATTACTGTGGTCCTCTCACACACTAGGAGGAGTGATGTTGCTTTTTTAAAGGTCCACGGGGATACTAAGAAGTGGGATGCTGTGTCTACATGAGACCTTTGCTAACAAGATGTCCTTTTCTTCAGATGAAAATCTTGAGTTTTTCCTGCATGTTGACCCCGCTGTAGCCTTGTAAGAGCTCATGGATAATGTCTTCCTCGGTTATTACTAGCAAAATATTTTAAGAGATGCCAGATACAAGCAGAAAATGACTAGCCTCAACCATGGGTGCCCTTTAGTTACTTCTGTTTCAGCAAATCTGGACTTTTTGTAAGAGAAGAATTTTTTAGCACCTGTCTGTGTGCAGCCGAGAGGGCTAACAAAGTAAGCAGAGGANATGCTTATGACACTCTGGTTTTCAGGGACCAGAGTGATAACCCAGGAAAGTGTTGTCTTGCCTTGCAATCATGAGGATCTGAATTCAACCCCCAGAGCCCATGCTTAAAAAAAAAACAAAAACAATGCCAGGCATGTGGTATGCATTTGTAACCCCAGTTCTGGGAGGAAGAGGTCAAAGCGCTCCTGGGACTCATTGCCCAGGTAGCCTACTCTGTAAGCAGGCCAGTGGCAGGGGGTAAAGGAGACAGCACCCGAGGATCACTACCAGAAGCTGCTCTCTGGCCTGCANGTACACATACATGNGCTCCCATGCACACATACACATGCATACATGTCAGTTTTCGAGTGTAGGTGGGTCTAGATCTGTCTATGCTTGTGGTTTTAGGAAATCTGAATTTTCGAAGGAGTGAAGTTTGAAAAGGAGTTTACGGTTTACGTTTGAAGCTCCCAAAGGCAACATTTAGCACACATGACTGTTCTCTACCTGGCTGTCATATTCGGAATCTTCAGACTAGCCCTGAATTTGGACAACCTCACAGCATCTANATCTTTTGATTCTCTGCCTGGGGACGTTTTGTCAGCTGCACTGGACCCAGGTTATTCTAGAATATGATGAAATAAACCCTGAACCATTTCTCCTGTTTATCAGGCAGAGCAAAATNACACTGCTTCCTTCAAATCTGCTTTTTTTTTTTTTTTTTTTTTTAACCTAACTAGCTTTCCAACCTGGGGCTGGAACTGATTGGGACTCTAACTGCTTTGTTACNGTCTGTTCTTCTCTCTAACAAGCACAATGGTTTGCTCCCTCTTGAGGCAGGGGCTCCATGTAATGAGTCAGTGCTTCTGTTAACTCCAAGGGCCTTTAATTACTTCCACCATTTTCTCCATGCATTTCATCCGCCGACTGTGTGAATCAGAGGCAGGCTGCTGGCCATCAGAGACTGGAGACGTCACTGGCCTTCCTTGCTGGCAGGGAACCACATTCTGCAGCGTCTGGATTCATGGGTGAAGTATCCTGTCTCAGAGTTTGTACAGCACCTTCTGTTTTCAGTTTACTGGTGAACAGGGCACATCACAAGAACTTGGAGTGCAGCTAAAGCCAAATCAGACTTGACAGAAAATTATTAGCAGGGTACAGAGGGAAAAAGATCCCCCTTCCTTTCTGTAATCAGGTTAATATGTGCATGGAATGCCTCACTTGAAAAGGTAGTGTGTTTTGGCAAAGCGGGTTTCTTAAGTAGAATTTCAGTTCCCATTATGCGAGGCTATCCATTGCTGCTCCGGCAGGGCCTTTGATCAGTGAACTCAGTGGGGGAGAAGGGCATGGGTATATTAATAACTTCAACATGTGGCCCTTCGGCCCAGCTGTACCCTCATCTTGGAAATAGGCCAACTGGAAGGAGTTTTCTTAACATGACCTATATATGCATATTTGGGGAAAGGGGGAAAGGCAAGGTAAGGGTTCAAAGGAGGAGACAGAATGGGGTTTTGGCAATAGGTTCTAGTTCCCCAGTTACCTACTTGAAGCATTCTGCTACTATATATTTGGATCCTATGGACTCAGGCTCCATCCTCAACTTTTACCATCTTTATCCTTTCTGATATAATGTTATAAAGATTAAAGATGCTGGCAGCTCAGGACAAGATTGGGAGAAGGCAGGGGCGCTGTAAGAGTCTACAGAGATGAGAGATTAATGCAAACCAGGTGCCTGAAATAGGAGCCCTGGGTCTGTCTTGCCAGGGCTCTATCTTTTGCCCTCTTCCTTTCCTGCACTGGTATTTTGACTTCCATTTTAACAGTCACAGGTTTTGGTCCTCATTACATTACTGCCGTAATCTAGAGTCAAACCTGCTTCTTCAGTGTGTTACCTTGCATGGCTCTATAGCTTCCTTCGGCATCTTCTGTGAGGTCTGAAAGAATGGCTGCATGACTCTACATCACAGTCCTGGAGCAGGCTGTGTTTTCATCACAGGTCATCTTCCTGACCTCAGGGCGTCCATGTTTCTCNTTCTGTCTGCCTGGCACTGACTTCTCATGGAGGACTGGTGGGGAATGATCCCAAAGGTAGGATGTGACATGTGACACCCATGGGCACTCCACAAGTTAGGATACATATTTGATTTCTGTTAACAAAGGTCAAAATAACAATGGTTTAAACAAGCCAGCAGCTGATGTTTGTCAAGGTGATAGTTCAAACAGCCGCAAGGAATTGCAAAGATGTCCCTGGCATTTCGAGTTCCTTGCTTCCCTTTCTCCTGTGCTTTCTTTTTTTCTCCACACAGAGTTCCCCTTAGTTTAGGATTGATTCTTCAGCTCCTACGGCCACATTTTCACAGGTAGTTGAAAGGGAAGGGAAGAGATGCTCCTGTTTTAAAGTTGTCAAGATNTACTTACAGCTTCTCATATCCCATTGCCCAGACCCTAATTACATGAGCACACTTAGCTGCCTGGGAGCCTGGGCCATGAGTTCTTTATCTACCAGCTTTCTAGACCACAGAAACACAACTATGGGGATTGTGATATTGAGAAATAGTCATAAAAGGAAGTGATGCAGTTGTTATCTCCTAGATAGGAAAGAATGAAANGATTCAAATTGTCAACAGTGTGAAGGTCATANATTCTTTTTGTTTTTGAACTAGTGTTCTCTGATGACTTCTCATTCAATAACTAAGCATGCAGGTGCTGTATAGAGCTCTGGGTCTAGAAAAAAAATGATATAGCCTTGCTGTTTTCCCACAGTCATGAGAAAGGGATTGGACAGAAATGTGTGTATCAACGTGCACATTGAAGAGACTTCACTAGACTATGAAAGCAGAGTTTTCAGAGAGGATGAAAGAGCTAGGTAGGCATGAGGTGATAAGAAGGTGTCATATGCTAGGAAGGAGATTGACATCTAACCCATAAAAAGCAGTAAAAGGATACCCAAGATATATTAGAAGAAAATACACGGATTTTGGTTTTAATGGNATGATTCCCCCATAAAAGAGAGACTTGATCANTTTGACTACATGGACATTAAGAGGGAAAGGTCTGCTGGCACAAACATCATGAACAAAACCAAAATATGAAATAAAAATGAGAAAAGCATTATCTACATAGATGATAGTTATTGGTTTTCTCTGCCACAAAATACTTAGGATTTTGTCTTACACAACTATGGGGATTGTGATAGGCTAATTTTATTATGTATTTTNAAAAAGCCCAAAGGTCAGTAATAGAATAGTATTCTTAAAAAATTACTAATGACTCTTAAAGTAGGAATTAAGCTCAAACTTAAAATCTTAAAATAATCACTTGATACTGGTGAGGGGGCTATNGAAAATTGGTTCTTAGGTCAATGAAAGGTTAGTTCAAAATAAAAGTAGTTGTTCTTAAAGAAAAAATAGATATACTCCACTGTGGTGTGCAGTCTCTGCAACAGGCCCCCCAAACTCATTTCCTAGCTGTGCTGTTAGTTTTATGTCAGCCTGACATGAGCTAGAGTTGAAGAGGAAGGTGCCTCAATTGAAAAAAAAATCCCCCCATAAGATCCAGCTGTAGGGTATTTTCTTAATTAGTGATTGATGTGAGAGGGTTCAGCCCACTGTGGGTGGGGACCATAAAATTGGTTTTGTTGCTACTTCATAACTGTAATTTTGCTACTATTATAAATCATAATGTAAATATCTATGTTTTCCAATGGTCTTAGGTGACCCTTGTGAAAGGGTCATTCAGCCAAAGAGGTTGTGACCCACAGGTTGAGAACTGCTGGTCTACAGTGTGAACTCAGGGCCAGCCAGGGCAACACAGTAAGAGCTTGTCTGTTGTGGAATATTAGTTAAAGATGTGTTACATTTGTTTATGCTGTNGAATATTTGTTTAATGGTGCAAAGATGTGTTGCATTCTTTTATGTTGCATTTGTTTAACTCTGTGAAGCTATGTTACTTTGCCTGTCTAAAACACCTGATTGGCCTAATATAGAGCTGAATGGCCAATAGCAAGGCAGGAGAAAGGATAGGTGGGGATGGCAGGCAGGGAGAATAAATAGGAGGAGAAATCTGGGAAAAAAAGAGAGGATCGAGGAACAAGAAAAGGAGGAGGACACCAGGGGCCAGCCACCCAGCTACACAGTAAGGCACAGAGTAAGAAGTGAAGAAAGATATACAGAAATAGAGAAAGATAAAAACCCAGAGGCAAAAGGTAGATGGGATNATTTAAGTTAAGAAAAGCTGTCTAGAAACAAGCCAAGCTAAGGCCGAGCATTCATAAGAAAGAATAAGACTCTATGTGTCTTACTTGGGAGCTGGGTGGCAGGCCCCCCAAATAGCAAATAGTAAAGACCAAAGAACAAATAGTTAAAAAAAAAAACCAACTACACTTGTCTCAAGAACAACAACGATNAGAGCAAATAAGCCTTTAGGTTGGAATGAAGGGACACTAGGAAGAAACTTAAAGACATATAAGGAAAACAAATATCTCAACAAATGCACACATGAGCAATCACAAAAGTTAGTTTAACTTTGGTTTAAAATTCTACTTTCTACATAACAGACTAATAATTTTTAAGTTATTAGTTCAAAATCTGGTGTTGCTATAGTTTGCTTTGTAGCTCCACTTTTATTTTCTGTATGTTTTAAGAAACTAATTCAAAACAATTATTAGTCTATGCCTTTGGATACACAACATACACTATTGTGACGTCAGTAACAGAAANTAATGAGGTACAAAGCTGGACTGAAGCAATGGTTTTGTTTTTGGGTTTTTTTTTCATATAAATTTAAATTTGAGTATTGTTACTTGGAGATGTTAAATGTTGATCATAAGAAAATAGTCACAAGATATACATATAAAAGGAAAGGAAAAGCAATTAAAATGTTTTACTGTAAAACAATCCCCAATGTGTTAGTTTCTTTTACTGTTGCTGTGATAAGAACAGCCCGACAGAAAGCAACTTAGTGGAGAAAAAGTTGAGTTGGCTCACAGTCCCTCAGTATGGGGGGAGGCAAGGCCACAGGAGCCTGAGGCAGCAAGTTACATTATATCCAAGAGCAAAGAACAATGAAGTAACGCATGCATGCTAGCTTGCCCTCCCCTTCTCATCCAGTCCAAGACCCGACTCATGGAATNGTGCCACCCACATTCAGGGTGGAGCTTTCTACTTCCATTNACTCATTAATTATGGGTTTGCCCACAAGTAAATCTAATCTAGACAATTCTNTCCAAGAAGTAAGTCCCCCTTCCCAGGGATTATAGATTGTGCCAAGACACTCACTTTCTATCCAAAGACACAAATAAGCTGTGAAAGGATGAAAAATATCCATTCTACATTGTGTGATGTAGTTCATTGATAGCACCTTTCAGAGCTGAAAATGCCTTGGTTCCAATCTCTAGCACTTCTCCCCCACACACAAAATGAGCAGAAAAATGATTTATTCTATATAAACAGTAACCAACAGAAAGTAGGGGAGCTATACTAATATAACAAAATGGACTTTAAATTTCAAGGGTTAGATAGGACAAAGTAGACAGGTTCAGTATAGCAAGAAATGATAACTANAATTATTTTATGCTTATATTTTGTTGTCAAAATATGGGAAGCAAACTTCACAGAATTAAAGATATAGGTGGCTCTATGCAAGTTCTAACTGGAGACCTTAATATGNCACTCTCAAAAATAGATTTAAAAAGAGAGAGAGTACACAAGACAAAAAAAAAGGGACATATATAGAGTAGTCAAAACCAGAATACACCTGGTTTTTTATGTGCATATGAGACATTCTTTAAGATAGACCATATGTTAGGACATAAATCTCAATAAATTTAAAAAGTGATTTCATGTAAAATAGTTTCTTTGACAAGAAGATGACATTAGAAGTTGATAGCCAAAAGTAAACTAAAAGTTCATACATTTAAATACCACACTCTTGAAAGACCAGTGTGCCACAGAAAAAGATTACAAAGGAAGTTAGAAAATACTTGAATAGCCATACAGTGTACATGTTCATCAAAAGAAGAAGAAGAAGGAAAAGAAGGAGGAGGAGGAAGAGGAGGAGGAGGAGGAGGAGGAGGGCCGGCAAGATGGCTCAGTAGGTGGAAGTGCTGGTCCTGTAAGCCTAACAACACAGCTCAATTCCAGGAGCCCTTGGTGGAGGAAAAGAACCCACTCCCCAAAGTTGTCCTCTGACTTCCACATGCCTGTGCCTGAAGTCAAACACATGTCATACACACANAACAAAAATGTCTTAAAAACAAACATCTGAAATCAACAAACCGACTTTACCAACAGAATAGAAGGAGAACAAATTAAAAGGAAATATCAGAAGAGATTTAAAAAACACACAAATAACTCAACAATCAAAAATTGATTCTCTAACCTTTAGCTATACTGANAAAGTAAGGGGGGGCAAATTTCTAACATCAAAAATGGGGACACGACTACTAACGATCTGAAGGAGGATTGTGAACAACTGCACAGAGCAAATTGGACCTAGATAAAATGGACTGATTTCTAGAAGTGCAAAACCTTCCAAGACTTAGTCATAAAGAAACTGAACACTCGCCTGGACCTCGAACACCAAGTAGAGTCGGTCAGCAGCCAAGCCTTCCCTGCAAAGAAAAGCCCAGAGCTGCTGACTTCACTGGACATTTTACCAAACATTTAAAGCACCCAATCCTTTCCAGACTTTCTAAAAGCATTGCAGAAAGAGGAGCACTTCCTCACAGTTTGGGAGAACCACTGTCTTGACACAAAGACACACGGAGTTACTGCAAGGAAACTACAGACTGATAAACCTTATGAACCTTGAAACAAAAATCTGTAGCAAATCACTACCAAACTGAATTTAGTTGCATGTAGAAGGATTCCACACATTGTCTTAACTAACTGGGATTTACTCTTGGAATGTGAAGATGGTTTAACATATGAAAACAAATTAAAGTAACACACCATACTGTTATATAAAGAGAAAATATATTGTCATCTTGACTGATACAGAAAAATCACTGAATGGCACTCAATCTCCATTAATAATAAAAGCACTCAACTGGCTAATAGAACAAAACTATCTGAAGATCCCGTCACCATTTGGATATGAAGTACTCCTTCCTAAGTCAAGTGTTAAAGGCTTGGTTACCAGATGATGGGCTTGGAAGAAGTGATTGGATCACAAGATCTGACTTACTCGATGAACTAATCCAATGATGGATTCCTAACTTGATGGNCCTTTTGAGACATGGTGGAAGCCTTGGGTTTGACCTAGCTGGAGGAAGTAGGTNACTAGGGGTATGTCTTAGAAGGCTGCATCTTCTACCTTTCTCTGATTCTTTTTTGTTTCTTGGCTTCCAGGAGGTAAGTANCACCCCTACCATACAATCTGTCTTCCACGATACTCTGCTCACCTCAACCCAAAGCAATGGATCCATCTGACCTTGGACTGAAATCATCACNGTTAAATTGCTAAAGAGAGCTTTTTCTCTAAGAATTGGAAGGAAGCCAAAAGAAAGTCTGTTTTTGTCCCTTGTATTCAAAATACTTCTAGAAGTTCAGACCAGAGTAATTATGCAAGAGAATGAAATAAAGGTCACTCACATTGAAGGAGAAAAATAATCTTCNCACAGAAGACATTATTTTATATAGACAGAACTCGAAAGCTTCTACCAAAAACCCTGTTAGCTATAGAAAATTCTCCACAATAACAGAACACAAAAATCAATACTCCCCCCAAAATTGGTTTTATATGCCAGCAAAGAACAATCTAATAAAGAAGGAAATTCTATTTATAAAAGTATCAGAAAAAATTTATTAATTAGCCAAGGAAATAAAATATGTGTATAATAAAAATATAATGAANTTTTAAAGACATAAGTAAACAGAAAGATAGCCCATGTTCATAGTAGAAATACTTAATATTGTTAAGAATGTTAGTATTACTCAAAGTGAAGTACAGATT
>LZPO01007962.1:565152-582898 GCA_001675575.1 Neotoma lepida
CACAACCCAACCCCTCACACAAACACACACACACACACACACACACACACACACAGAAACAGCAAATCCAAACACAAAATGCCACAGAAAACCTTTTTTAGCATCAAAGAGCTACCCTGTCTTCTCAGAATACATCAAGCCAAGAAGTTTTTTGTAGTTCACATTTCATCACTATTTAGCAGTGTTACAGAGGGAGCAGCTGATGAAATTAGGGAAGAGAAAGAAAAATGAGGTGGTAAGTCAGAAAGGAAAAGGCAACACTTTCATTATTGGTAGAGGTCACATGGTTAGGAGGCCTCTTGAAGTTCCAGAGGGCACACATTTCACAACTAATATTGATCTGGTCCATGTGGCAGGGAATAGAGGACACTGTCAGCTTGGAGCAGGGCCAAGAACAGAAGAGAGCACTGTATAGAAGGCTGTGCAAATGGCCTGGCCATGTGACTCATAATGTTCTAGCAGATCCTCTGGTGTTGTGGTATCAACTGTGATAAAATGTGCAGTGTGTTTACCACACTCTACAGGAAGAAGCACAGTGTGAAACCTGGGGTCCTGGAGCAAGGCCAGAACATCTGAGCATAACATTACATGGCTTTTATCAAGAGTTACTGACAAGGCTCTGTGGGACCTGGTGGAGATGGAATATTTGCCCAGTGAACATCTATGACNAGAACTGCTAAGCTCACAAATTTAGTTTGCTCATCATCTGTTTTAATCCATAAGACAGAGATACTACATACAGAATAAGGATGATCTACATCAGAGAGCACTGTAGTTCCCCAGGACTATGAACAACACACTCGTGAACCAAACACCCTAAGGACAGCCGTGTGTGAGATGTGGATAGTCTGAGTGCTGAGATAATGTCCTAAACTTGGGTCAGAGAAGGATGGGAGCAGCATTGCAGCCTCATTCAGAGATGGCCCTAGGAAAGAGCAGACAGGGAAAATCTTCCTATGAGACACAGTTTCAGACAGAGGCCATCCACATTGGATGGAAAGAGAAGTAGCTTGTGTTAAACGTATGGATTCCTGAGCAATGACAAGTCACCTGCCACACTGACGGTGAGTCAGAAGACTGATGGGTGTGGAAACAAGGATTGCAGGTTAGAGGCACAGACGTACTCTGAGCAGGAAGCATGAAGATCTCTGCATGGTAGATACTCACCAGGAATCTCCCATGGAAAGAACATTAATCAATCAAGTAATCAAATGGTTTGGTCAGTTAATGTTAGCCAGTTTTCACCACTGGTCACCCCACCACCATAGCCATGAATGAAGTGACTAGAGAGGCAGAGAAAGAGTCGTAACCCAGTCTCAGTAGCATGGACTTTGGTTAACCAAAGCTGATTTAGGTACTGCTGTCTCTACAATCCAGCTTGCCA
Organism: Neotoma lepida; assembly: GCA_001675575.1. Taxonomy (NCBI): domain Eukaryota; kingdom Metazoa; phylum Chordata; class Mammalia; order Rodentia; family Cricetidae; genus Neotoma; species Neotoma lepida. The sequence goes on from LZPO01007962.1 coordinate 566,537, forward strand.
GCAACAGAGCCCCAAANAGCCTCCAATGCAGTAGTTAGCTATTGGATGGGAAGTTGATTACATTGGGCCTNTTTCATCTAGGACAGTTTNAGGGTGATCCAGCTGACTATTTTTGAGACAGAATGTGCCCTAGGCTGGTTTTAAATTTCTTACGTAGCCAAGGATGAGTGAACTCCTAATCTTCTGCTTCTACTTCCAGTGTGCTGGGATTATAGGCATGTGCTACCATGGCCGGTTCATGTGGTGCCAGGGGTCTAACTTAGTATTTCATGTATGTTATGAGCAGGCATTCTACCAATGGGGATATACCCTCAGATCCATTTTTTTTTTGTCACAGTTTTCCCTTTCCTTTCCTTAGGACACCAGCCAGCACCATACCACTATATAGGAGCTCAATAATTCCTGACATGTAGCCATAGAATTCTGTCCTGCTTTATAGTATTATTACTGTGATTATTTTTGTCTTTCGTCAGCCAGGATCCAAGCTGGGTGTCTGTCTCGGTGGTTTTGTTTGCCTTTGCCCTAATCNTGAGCCCCTGGTACAGAATGAGGTGTGACCGTGGTGGATCTGGACCCTGTGCTAAGCTGATTTTTGAAGATAACCCTGATGCTATCACAAAGCTCACTGGCAGCTCTGTTCTATTCTGGTTATAAAAATTTATCTTCTTTCAACATCCCCTGAAGTTATCTCAAAGTCACAGTCCAATGCAATAATAGAAACTTTATCCCCAGCATTCTTTGATGAAAGAAGCCTCCACCCCTAGGTTGTGAGTCTGGTGTTGTACTGGAGATTTATGGCCACCATTCATATGAAACATTTTATTCTTTATCTCACAAGATCTAAACCTGCACAGATACTGCCCTCCTAATTTTAAATCTACAGAACAGAAGATCATTGACTTCAGCTCAGCTCATGGTTTTGTTTTTCTATCCACAGAGATATTATTTATGAGATTATCACTTTTAAGGTCTTGATAGTTTACTGAATGGTTAGAATGTTTTGTTATCATAAAAAGTCATTGTGATTGAAAATCCACTAAAAATGTGCATGCATGCACGCATGTACACACACACATTTTAAATATTTGTAGATAATATTTTTGGAAAACTGAGTGAGCATCCGGGGAGGGGGCATGGATTTCTAACTCATATTTCTTGCTAAAATAAAATTTCAAGAGGTTATAAGTTTTAACATGATGCCACTGAGGTTTTTTAATGCTGTAGGTTGACTGTGTGCCTTTCGGTGTGTTCAGTGTTGTTTGGCATTTTTAAAATAGAAGATCTTGTCATAGACTAGACTTGGTTGACTTCAGGAATTGACTGAAATGTAAAGAAGCCTAAGATTGAAATACTGATTCAGGATCAGCAACAAAGTCAACCTATTAGACTTATTTTTCTGACTTCAATTTCAACAAAATGCTATTCAAAAACATCTGAGTGCTGGGAAGATGGCTCAGTGGTTAAAGTGTTTGCCTCACAAGCCTGAGGTAAAAGTTCAGATCCCCAGAAGCCATATAAATAGCAGGTGGCCCTGGTGGCAGTCTGCAATTCTAGCCCTAGAAGATGATGATGGGGAATCCTCAGGACAAGCTGCCTAGCAAGACCAGGCACATCAGTGAGCTCTGGGTTTGATTGAGAGATCCTGCCTCAGTGAATACAGTAGAAGAGAGATCAACCTTAGGCTTCCACATGCTTGTGCACACCTGTGCCTCCACACATAGAAACACACATACACACATGCACGTGAAAAGGGAAAAAGGAAAATATATATTAACAATTTTTAAAGCTCATTTGTTTTGCTAATGTTTCTCTTGGTTGAAATCCTCAGTGTTCAAAGTGTGGCTCACACTTCCTGATTACAATCAGGTTTCTATCAGGTCTTGCCTGGTATTTATTTTGTTTCTGATGTCATCTATCTGTCATCCTTGAGCCCTGCTGAACCTCACGTTTGTAAATCTACTAAACCTGCTGCTATTTTACTTCTTAAGAATTTCCACTGAAATGGCCGCCTGGGGTTTACCACAGGTTTTTCCTACAGAAACTGATTTTCATTCCTGTTCCTCACCAAGACTTAGCAAACCTGTATCAGGAGGGTAAACAGTAAGATCGCTGTGNTTTAAACATCTGAGAGCCTTTCCAAATCTTCTTCGGGCAGATGCTAAGTTGTTGCTTACATTGTCAGTCCATGGGAGTCCAAGCATGCCGAGCCATCAAAGCTGGACATCTATTTGGACCTTAATACAGCCACACTGATGCATTAACAGACCTTACAATACCCTCTAGGAGACTATAAGACATTCATAGGCTGGTCTATTTAAAAGTAGCAGATTAGAAATCACAGAAGGTCAGTTTTTGTTACCTAGTAATACTAATCACCATCCTGGGGCCCCTTACTAATTACCAGTCTCTTTCAAAAACAGTGAAACTTTTTAGTACCTAAGAAAGAGAGAGGGGAAAAAAGACTCAAGTTTCAACTTAAAAAAGAAAAAGCCTAAATGTTTCAAACAGTTTGCTGGAACAAAGAGAAACAAAGAAATCTCCCCAGATGTCAACCCTTTCCCCAGAGATCAAGAGGCCTGGGCATGGACGGGGTACAGAGTACTGCACTTCTGAGCTCTGAATCTGCAGGAGAGCTTTCTCTTGATTGATTAAAGAAGCAAAAAATACTGAATTAAAGCAATCTGGCCAAATGAGAATACAGGTTGGTAATGGCTTTTTCCTCCTCCTTAAGAAATTGCAGGACGAGTCTATACATGTGGGAATGCGTAGTCTTCTTCACCACACATTTCATGTCAGACTTTGACATGGTGGAAAGTTTTTCCACGTGAGCAAACAACCATGTGAACGCTGTATTCAGATAAGTCACAAATCACGTCAAATATATAGGAATCTGTATTATCCGCGTGTCACGCACATAGCAGGTTACCTTTGATCAAGGTTTGGTGCGTGTTTGTGACATGGCCCACTGCTCACATTTATTTAAAAAAATATGATCCAATTTCCTTTGTTACTCTTTTAATTAAAATTTTCACAAGGCCCAACTTTCTTGCATTTCTTGTATTTCTGAAACTGCTTGGTCTCCTTTGGGAGCTTCACTTTTTTTTTTCCTCCAAAACTAGGTATAAGAGTTCACAGTGATAAAATTCTGAGTCAGAGACTGTTGGATGGAGCTGGCCAGAGAAGTCTGAGTGAAGGCAATATATCTGAAGTTCTGAGAAAGNACAGCAGTGACCAGGAAGACCCCCAGACCCACCTGCCTCTCCCTTTAGTCACTTGGAGAATGAATTTCTAAATGGACCATGCTTCTTGTTAGTCCTTACAAACTGGAGAATGAAAAGGCTGTACTCTCCATCTCCCTCACAGTCAGCATTCATTTCCAGCCTTATGCAGCTGAAAATCTCCTAAAAATAGTCTTTTCACAGTTCCCCCAAGATAACTTGGTCACAACTCCAAATAATATTTTTATTAGCTAATATACTGCACATGGCTGTAATATTTTGGTTATAAATCTGGAGATCATGTGGCCTTTCACCCAAANGGCATTCTACANATCAAAACTTGGTTATCAGTACTTTGTAGGCCCACCTGGCAAAAACAAGACGATTCTAGACAGTCAGAACATATGACTGTCCCATGGATCACTGTCCCCCTTTTACCTACTTCCACTGCTTGAGAGAAAATTTTCACATCATGCATTTTTATGTACCTAAAATGTCCAATTAATTCAATATTTTGGTATATACAGCTTCACAACCATCACCCCAAAAATCTCAATCATTTGATCATTCCCAAATGAGACTGCATTCTCTTTAGCGGTCACTCCAGTTCCCCCACACCTCTCCACCAACTTCCTCGTTAACCACTTACTGACTTTGCCTCTATGGATCTGCCAATTCCTGAAGTTTCTGATAAATATAATCATTCTATAAGTGGTCTTTTATGATGGGCTTTCAAAATTAAATCACGTTGTAGCATGGGTTGGCACTGCATTTCTTTTATTTCTAAATAGTGTCCCACTATAAGGATATATCTCATTACATTTATCCATTCACGGGTTGATAGACATTTAAGTTGCTTCTACTTTTTGGCTACTATGAGTAATACTGCTATGAACATTTGTGTGAAGGTTTTTGTGTAGACATGTTTTCTTTTCTTTGGGGGTATTTACCTATGTGTGCCCCCTCCCTTTGGTCGCCTCTGGGCAACACACTTACCTTGCAAAATTCTAATAGAGGGTTTTCACACAGCAGACAGGAAAGCAAGAAGTCAGTAAGAAGGATCTGCAAGAAAGAACATTGTGTTACTGAGGCCACTGAAGTGAGCATTTTTTGTTTAAAAATATGTATTTGTGCCCTTTCTAGTGTTGACTGAAATACATGTTAACAGATTAGATTGAGTGAGAAAAAGACACAGGGAGGGAGGGAGGGATCAGAAGAAATTCCTACTGGGCTACCAAGGGTCCTTGCTTCACAGTTTAAAACCATTTACCCATGAGCAGATGGACTAACACAGCAAAGCTAATCTAACACTTGCAAAAGCTCCAGGGTCTTAATTCTTCAAGCAAATATTTACATTCTGTGTCTAGAATATAAAGTTTTAATTTCTCCTGTTAATAGTTTACTCACTGATGACTTCTTTAATTTGGCCTTTTTCTTTAAAATGCATGACACAGGGAATGTTTTCAGAGAATGTGTTTAACCTTATGAAGATCTACACATAGATGTAATGGTCCCTGTGTGAGGAGACACAGTGAATCTAGATGTGTTAAAGTAAAATCAATACCAACGGAAGAGGAAATTAGAAAGGAAGGCACTGACTTTTCTTCCTCTCTCTCTTCTTTTATTTCTTTCTTGTCACTGGACTGTGCAAGTTGGGGATTCTTAGGGATCTTTATGTATAAAAATCTCCAGGCTTCCATTCTAATGGGTTCCAGGTTTTTCAGCTATGGAATGAGACTAGCAGACTCAGTAAATCCTTATTTATTTGTCCCAAAGGCCAGGCTGGCCTCTGTCTTCTGCGGTGCTGGTTTCTATTCATCCACTGCCTCTTCTTGAGGTCTTTGGCTGACCATCATTAATCTTTCAAGCCCCAGGCAGGTGGGTTCAGAACAAAACTATCAGAGGAACTGAGAAATGAAATATTTACCCATACTAATAGGGGAAAAGATCTGTCAACCTTAACCCTTCAAACTCAACCATATCTATTCTATTCTATTCTTTACTTTATAGATAGAAAGTATGACAAATATATATACATACAAATATTACATATGTATGTATGTATGTATGTATATATATATGTATGTATACATTACTCTCTACTCCCACTTGTAATGAGATACAATATATAGAGCTCAGTAAGTTACCATGGAGATACGGGTGCTGTTTCTTATCACAAAGCCACACTATCATTTGGTGTCAGCCAAGGAAGGATGACAAAGGCCTCCCCAAGAGCCTAGTTCTGCAATTACTGAACAATCAAGCACCTCTTCTAATAGTGCACATCCAGGTACACACGCTTCTTGCTCAGTGCGGTCTTCTTTTCTTCCCTTTGAAAGTCATACAGAGTAAGTAGAATGCAGTTGCCAAGAACAGACATCCTCTGTTGGATGTCCTGCTTATACAGGATTTCGGGGACATCCCTCAGTTTCTATTACAGAGCTCATTAGTTATTATCCATTTAAAATCCCCCCACTTGAGCTTTAACACATATTTTNTTTGGAGGATATACAGCAATCTTCCTCTTACACATTAGCTGTTTTATCATTTGTCGTTCACTAACAACATGAGGTGGATAAATAAAAATCACAGTCCTACATTTCCTTGAGCTTTCCCTATTTCTCTAACCACATTGCTAAAACTATCAACAGAAAAACAAAAAGAAAGGCAAGGAAAAAGAATGACCAGCATTAATTGCGTCTGGTGGTGCTGTCTAAACGAACAGAGTACACACAATGGGACAAACAGAAGGCCTGGTTTTTCTTTAAGGACTTTTATTTTTAGGGATGGCTGGGCTGTTTCCAAGATTTGCCTTGGATGCTCAGACAGACATTTTAAATTCACATAGAAATTTGGGGTGAATTAGAGGATGAACTGAGGCATTTAAATTAGTCTGATTATAGATAAGCTTCTTATGGTGATCTTTGCAGTGTCTGTAATTTCATAAATTACACAGTTGTCTTTGATTTAACTCACAAGTCCTAGGGTGCTGGAACTCCCTTATCCCCGAGGAAGTGAGTGCTTCATTTTTAAAAAGCATGAGTGCTGTTGGGACTGGGAGAAGCAGAAATAGTGAGCTATTGAAAAATGTCTAGGACACAATCGTTTCTCAGAATACACCTGAAATCTAATGAGGGAGCCAACCTTTAAAATCTGTATAGCAGTAATGATCAATAATATGAACCAAACAGCAAAAATCTCTACAAGAGCCTAAATGTTAGTGAGGGGTGTCACCAACTCCAGAGTCTGTGCTGTGGTTTGAATGTGTCCCCAAGGTTCTTCTGCTACAAACACAAACCCCAAAGCAACAGTATTGAGAGGTGGGACTTGGAAGAGGGGGTCAGGTTACCTTATAGGTAAATGGATTAAGCTGGGTTTGAGAAAGAAAGAAAAAAAAAGAGAGATGAGTTTGACTTTTCCCGTCCCTTTCTCCATTTCTCCATCTCTGGGCACTTCCTCCTTCATCACTGGAACTTGTTCTTGTACCATAGGACAGTGCAACATGAAGTCTGTCATCAGACATAGCCCCTCAACCTCAGACTTTCCAACCTCCAGAAAAGGGAGCCAAATATCCTCCCATTTAGGACAAGTTGACTAGCCTGGTGTTGTTACAGCAGCACAAGTGGCCCGAGACTGCTGCGAAGGTCCTGATGCAAGAGGAGGAAAAAGTCTGGGGAAAAACAAAACAGAAGGATGACAGAAGAGGAAAGAGCAGCCTAGAAAAGAAAGACAGCAGAAGTAAAGAGGCTCTAACAGGGATGGTCATGGACTCCTCAGGACTGTGGCCACGTTAGCATCACCAAAGCAAATCAGTCCTGAACAACAAGAGAAGTTGTCGAATCAGTTCAGACCAACCCCCAAAGCACTTCCCTCCTCATTTTACCAGACAAATAAGGAGAATAGGAAAGGAGAAAGAGGCGGAGGAAAGTAGAGAGAACAATTACATTCAAAATGAAATGGTAAAGAAAAGTAGGCAGTGTGTGGCCACATTCTGTGGTATATGATCCCCACGTGCCAGGAATGTCATTAATNAGAGAAGAAATAAATGACTGGAGATTTGCCAAAAGCAGCTCAGGAGACCAAGGGCTGTGCACTCATATGTTTTCACCTATGTGCTAGAATCTTTGATAGAGCTGCACAGTGTGTATTAGGCTTTGACAAGGGCCTGATTAATGCTACGTTTTTAATGGACAACTGACTCCTGGCATTTTTGTTGCCAAAAGATGGCTTTATAAATATACAACATCTTGGGGCTGTACGCTGGGGAAACATTTGATCAGTGCCATGAGCTAGAAGAAAGCTAAACAAAAACTCACTAAGGCTGCTCAAAAATTGTATAGAGAAGGTTCACTAGATAGCGAGTAGAGAAAATGAGGAAGCTCATGATACTGTGACAGTAAGTGCTCCAATGAACTTCATGTGCTCCATGTGCCCGGAGGTGTATACTCAACACTTCATGTGCCTGGTCATCAGATCTCCACACATGAGAGAAGAAACCTAAGGGCAGAGAAGTTGCCACCTACCTGAGCTCAAAGTAGCATGTCACCAATGGAACCCAACAACTTCATTCTAGGATTACAAAGAGAATGGATACACTTCAAAATGTGTGTCTGTTCATAGCCATTTTTTGGGGGGTTTTCCCTCCTGTTTTCTTTGATAAGGTTACAGGAAGGCATGAGAATAATTGGTATCTTCTCTGTAAATGTTGCCAAGAAAGGGAATGAAAATTGAAGAGTATATTTCTATGTATTTTACTCACTTATGTGTGATATTTTATTCATATGAATATAAAATCTTACTCATCATTATATTTTCAAGTCTTAGAGGAGCAGTTGACAGTAAAAAACTTAGTAAATTCTTGTTGAATGAATAACCACAATGATATCAGCCAATGGGATGGATCCATTCTGTAGTACTTTACAATTTACAAAGTATTTACATATATTTAACAGTCAATATCTCACAGGGGCCAATCTGCATATGAACTAATGTAGCAAAGCAGATGTCAAGAGACCTTTTCTTGCCATCACAAAGAGCCATATTTCCTGAAAGCCTTCAGCTAAATTTAAATTCTTGAGGGCCAGGGAGATGCTCAGCAGGTGAAGGCACCTGTTGCCAAGCTTGCCAACCCTAGCTTGAGGTCGATTTCCCTGGAACTGACATGTGNAAGAAGAGAACTCACTCCTGCAAGTTGTCCTCTGACCTCCACAGGTGTCCTACAGCAAGTGTATCCGTGTACGGAGGTGTACATACACACACCACGCATGTATGCACACTAAATATATGAATGTAATAAATGCCTAGCATAGTTGTATGCCTGATTATTATCCAAAATCCTTTCGAAGTCATCATAAGGACTTAGTAGAATGAAGTATAGCAAAAAAAAGAAATCTGTTATTTTCATGAATTTAAAGGTTTTATGCCATTTTCAATAGACAATAAAGTCCCCACTTTATTGAAGGAATATGCAAAAAATACCCCTGCCTATATCTGGGGGTTTCTTTATATATATTTTTTCTGACTGTTCAAGTTACACTGTACTGAACATCTACATAAAAACAGAACATGCGGATTAACTAATCAAAACCAGCTGGCCAAAGAGAACTGGTTTATAACTCCAAGTTTTAAGATGTCCTGAGCACTTGAGAAAAGTGTGACACTTTGGGGTGGAAAATTCAGTCTTCCTCCTTTACGTGCTCTCATGTTTTCCTTTGCTAGTTTATCCTGGCATTAGGAATATGCCCTTCATGAGAGTTATCCCACACCAGTCCCACTGGTCTGCTGCTACACCGAAGAATTGGCACCCGAATGCATCCTCCTCAATCTTTGCTGCATAGCCTGACAAGAAGCAACACTTATCGGTGTAGTGGAAGACACAGATGGCAAGCTGTTAACTTTGATCAAAGACCTGAAACATTTCAAAAGCACTACATTACTGCTGTCCCCACTGCCAAATGATTTTTGTTGTTGTCGTTTGCAGAATGGAGCTTGGCTAACAAACATCATTAAGAAAATCCATGTCAAACTTAGAGAGACATTGCAGCTCTCTACTCTCCCTCTGATGGAGTCCTGACCTTCTTTTGGCTGAAGTGATGACTGAAGGCTTTTCCTACAGTCTTTTCTTTTCAGCAAAAGGCAAGAGACTGAAGTTCTCACTAATTTCCATCCAGATTTCTGCTCTTTGTTCAGCAAGGAGTTCTGTTTCATTTTCATGACATTACTTTTGCTTCTTCTCTCCTTTCCTTTGAAAAGTAAGAACAGATAGCTACATTCTTTGTGCCTATGTGATGGGAAAGTCAGTTCCTTCATCACAATAGGTCTTCCTAATTGACTGTGTATTACTCATTATTTTGTGATATTTGTGTACAAATGTATATGACATCATGCAGTCAACAATTAATGATAGAGATTGGTACCCATAAACATGCTTATTTTGAAAACATTTCTATCAATTTCACCTTAAAANTTAGAATGTGGTTCACTTGCCTAGAAAGGGGTTGTTTTTAAGTAAACCACAATGTCCAATGAGTCATGGGAAATTTTTTAGGGAAGGCTCTTGGTGTCTCACTATACCAGAGCAGGTGGAGGTGGTAAGGTAAAGCTGATCAGGGGCCAGTGAGAAGGCTCAGAGGGTAAAGCGTGCTGTGCAAGCCTGACAACCTAGTTCAATTCCTAGAACCCATGTAAAGCTGGAAGGAGAGAGGCAGCTCCACAAAGTTGTCATCTGACCTCCACGCATACACTGTGGTATGTGTGCCCACATACTCGATAGTGACAGTTAACTGCCCACAGGTACACAGTATGGTACAGAGGTTCTTAGTAAACTCCATTATGGTATCAGGAGCTGGTAACTGGCTATAGAAAGCAGTAGTGCAAGCNCTTACCCTTGAAACACTGTGCAAAGCCTGAGGCCAGCCACATGAACATGAAGTCCTCTCTCTGTTTCAACAGTCCCTAATGTTAATCAACCTCAGGCTCTGCTCTCTTCCCTTATCTTCTTTTTCAAGAAGCAGAGTTTAAAAATATAGGAAATACAAATATTTGTAGATGCCCATATACAAGTAGTAACAGAAACAAAGAAAACCAAGATTTGGCAGCATCTAAGAAGTGAAATGAATAAATTCTGGTCCTTATTCTTTAAATATACTTGACCTCCATTTTAGAAGTATACATTCAAGGAACTCTGATTGTATACTAATGATTTACTTTTTTACTTCATTTTTTTCATTAAAGAGGTAGTGCAATGTGTATGCAGTGTTATTAGTGATTACCTANGTATGATAACATCTAACCACACAGTAATAACCTGGGGGTATTATGCATTTATTTATTCATAACTATGCATTTTGCATTTTTAGCAATGTCTTTTTGATTGCCTTTACTAATAGTTTAATAAGCTATAGACAGAACAAAATTTGTTTCATTACTTTAAAAATCCATTTTTCTTGTTTCATTTTTTGATGTTGCCAGTTTTGTTTGGTTTGGTTTTTATGAACCCTCCCCAACACACACACACACACACACACACACACACACACACACACACACATTGGTCACTACACTTATTTCCAAATACTTTTATTTCTTTTAAAGATATCTTCAACCCCCAAATTTAAAAGATGAGTGTGTGTATGTCTTAGGGACTCTACATCTCTTGCCTCTACCTTTCAATTTTGTTCTCATAAACAATGCCCCAGTTCAAGCTGTCATTTCTCCTTCACATGATCTCTCTTTGAAATATCTCNAATCAATTGTACACAGTGCTACCATAGTCAAAGCATAACAACTACCTTTTCTTTCTCTTGTTTATAAACCTTTAGTGGCTTCCAGAATAACAGGAAACAACAGGAAAGAGCCTCCACTACTGCTCATTCATTCTGCACCATCTCTGCAATATGTATATTTTTTTCCTTTCATGATGGTATGGAATATGTAGCAGGTGTAACACCATCCTTATTCCACAGAAGAGGAAGCCAAGATGCAGAGTGTGAATCAATCAATCACTTGACAATGTGCAGCTTCCACTTGGAGATGAGTACACAGGGATTCTGGCTTTAGAGTTCTATCNCCTGGTGTCTTTTCCTCATGCCTCCTCTACTGTTCACCATCCCCTATCTGCTCCTGAGTCTTTGGTTATGGTTTTTTTCTGTCTGCCATACCTTTCTCTCCCTCTTCCACGAANTTCAGTGAGAACAATAATGAGGAAGAGATTCATAATAGGTTTCAAAGTAAGATGTGTATTCTTGTGGTATGGGAGATACTGTGCAAAGTTCCACACAGTGACTGCTGTCCTACCGGCTAGTACTCAATGAATGAGTACTTCTTGCCAGGCACCATTCTAAGTACACTTTTTTCATAGCTGATAGACTCTTCTGAACAAAGACAGGATTATTCCTCTATCTTAGAAAAGGCTACCAACATTGCTTCATGATACTTCCATGTACTTGGTGCTTTCTATAAAGCAGACACCAGCATTTCTGTTCTGTAGATGAGAACACTGAGGTAAAGGACACTGAGGTAACAGAGTAAGTAACCTGCACCTTGTTAGCATAANTGGCTAGTAACAGAACTGGGACTTAAACACGCAACTATTTGATTCTCAGATCCTTTTATTTAAAAGACATATGAGTACTTATTACATGTCAAGCACTGTTCAAAAGTGTGTATTAACATACTTGATCCTCCCAACAACCCATGAGCATGGATACTATCATTATTTCTGTTTCACGGAAGAAGAAACAGAGGCACAGAGAGACTGTACCTGGGGTTGTTTGTCAGCTATTGGGGAAATTAGGACTAGAACCCAGGAAGCAGTTTCCAAGCCACGCCCTTCGCCCACCACTACATTGCCTCCTTTGCTCTAAGTGGGTAATGGAGCCATCATCTGAGGCACTGCAGACAGACAAGGGTCTCGCAGCTGAACACACACTGGCACCATTACTAGTAATATTCACTGAGCCCTTACCAAACAGGTTTGCTAGACACTGACATGCCATCCAGATCCACTTCAGGAACAAAGGCTTGCCGCTCTAGCTAATGCAGTGTTGCAAGACAGCTCACCTCTACTATCTGCTCTCAGCCAAAAGGAACCTGCCTGTCCCTCATCTTCCATGGGTGTTGATTCTATGGGGGAACCCTCATTAAACCTAAGGGGGACACCTTGTTTGCTAGATGTGGTGGCACACACCAGTGTAGTAACAACAACAAAAAGGAAGACAAGCAACAAAAACNCCATTTGAATCTCTCTCTCTGCTTCTCTGCCCTGGGGCCCACTTACCTAGAGACCCTACCTCTGACAACTCCTTACACCATCTCACTTAACTCACTCAATGCTGTGTATCAGGTGCTGTTATCTTCATATGATCATTTTTGTAAATGAAGGTAAAAAGGCTTAACTTGGCCAAAGATAAGAGTTGGTCATGGTTGGACCCAGAACTNGAATTGAGATTGTCTAATCTTGAACTTCTNATCTTTCTGCTTCTATTTTCCAAATACTTAGATTATAGNTATATACCACCATACTTGGTTTATATGGTACTGGGCATCCAACTCAGGGCTCTGAGCTACATCGCCAGTGCAACTGTCTAGTTCTAGAGTATACATGTGTTCTCAACATCTGTGTGATTTTATGCAGAGGAGATGACTTTAGNGATTGAGATTTACTAGTTCAGCATGCATTTAATACTGAGGAAGAAANGGGGCATTTGAAAAGATTGCAGTTGTGAGGCAAAACAGAGCATACCCAAGAACAATAGCAACTGGAATGGCCTAAAATGTAAACNNGACAGCCTGAAATAATTTTCCTCCAGGTNTTGTACAACTCATTTCTTGGGAAGACAGAACTGAAATAGCAGAGGGGGAAACATTCAATTAGATATGTACACATGGATGTTAAATTAGCTTAAACTCAAAGAGAGAAGGGTTTGTCCTCCAAGATGAGATGTTTATCATTTAATACATCTGTCTAGTATCTTTCCTCACATGAGGGAAGTTGAGAACATAAAACGCCAGCAGATGACCCTGACTTTAATGAGAAGTTACAAGGTCTGAGATCTGTCGAATATCCTCAGAGATATGGAGTAGTGTTAAAAGATGGGATGGAGGGTGAAGGCTGAGGTAGCACAGGATTGTAGCTTCTACCTGGGTTATAGTCCATGATTACAGACTTGATCCAATGGTGTAAATTTGCAAGTGCTTTTATCCATCTTAATTCTACCACTCTTTCCAGTACAGCTACATTCAAGACAAAAACAAATTTCACAAGTCATATGTCAGCTTAAATCNTGTGGAATCCATTTTTTAATTACACTTTTTTTTGGTAGACATAGGTATTTCCAATGGAGGCAACTGAAAAAAAAATCCAAATATTAAATTTATTTCTGTTCCTAGTATGTCTTGGGTATACCTCTATTTCACTTAAAGTCTAAAGTAAATCTAAAATACACCAGAACACAAGAAGGCTGAGAAATCAAACTCTGAGAAAATGGAATTCGGTTAGCAAGGATTACATGCATCAGTGAACTGTACTAAAGCGAACACTTGCAAATGCCAGAGGTTCTCTCTCTGAAACTGGGGAGTCTGAAAGAAAAATCAATCATGCTGGAGAAGGTAACCCCTCTTCACCCATCTCTAATTAGTCAAGCACAACCAGGTAGGTTTCCTATCACAGCTGGATCAAACTTGTGAGATTGGTTTTGATCCAAGATTCCCTGGTACATCTTCAGGAGGAAGCTTCACTCTGATCGAGTCCTTCACCATCAACAGTGATCCTGAGCGATGTTTCTGTTGCTTTCTTCCCATCCTACTCGGGGCCTTATGTTGACCGCACTGCGCTCAGTGTGTCTTACGCTGACTAATGCAAGTCTCCCTGCAATTTCCCTGTAAGATCTCAGCTTGCAAGAACAGGCAAAGAACCTTTAAACTGGCTGACTTCAAGGTTGGCCTGAGCCTTAAAAACATATGTCATCTACCTGTAATCCCAGCACCTGGGAAACTGACACAGAGGAGGACTTCTAGGCTACACAGTAAGACCTTGTCTCTCAAAGAAAAAAAAGAAAGAGAAAAAAAAGGGGGGGGGTCCTACTAGGTTATTAAGTGAAGGCAGGCATAAAGAGGCAGTTCTTCAGATCTTTTATTTTTTAATAAATCAAATAATATTGGCCATATTGCTTTTATTAGGGCAAAACCCCTTCAGTAGAGTCGCTGTTCAAGTCTAATAATGGAGTAGGTAAAGGGTTCTGTATTTTTCTGAATAATCAATACCAAAGCTGCTGATGTAAATTTATTTGAACTCTGGGGAACACAACCTTTGAAGTTCTGGGAAAATTTTAAATATAGTGTACAAATCAATAAATGGACAAAAACATCACTGTCGATGTATTCATTTTTATTTGGAGAGAAAACATGTCCTTAAATGTAACGGCTCACTCCCTCTCTGAACCTTTTCCTAATTTTTTTTTTTTAAACACAAGAAACTCGTGACAGTCTCTGAACATGAAACATTCTTTTGGGCTATAATTAGAAATGGTGCAGAGGTCCCTCTCTCAACAGGGTGACTCCTTAAGCCTAGAAGAGTCTTCCTCCTCCTACTCCTTTGTACTGCTCATATATTTTTTTTTCTTTACTCGTTAATTCACATTCAAGTCTAGAGCCTGCACTAACCAGAATGGCCTGAGAGTGTTTTATGGAGGGATTCTGCTGGCCTACTTTGGTGGTATGTCTCATTTTGAATGGAATGCAGCTATGAGATTTAAAAAAATATATTTTTCATTACTGACTATTTTCACAGTCCACTAAGCAAAAATACAAAGCAATTTTTTTTCTTACCCCCATTTTCCCTTTTTCCCTTCCTTCTCTTTCTTCCCCTGTGGAGTTCAAATTAAAGAAAAGTGAAAATTGAAGCTGTTGTACGCAAGGCGATTGCAACATGCATATTTGATTTTTATGATGGATCTAAATTGCTGAATAAGGCCATGGAACAAAGGGAGACTGCCGCTTCCTGCCCATCACAGGCAGCCACTGAACGCAGAACAAAAGCTTCGGCCATTAGGGGCTCAGCAGGGAGACACATTATATAAATGACTTTGTCTCCTTTGCCCCCTCCCCCCTACTGGGTGCACTGGACAGGGGTAGGAGTGTGTGTGTGTGTGTGTGTGTGTGTGTGTTCGGTGATTTAGTAGGGCAAGAGATAAGAAATGCTGGGAGCAGCTATGGGAAGAGAAATGAACAGTAGTGTTATGATTCAAAGGGGCCCTGTTTTACTCACTGGGCCAGGGTGACTGTGGTCAGAGCGCCTCCTAATACTACTCCCCAGAGGAATATGATATGTTTTCAGGGAAATCTTTAGCTTCTCTTTATACTGTTTTGTTTCTTCACTGAGAATGAGGAAGCAAAAGAAAAAAATGCCTAAGAAAAATGACGAAATTCTAATATTCCAAATTAATTGCCAAATATACTCAATGAACAAATCTACCCATGATTCACTATGGCACTGGCTTTCTAATGTTGCCTTCCAGACTGCAGGAAAGAAAAGACGTATTGATAAGACTCCACCCTATAACATAATGTGGGGTCAACCTGCCTCGGCTGCCTTCCCTCTAACCTTCAGGCTATGACCTTCAGACTTCCTACACTAGCAATCAGCAATGGGTTAGCAACCTCTGTATGGAATTTGTTTTGTAGAAGAATTTGAGAAAACTTCACAAAGGAGAATCATTTACTGCTTCTAAAGTCCCCCAAAGGAAGGGTTGTGGGTGTCTCCAGAGGAGAACCTCAGCAGAGTTAGGTTGAAGCACAGAACTCCTCAATTCTTGTTGAAGGGGACCCGGGATTAGAGGCAAGTTGTGACTGAAGTCCGGGTCTCTGGCCACCCACTGCCATCTTTGTTGTGACTATGCATCCCTGTGAGGNGAGACCTCGTGTTTCCAATTCAAAACCTGTTCTTAGATGCCCCAGCTCTTCACTGACTTGCCTAATAAGTGAGGAAATCTGTCTGTCCCCAAGTAACAGTTCTTTCCCTTGTGTGTTGCAGCAGCAGACCTGACATTGTTGGAGAGAATGGATCCCAGAGATAAACCCAACAAGACATCACCCCATGATGACTCCGTGGTACAGCTAGCTCAGGGAAATGCCACATGGAAACTGC
>LZPO01007962.1:636470-648233 GCA_001675575.1 Neotoma lepida
CTCTCATAGGGAGTCAGCAGAGCCTGGTACACTGAGTTGAGGCAGGACCAAGACCCTCCTCCCTGCACCAAGGTTGTACCAGGTGTCCCACCATAGGCACTGGACTCCAAAAAGCCAGCTCATGCACCAGGAATGGGTCTCAATCCCATTGCCTGGGGGCCCCCTAAATAGTTCAAGCTAAACAACTGTCTCGAGTATCCAGAGGTCCTAGTCCAGTACCATGGGGGCTCTACAGTTATCGGTCCACAGTTCATGCATTTCCACTAGTTTGGCTGGCCATCTTTGTATATTTTCCCATCATCATCTCAATGCTCCTTGCTCATAGAAGCCCTCCTCTCTTTTATNAGTTGGGCTCCTGGAGCTCAGTGTGGCGCCTGGCCGTGGATCTCTGCATCTGCTTTCATCAGTCTCTAGATGAGGGCTCTAGAATGACAGTTAGGGTATTCATTCATGTGATCACCAGAGTGGGCCAGTTCAGGCACCCTCTTGACTATTGTCAGTAGTCCNGTAAGGAAACTCTTAATCCATATTGCTTATTTCAGCAGCAAGGCAGATTATAGAGACTTGTACTGCAGGTTATGAAGGGATGAATTACCTTGTCAGGTCTGCATATGCTGGGATATGTAGGAAGGTCACCTTCGACTAATGGGAATTCTCAAGTGTACTATCAGTTCTCTTCACAGTGACTGTTAATCCTAATTGCAATTATAATATGCTTAAGGGCTTACTTAGAAATCACCAATTACTAAAAATAAACAAATGTTTACAGGGTATTTGACTACATTGTGCTAGCTGAAAGAGACACAAAAAAATACAAGCTATGAAGTATTAGCTAAGCTAGGGATATTGGCACTCACCTTGTAATTCTAGCACTTGGGAGGTGGAGGCAGGAAGATGAGGAATTCAAGGTCATTCTACACAGTGAGTTCAAGGACAACCTAGGCTACATAAGACCATGTCTAAAGACAACAAAAAGCAACAACAAAATCAAATAATCAAACACAAGGTAGATTAGCTAGCCTCAAAAGATATACACACACACACACACACACACACACACACACACACACACATATATATATATATATATATATATATATATATATATATATATATATATAGTTGTTGTGGGGAGCAAATGAAGACCTGAGTGAATGTGTATTGTTGACATGAGCACAGCCATGTCAAGGCCCATGGCAACGGCAAAGCCTTTCCCTGCTCCAAGTAGATGTGTTTATTGATGATTGACCAATGTATACTGAAACTATCAACCACAGGACAACTTCCTTATCCTAGATGGCTGCAACCTGAAACTGCACCCTACAGACTTCCTGCCAGGATTAGCTAAACCTGTCTCCTCATCAGCTGTCTACAATAAACGCATCTCCTCATTCAACATATAACTGCCAAGTTTTGGGGCTGCTGCATCNCCATCTGGGCCCATGGCTCATCCAGTCCCAGCTTTTCTGCATTTGGTCTGTTTGTCCTTTCTTCATTCTCAAATCACAAGAAAATGCACCAATAAACAGTTACAATGAAAAAAATTCAGATAAAAGGGGAACTTATATAATCAGTAGATGAGCATATCTATACAGGGATATATATGGCTATATTTTTTAAGGATGTTTTTAAATCACAGCTGGTGTTTTTTCCTAACTTCATAAAGTTAGGGAAACAAGTAATATTTAATCAATAATGACAATTCTCATTAAGAGTAGCCTAGAAGGTACAAGTATTTGTTCCCATATTATCAAGAATTCTACATGGTGGCTTCCACTGCTGTCTCCATTCCAGATGCAGAAACTGAGCTAAATGAACTCAAAGTACACACAAGTAATAACTTACACAGCTGGTACTTAACATAGAAGTCTGTTTTTTTAAAAAAACTTTATTTTTATGTATTTTCCATATGCACCTGATTGTCTGTGTGCACATCACTTCTATGGAGGTGTCTGTGGAGGCCTAAAGAGGTCATTGGATGCCCTGGATCTGGAGTTACAGGCCCTTGTGAGCCATCTGATGTAGGTTCTAAGCACCAAACCGGGGCCTTACAAAAGCTCTCAATGGCTGAGCTGTCTCTCCAGGCCCTGAAGCCTATTTTGCCATTATCAATGCTGACAAATTCATTAAATTTTGCCAATACTGTGAAATAATTTACAGCACATATAAATACCTCATTTATACAGAAAATATTCTCATTTTATATCAAGTAGGCAGAAGCAAACTTTGGTATTTTAATTTTCTTGAAACATTAAGTAGCTCATTAAAGAAATCAGTAACTCAACTACAGTAGCCCCGAGAAACCTCAACCTCCAGACTCTGTGATTCACAATAGTTAGCCCTTTGTGTATATTTCAAGTTGCATATTTTCAAAGTCTACCCATGTTGTAGCATATATAGTCATTCTCCCTTAAGATTTTCCTCTCTGATGATTCAGCTAGCTTGTCAAACACAGCCCTAAAATCTTAAATGGAAAATTTCAGAAAAAAAATTCATATAAACTGCACACTTGAAAAAAAACTAACTCAGTGAACTATGACAGGCTCCTTCACAGGAGGAGCCCCTTACCTTGGTCCAGTGTACATATTCACACAATACGTGTCTCTCGACTTGTCATCATTAAGTAGTCATCTTAGTTATCAGATTTACTATCCAATACAATTTTTTTTTGNCCAACCCAATGTACTGAAGCTTTGCTCTATGTTTAAGAGTTTTACAGTTTTAGATTAAAGTTTGGGTCTTTAGTCAGCTTTGAGTTAGTTCTTGTATATGCCATAAAAGTCTAAATTCATTTGTTTATACATGGAGATTTTTCCTCCCTTCAGAACCATCTGTTGACAAGATTATCCTTCTCCAAATGAATGAAGCTTACAATTTTGAAGAAGGTTTGACCACCCATCTGATGTGGTGATATTTTATCTGTGTCCCTCAGTAAAGTTTATCTGGGGATCAGAGGAAAAAGCCAGCCACTATAGTAAACATAGAGGTCAGGCAATGTTAACACATGCCTTTAATCCTATCACTCAGGAGGCACAGATCCGTCTACATCTCTATCAGTTCAAGGCCACACTGGGAACAGAGTCAGGCGTGGTGGTACATACCTTAAATTCCAACACTAGTTAACCATAAAGGTCTAGAAGTCTGTACAGACAGGAAGTGACAGAGCTGGGCAGGAAGAGGAAGTGATGTAGCTGGGCAGAGAGGAAGAACAGCAGAGATGGCAGAATAGCAAGGCATATAGGCATGGGTATACAGGAAGTAGGTCTCTTTGGAGATTGAGGTGTCGGTGAGGTGAGGTTGGCTTGTGGCTTGTGGCTATTCCTCTGATCTCTCAGCTTTAACCCCAATATCTGGCTCCATGTTTTTTATTTAATAAGANCTTTTAAGATTCATGTTACATCTGAAGATGTATTNCTAGGTTCTCAGTTTTATTCCACTGGACTTTTCATTTATTCACATGCCAGTCTTAAACTATTTGGATAATGGTAGCTTTGTTTTAAAATAAGAGAGTATACATCCACTAATTTTTTCATGTCAAGATTTTTTAGTTATTCTGGTCTTTTGAATTNCATATATTCAGGATGGTCTTAAACTTCTATTTAAAAAAAAACTGATATTGGGATCTTGCTAGGTCTTAAAATAAATCTGTAAATCATTTTGGGGTCATACTATTACCTTGAAAATATTGTTTTCCAATCCATTAAAATAGGATACCTGTTTCTGTCTTAATCCAGGTTCTCTGTAAGAGCAGCAAGTGCTTTTAACCACCGAGCCATCCATCTCTTATTATTTAAAATCTATCTTTTTTTTCTACTCATCAGGGTTCAGTGTGGAGTGGTATTTTCCTAAACTGAGGTCAGGTCAAAAATTGAAATAAGTAACTTACATCAAAATTATGAGGATGGGTCATAAATGACTCAGATCCACATGCTTCACCCTGGACTAAATGAGGAGGTTTCACATAGTTTATCTAATTGTGCTCATTCTACCTTTTCAGTATTTCTCACCCATTTCTTTCCTATTGCCTCTCCCTAGTTTAGGACTGCTTCATCTCTTAGCCAAATGTCTATGTAGCAGGATTTCCTTGCCTCTAGGACACTTCCATCTCTCAATTCATCCTAGACACTAGGGTCTTATTAATCTTAATAAATCACAGCTTTAGTCATTTAATGTGACAAGAATTTATTGAGTGCACACTATATATTAGGTGCTTTAGGGGAGTATGCTCTAATGAAGGTGGTCATCAGAATTAGTTAATGAAGGAAATATTTTCAAAACATAGATTATCTAACATTTGTCCAAGTCTAGCACATTAGAATATTCAGATCTAGTGCTGAGAAAGGTATATTTTTTAAAAAAGTTCCTCTGAATTGCTATACTAACTACCTTTATACTAACAATAGCCTGAACTGTATAAAGACTTACACATTCCTGAATATTTTAGAATATCTTTGGGTTGTGTTCTATGACCCCTAAAAGGAAGTCTTAAATCATATGTGGATAGCACTAAACTCTACATATACTATTTTATTATTTATTTTAAAAGCTTGGAATGGTAAAATAACAATAATAAAAATAACACGTATTAACAAATGTTACACAAGTTCAGGCTTTAGTGCTATTTTTTGGTGAAATAAAAGCACTGTCATAACATCATAGTGGAGCTGATGAATATGACTATTAAGTGACTAGGAGGTGGGTGGTATGTTCACTTCAGTGAAGTTATACTGGACAGAGATGATTCACATCTTCAGTGGTATGAAAGAGAACAGTACAAGACATCACCATTTAGAATATTTAGAATAGAGTGCTATTTAGAATAGAGTGCTATTTAAAACCTAAGGATTTTCTCTGTTTTCCATTTTAGTGTTTTCAGTTAACTGAAACTGCAAAAACAAAACTATGGATAAGAAGAGACTACTGTAGTGTCATTTTTAAATAAAGTATCGCAAAAATAAGTTATGTTCTTAACAACAGAGTTCCTGAAACTCTTCGATGTTTGTGGGAAACTGATGTGTCTCATATTTAGTATGGCATACTTCAAAATAGTAGTCAATTAAAAATGTAATATGTGATCCCACAGAGTCTGAGAATGTTCTTCTGGTCTTCCAAAACCATACTTAAGATGCCTGGTATCTATCATAAGAAGTTATGATTCCAAATAGTAACATTTGGTGATTTTTCAAACTTAGAAGTCAAAACTAACTAATCTGAATTTTTTCGTTTTGTTTTGTGTTTTTTGTTTTGTTTTTGAGGGGGGACAAGTTTTAAAGGTCTTTTGTCTAGACAAATACACTGATTTCTACAAACCCCAACATTCCTTATTATCTTAATACCAATTTGATTTACATACTAGGTCATCTGTAGATCTAAAACTGAGATTCTGGGAGTTGGGTGAGTATATGTAGGAGATTGCACTCAGGGCTTCTGAAGGCTAGGCAGACACTAGGAGCTCTGCTCCCAGTTTCAGGATTTCCTAAGGATGACAAGTAACTTATCTCAAATATTTCTGCTTTGTCACTGCTGCTGTTACAGGCCTCACTGTACCCCTCTGAAACTTCCCATCTTGATGTCTCACCCCTAAAAAGTAATGACTTCATGATAAGGTGTTCAAAGGGATAATTAAGTAGAAATGAGGTCTTTAATGTGGCCCTAACTCAGTAAAATGGTGGCCTTAAAAGAAAAGTAAATTTGGAGCTAGATGGGTATATAAATAAAGGAAAGACACAAGACAGAGATGGCACAGCCATCTACCAGCATGGTGAGAGCTCAGAAGGACACCAACCCTAGTACACTGCAATCGGAGACATCTAGTCTCCACTACTTTAAGAACATACATTTCTGTCTGTTAAATTACCAAGTCTGTTATTTTGTTAAGGTAACCCTGGCATATTACTATACCTACTAGCCACATTAACACTAGTCTAAACTTGTTTACCATGTTCAAGCTACTCTGCCAGGAACAGTGGTGAATAAAAGTTCAAGTAGCTTAGCATTCCATGTCCAAAGCAAAAAAATAAATAACATTCATAAATGATAACCATTATAAGGTATAGAACTAAAATACCAAATAAAAGGTTCTGCTTTCATTCTACACAGAGGGCAGTCTGTGGGCTAAGATATGAGAGGTTCAGATTTTGACCTGGGGTTGAAGAATAAGTAGGATTCAACTAAGTAGATCACAGAGAAAAAAGGGTAGAAAGGCAAGTATCTACTACAAGAGGGGACTCGTTTCCTTCTAAATAGATGTGACTTAGGTTCAAGCCGTCTTTCTCTACTTCCTACTCTTTAAAATCATCATATACTTTAAAATTAATGTCCTGTGTCCCTACAAAATTTAGGTCTTCTTTCCCTTGTTAGATAAAGTTGAACTGACTTTGTTCGTTTTAATAATGGCATCCAAGGATACCTTAGCTCATCGTTAAGTTCTCTTGAGCTTCTGCTGCTGAGTTGTTTTATCGTCAAATGGCCTATGTAGGCAGTAAGTGGCTTGCAGAACATTCTGTCTTGAATTCTTGGGCATTTCATAATCTCTCGCCTATTTATCAAATTACATCACCTTAGATGGCTCTAATAATGCAGGTGTCCTGTGTTTTAAGTGCCTCTTCTTAAGACTGTATTACTCAGTTCATTAATGTTTCATATCTAAGTATTGTAACATACTTAATTTTTATTTAATGAAATTTCGAATCTTCAGGTTGAGAGGAAATTATTCAGAATGTCATCCAAGCTATTCTGAAAGTGCTCCTCAGCAAAGAGTTTTGAAGAATTTTTGGAAAGGAGTTGGGACAAACTTAAAGACATAGATGTAAAGTTTTCATGACCACTCCCATTTTAAATTTGGAGCTGAAATTCTTCTAAAGAAGCAAATTAAATGCAGTACATGGTTTCTCTTAGATTTTTGGATGACAAGAAATTAACAGTGATTTCCCTGATTTGTTCCTATATGCTTTTTGTTTTGNTTTGGTTTTTCAAGACAGGGTTTTTCTGTGTAGTCCTGGCCCTCCTGGAACTCGCTCTTTAGACTAGCCTGGCCTCAAACTCACAGAGATCCGCCTGCCTCTGCCTCCAGAGTGCTGGGATTAAAGTGGTGCGCCATCACCACCCGGTTACAATATGCTCCTTTAAAACTAAGATTTTTTTCTTTCTTTGCAATAGCACAGAAATGTCTGTCTCGCGAATGCTTCTGGAAATCCCCATCATTTCCAAAAAACTTACTTTCTTTCTTCGAGGAGATAAACTTGTTAGACGTTAACCACCTAACGATATTCACGTGTAACTAAGGAGAAACGGGACAACTCAGCTGAATTAGTTTGATTCTTTAAATGGTTTGACTTAAACCACCAGTGTATCTTACTGGATTTAGAGACAATTAAGAAACCACGGAACCTTTGCGTGTTACAGCAATAAAAAAATCCAACTCTTTGTCCCTTTGTCAGACAGAATTCTGGGATCAGAAAGAACCNTAATTTAGTGGGTAAAGGTGGTACCCATCATTGAGGAGTCTCAAGTAGGAGGAGGAAAATCCATGTACCTATGGAATTCAAATCGCACTCAATATTTAACGGTAGGAAAATGGACTGCAGCTAAACAGCAACAACGAACACATGGTAACAAGCTACGGGACGTTCACAGATTCATCCTTTCCACTTTGGTGTGACCAAGTGGATCACTGAATTCCACAGCCTGCATATAAAAAGGTATGGCCATATGCTTACCTTAGAGAAACCCTTTGCAGAGTCTCACTGCACAGGTAAACAGTCTGGGGAGAGAGGAGAAAGGAGGCGGGACTACTGGTGTGGCCTTAGCTCAGTCTCAGGGCTGCTGTCCAGACTCCTGTGGACAGAACTTAGTCCTTCCGAGACTAGCCAGAAAGCAACTCAATAGGCCCACCCCTTAGCCACGCCCACCTCCCGTGAGCTTCCATTGGCTCATCTGGCCTTCACTCTCGGGCGTCGCAGCTGGGCCCTCTCTTTCCAAAGTGTTGCTCTTTCCCGCTTGGAGTTGGGTGGGCAACTGCGACAGACTGAGGACTTGAGCAGGTGAGGAAAAGCGTGCTGGAGCTTGCAAGCTGCAAGCCTCCTCAGAGGGGTGACGTCAGCTCCTTGGCTTTTCCCTCAGATCCAGTTCCTCCAGTCTGAGGTGCCATTGCAGCCTTCTTTGTGCCTCTGAAGGGAAGCGGGGCCTGTAACCTTCCGCAGTGCTCCCGCGCTCCACACTTCTCTCAGTTGGGTTTTCCACCACACTGATCTCTTGCATCATACCTGCATCTCCATCACCAGCACCTTCAGAAACTCTTCTCAGTGCATCTTCACATGTGGCAAGAGGCTCTCAAGCAGCCTAACGAACACGCCCAAATTGAGCCCAGAGCATTCCTCATGAAGAAAGGATGCTGCTGGTTTCCACCCAAGCCTGGAGGCAGTGACCTTCGTGTACAAAGCCCTAAGTTGAAAGCACTTTCTAAGGTGCTGCAAAATGTAAGTCATCCCTTTGAAAACGTGGTTATTTTGTTCTTGGACAGACCCTATTGATACATACGTTTCCTATTTGGGTTATGAAGACTGTTAGATTTTGAAAAGACTAAATATCGTTTGGGAACCGCCTCTGACACTTGACCTGAAGCATAAAATTAGTGGCTGATTGGAACCTCTCTTCCCTAACCTGTAGCTTCTCAGTGTATTATCACACCCCTCCCCCCACTTCAGTGTATTTGATTTCCCATGAAATTGGTGCCATGTCAGGAGATTTATAATGTATCATCAATAGCTTTCCTCAGATACTCTCTGGGGAGCCTCTATTTCCTTTCCAATTTGATTATTCAATATGAGTGTCTAAAACAGATTCTTAAATTTTGTTTTTGTAAATAGTGAGGGGAGATCTCAGGTCCCTTACAAACCAGAAAAAAAGTGGAGATTTTCTTGAGACTATTACATATACAAAGAAAATATTATGTCACTTTCAGAAAGTTTTTGACTCATGTGTGAACTATGAATTCCCTGGAGCTCTAGAAACATTATTTCTAAATATTTTTAAGCGGAAATAATTAAGCAGGAAAACCATCTAGCTGTTTTTCTTTTACGAAATGGCTGTCATTTTATGTATGTTGGGAGAAATGGCTTCAGGTTTGTTTGTGTGTGTATGTGTGTGTGTGTGTGTTTAATTGGCTTTTTAAAAAAGTTCTGTTGCTATTTTTGTAAATAAAGTTGTTGGTACCCTGTCATGATTATTTAGTTACTTATTATCTATGACTGCTTTTATGTGGCAATGTCAGAATTGATTCCTGTGACAGACAGTATCTTATCCCTTACAGAAAAAGGTCTGATAACCCTTGGACCAGGGCGTCCTTTTGCAGCTGAATTGATAGTGTCACTTTTTTTTTCATCTGGTTTTCATGTNTGTGCTTCTGTTCTTAACCTTTCTAGTTTATCTCCTTTGTCAGTCCGTGAACATGTATACTAGTGTCTTAAATTAAGTAACTCTAAAATAAGAATAGTCAATAGGGTGAACTACTCTCCTATCCCGGCATTTGTTGTTTTAGCCTTTATAGCTTCCCGTATGATGTTTTATGATCAGCTTGTCAAATGTCTTGAGAAATCTTTCAGAGACCTTAAGTAGCATTTCACTGAATATTTAGATTAATTTAAGAGGAAGGAGCACCCTTCATTATTCAGTTTTCCTATCCATGAACATAGTATATACTAATGCCCAAGAACTTAAGTGTGGGCATTTTTATAACTATTCTTTAGAATTTTTAAGGAGATTTGGATTTTGTTTTGCTTTATTGTGATTGTTTAGTTTTAGAATTAGAATAATGGTAGCTGTGTTTAAGTAATCTGAGATGTGTAGTGCACTTCTCTAATTTTTTCAGAATTTTCAAAATTTCCATATTAGGGGCTCCTGAGTTGGTTCAACATAAAGGTACTTGCTGTTTAAGCAGGACCATCTGGGTTTGACCCCTAGAACCCATGTAAAGATGGGGAGCTACTGCCATAGACTTGTCCTCTGACCTTCACAGTGCACCATGGTGTGTCCCCACACACATGATAAACAGACATAATAATAATGCAGTTTTAAAAAAGAAATAAAAAAGGTAAATAGGATTTTTTTAATTAAATGTTTGATTAAGCACACCCATTGGCCTGGTATTTATTTTTGTCAGGAGATTTTAATGAAGTTAAGAAAATGATGGATCTAGAGTTGGTGTGGTGGGTAAGAGCACTGGCGGCTCAAGCGTGAGAACTTGAGTTTAAATGCCAACACCCACACAGAAAGCCAGCTGTGGCTGCACGTGCACCTGGAACCTCAGCCCTGTGAGAAGTGAGGACATTTTGGCAATGCCATGTTAACGGACTACTATAAAACAGCTGTTTTTGTCTGGCTTATTTCACTTAGTATAATACTTTTAAAATTCTTCCATATCATCCCATATACAATTATTTCTCCCTTTTTACATATGAGTAGTAGTCCATTATCCATATGTATCACAATTTTTTTATCCTTTTATTAGATCATAGATATTTGAGTCATTTGTGGTTTGGGGCTGTTAGGAATGAAGCTGCTATAAATGTTTTCTACAATTCTTTTGTGTTGTCATAAATTTTTCTTGTTGCTGAAACTAGGTCATGTGGCAAGTATGTGTTTAAGTTAACTAATGTTACCAGTGTTCCATTTTTCATTCTGCACACATTCCCTTCAGCAGTAAACAGCAGTTCCAATTATTGCAATTCTCATCAAGTCTTGGTATTGTTAGTAATTTAAATTTTAACTTTTCCAGATGTGTTCTGATGTCTCAATGTAATTTTCATTCTCACTTCTTAGATGACTACTTTTATAGAGCATCTTGCATGCATTTGTTTGGTCTCTGTACACTTTTGGTAAAACACCCACTAACACATTCTAAGTTTTCACTGCTCTCCTAAGATTCAGTTAATACACACCAAATTGCAAATGTTTAAAGTGCATGTTAGTAAGTGCTGACTTATACAGCCATGAAAGCGTTCTTATAATCAGATTATTTAATGTACTGCTATGATATGAGTGAACCCTGAAAACTTGTTTGGTGAGAGAATCCAATTACAATTTATCATATATTTTATTAGTCTACTTTTAGAAGATGCCCAGATTATAAAATCCACAGAGACAGGAAGTAGATTCATGATTGTTGGGTCAGAGATTAGGAAATGAGTGCTGGTGAGTGGGGAATTTCTTTTGGGATAATGAAAATGGTCTGGAATTAGATGGTTGTGATTGTCACACAGCTATATGAATGCCTTAAAAATTACTGAATTGTACACTTTATATTTTTGGTTGTGAGCCTAGCCTTTAACGGCCACCTCTCCAGCCCGAATTGTACACTTTAAAAGGGTGGATTTTATATTATATAAATTATATTTTAATAAAGCTGTTTTGGTAAAATGGAAAAACAATATTGTAATCCAGTTATGAGTTAATTGTTCATAAAGCATTGTTCATAGTTGCAACAACATATAAATAAATGTCCATAAGAAGAATGACTATTAATTGGTTCTATATTCTCAAATAAAAATGTAAAGCTATTAAAATAATGATGTAGAAGGGTGATAGTGAGAGGATTCAGTGAATAAAGACACTTAGCACCAAGCCTGATGACCTGAGTTTAAACCCTGGGACCCTCGTGGTGGTGAAGGAGAGAACAGATGCTTACAAGTTGTCCTCTGCAGAGCCTACATGAACACAGTGGTATTTTCTCTCTCTCTCTCTCTCTAGCTCTCTCTCTCTCTCTCT
>LZPO01007962.1:665884-677121 GCA_001675575.1 Neotoma lepida
TATGTGTGGGTACACATATGCATGTGTGTGTGACTTTGTACGTGAAATAATGGTAGTGGTTGTGCTATAGGGATCTGGA
The DNA here is from genome assembly GCA_001675575.1 of Neotoma lepida. Lineage (NCBI taxonomy): Eukaryota > Metazoa > Chordata > Mammalia > Rodentia > Cricetidae > Neotoma > Neotoma lepida. The sequence goes on from LZPO01007962.1 coordinate 665,964, forward strand.
TTTTGCTGACAGTTGGACACCTCTGAATTCAGTGCCTAGGCTGATATTTGTCTATTTTATTACTAGAAGCCTCAGTCTGTTTTCCCCATTTTAGGTCACCTTTCCTTGCCATCTGAGAAATTAATTTCTTTGTTGGAATCATTGCAAGTAAACTTGATAGCAGGAGTGATGTTATTGAGGAGCTTCCACAGTGATTTGCTAAGTACAGCCTCTTCAGCAGAGGTGAAGTAGAAGTCAATTATTGATTACTAGTGGATTCCAGAAATCTGTTGAACTACCTGGTCTTTTGTCCTTATAAAGCCTTCCATTTTTATACCGTCACATGGAGTTGTGTACATGGGAAATTTTTTCACAGGTATTTTCATATCATAGAAAATTTTCTTATATTTTCCATTTTTCTAGCACACAGCTGAAACTGTAGAAAGTTAGCCACATGAATTTGGCAAGATTTGACTGATCTGGGAAGTTTTGCATGACTTATCTAGTTAATTCAACTTCTGGTTATGCAGAACTAGTAGGCTAGAAGCAAATATGTGACTATCCCATGGCTTCTCTGGTTGGTGTTAGATAATAACTGAGATGAACTCTGGGCAGATTGTTCTGTGCTGCACATATGCTAAAAGTATCTTTAGGAGAGCAGAATGGGGAGAAGGAGCATGGTGATAACCCAGCACCTTCTTTCTGCATTTAGACTATTGAGTATGGAGTGATGCTCCTTTTGGGTAAGGTATGTCCCCTTCATGGAATTAGATTTCAAACTACTGCTGTAGTAGCAGAAACAAATACTGACCAACAAAATGACTTTCCGTGCCTTTTGATCATTCAGTTGGTGTTGAGGTCTGCCCTTTGGATCAAGTGGGCATCAAGAAAGAAAGAAAGAGGAGCTATGATATTTGCTTTCTCTCCCACAAAATGTGGCAGTTGCTAATTCTTTCAGCCTTATGTGATAACGATCATCACTAGTAAGCTATGCACGTAAAATTGCTATAGGAATATTTGCTTTGGAAAAACTCTGTTTTAAAAATCTCTTCCTTTTCACACTTGACCCATAAGAAAAGGAAGATCAGTTCCTGGTTGTGAACACAGTATACTAAGCTAATACTGAGAATTTCATCCTAAAGTAAAATTACCTTGTAGAGGTAAGAAGCCATTGTAGAAGCCTCAGCAATAAACTAAAGTTTTAAAAGTTTATTATCTTTTAGTCAGGTATAGTGACACATGCCTTTGATCCCATTACTCAGGAGGCAGAAGCAGGCAGATCTCCGTGAGTTCCAGGCCAGCCAGAGCTACACAGTGAGACCCTATTTCAAAGACTAAAACAAATAAACAAAATAATAACAATAAAAAACCTATTTGTATCTTTTAAATTCTAACAATGACCTCAGTTAGATGAGTCACAAAGTTGGATTTCACATCTGAGTCTCAATTTTTTTTCTACCATGATCATTCTTATATACTTGGGTAAGTGTCTTGGTATATGTTAGCTCTACCTCTGTTATTAGTATAAAATATTTCAAATGTCCCTATTATTGAATATTGTACACAGCCTTAGATTTTTTTTTTAAAAACAACCTGACTTTGTGGTTGTTAAAGAATATGATTTGTGGTTTGGTAGACCTTTTGGGGAACAAAGCATGGCTATTTAAAATATTCTTTAAGTCATCAGAATAGGAGTCCCATTGTTATAAACTGACTCATGAGGTAGCACACACAAGTATTATGAAATGTATCTCATGGCTTTAATTTGTCTAACTTGAGGCTATCTTTGTACAGCTTAGTTGGGAAAACTAAAAATCAAGTATGAAGCTTGATCAAATAGGAATTTGATACTCTTGCTTTTCTTAGCAATTAAATTCGTGGGGCAGTTCAATAGAGGAGATAGTGTTTCCTTAATCCCAAGGCTTCTTTGCTTCCAAAGACTCACATATTGTGAGTATACAGTTTCATGATCTTCATAACCTTAAGTGCCTGTATAGCTAGAGTCTTATTAGATACTTCATCTAGTAGCAAATGCTGGCTCTGAACTCGATGTTCTCCTGCTTTATCCTCTTCAGTACTGGGATCACAGGTAGATGCCACAAACCTGACTCTGTTGCTACCATCTTCTTCAAATAAAAGAGTATATATGGCATCACAGACTCCATCTTTGTGCTGTATGTAAACTAAACATCAGACTATATCCCAGTGGTTTTTATTTGAGTATTGTGTAGACACCTTGACTTAAGTACTGTGAATATCAAGACTCCTTAATACCTTTGTAAATTATGTAGATTATTTTCACCTTTGGCATAATGGCTGTTGCATGCTGGTACTGATTTTAATTCTACAAAATTGTAAGACTCTGGTTTCCTTAGTTATCTTTGTGATGCTGTATAAGGATGTAAACTGATTCTTGGTATGATTTTGNTATTTTTAAATAGCTACATTGCCTGGACAGTGACTGACACTCCAAGCTAATTTGATTGGCCCCCAAAGTTTCTTTGTTTTGAATTGCTGGGATCACAAAAATCAAACATATACAAAGAGTTTGCCATTCAAATAGACAGCTCTGTCAGGTCAGGTGGTATAATTACCGTGCATGCTCCATTTGCATTAGTCTCAGTCAGTCTCTCTCTCTCTCTCTCTCTCTCTCTCTCTCTCTCTCTCTCTCTCTCTCTCATCTATGTGGAAGCTATGCTGTTGGCCTTGGATTAGTTTCTCTGTTGAGTTTCTAGCCACATATACATGCTGAGCTGTTCCAGTCATAGCCCCCAAACTACTATTTTTGGCTGATGTTCTGCCAGAGAGATGTGGATTCTCTTTGATGAGATTGAAATGAGTAATAGTCTTTCAATGGTATTGGCAAATGGCTTTCACAGTCCATGGAAGATCCAACAAACTACAACTGTCAGCTTAAACAAAAATTACCTTTCTGTTTTCTGGAAGGATCCCCAGAATGTGGGCTTGTATCTTCTGGGCATTAAAACANTAACAATACAATCTTGACAAATTTATAAATATTTTATAAATTGCTTTGTAGGAATTTTTTGTAACCTAATATTAAAGAGTTTCCAGTTTCAACTGTAATTGATGAGATTTTTCCCTCCAGGTTTTTGCAGAATTTTGGAAAAAATGAATAATACAAACTATTTGACATAGTTTTATATCAGGAACTGAATTTATGTTGTTAGTTCTGTAAGGTCAAATTTACATTCATACTTAAGAACAAGGAAATTATATCAAACAGTACTTGGAAGTGCAAATTTTTGTTTGTTTATGTGTTTTGGGTTTGTTTGTTTGTTTGTTTTTCAAGACAGGGTTTCTCTTCATAGCCCTGGTTGTTTTGGAACTCTCTCTGTAGACCAGGCTGGGCTCAAATTCACAGAGATCTGCCTGCCCGTGCCTCTCAAGTGCTGGGATTAAAGGCGTGTGCCACCACTGCCTGGTGGCAGTGCAGATTTTATGTATATTGATCTTGAACCATCATGCTCTTTTTACACATATAATTAAATGCATGCCACAATAAAAGACTAAATTGTACTGAGTGAGAGCATATATGACAATGTTGTAGACTTATGGTTCAGTGGAGAATCTGGCTTATTAAACATGATTATGCCCAGGAATTAAGTTTACAGTCTCAGTTATTCTGAGGATAGAGAATGATTTTTACATTTTTTCATGTAGAGAAGTAGCTAGACCATTTTGTCCATACTTATATGAGAAGAGCTCTATGTCAAGGTTAAAGGAACCCTGGTTAGTGGTCTTAGATCCTGATATTTATTATCTGAACATCTTTAATGTATCCACTTAAAAAAGTTCTTTTGAAATAGTTTGTTATTGAGAGGGGGACCTTTTTAGGGGCTATATAGGTTGTCATTTTCAAATCAACCATAGGAAAGCCTAGAGCAATATATTGGCTAACTAACTTTCTGATTTGCACAAAGGTATATAATAACCTCTGCCAACAAGTTTTTATTTTGCTACGGCATTTGGAAAATGGGGGCTATTGATGCTTTTGAGAGAGAGAATGTGGGTAAAAAGTGCAGCCAGAGAGTCATTCCACAGATCACTGGACTCAATACTGGACATTGTACTGATTATAGGTATAAAACAGAACCAACAGGTATTGTTTATTAAAGTGTGAACTTTCTACATTTGCAGGTAGAAACTAGTTCTTTGGAACTGATACAAGAATCCAAGTACAAGACAACATGATACAGCACAGCTGTTAAGGTGCATGGAATAATTTAAGGCACACAGAGACCAAGAAGGGTGACAAAGCAGGGCCAGTGTGTATCGGTCCCTTATCCCATCCTACTTAATAAAGGAGCAAGGAAGCTAACACAGAATCACATTCTGTGGGATTTGTAATTGATATAGTTTGTTGTATATGTTACAGTATGTATATTAATTGATTAATAAACTAAAAAAAGAATAAAGGGAAGGGTAGAAGATTATTTCCCCCAAGATAGGATCAACAGAAAGCTAAAGTGGGTAGAAGAATGAAGAGGGGGAGTAGTAGAGACTGAAAAAGTGATCTTCCAAAGGCCATCAAAGGCCCTGTTTGTCTCCCAGTGTCTCTTGATATTTAACTATATCTACTTCTCATTGTCATCTTTTTGTGATCTATGTTTTAAATGGTTTGTTGAGATATAATTCATGTTCCATTCAATTTGCAATGTGCATAAAGTCTGTTCACAGATGCGGCTATCTCACTATTGTAGAATAATTTCATTATTCCATATTCATTAGCAGTCATCTTGTATTCTCTCCCAAATACCTTAGACCTAGCCAATTAGTCCTCTTTGTGATCTAAGTCTTAGAACTTGTTGATGTGAAGCTCTCTGCNGCTTTCCAAGGACATTCTCCTTCAAACTACTCAATTGATTATACAGGTACAGAAGGAAAAAAATCCATGACTATTCTCTTTGTTAATGTAAGTCTTATAAATCAAAGTAAGTGACATATAACTGTATTCTTAGGTGTATCTAATTATATATAGCTTCTTAAACATGATTTTCAAAGGTTGTTTTTATCATAGCTATACACCTATTAAATATACCTCCTCTCTTATGCCTGACTCTGATCCTTAAATTTAAAGATTCAGAATATTGATCTTGTCAGACTCTTAAGAGTTTTGGTTTAAGAGATTCTGACTCATTCTGACAGCACTCACAGGAAAGTAATGTATAACCCAGAATACAAACTATTCAATACAGTGCAGAACATATTTTCCCTGGGGCTTAGGCATAGTATCTCCTGAACAGCACATTTCCTTCTTATAAGTAAGCTATAAGACAAGTGAAAATATTATGAGTTAATTGTCTTGTACATGCAGAATCAGAACAAGACAAATAGTTGCTTCAAACATTGAGTGGCTCTATTGTCTTTTACTCAAACTGAAAGATAAAGTAATGCCTCCCACTCCATAATGTCTGTGTCATAGCCTCCAGTATCTGTTACCTTACATAGCACAGAAGGAGCTATACAGATGTGATTAAGTTAGGGACCTTGAGGTGGTGAGCTTAGGTGGATTATCTGAGTGGGCTGAGTTTAGTTNCATGGGTTCTTATAATTAGAAAACCCCTTTTGTTGAAAGGGTGATGAGACTGGGGGGGAACCCAAGGGAAAGCAGGCAGCATGAAAGACCCAGTTGACCCTTGCTGGCCTTGCCAGCCGATCTAGAAAGGTACCCTGAACCAAGGAATGCTGACGGTCTCCAGAAGCTGGGAAAGGCAGAAGTTAGATTCTGTCCTAAAGCATCCAGTAAGGAAAACAGCTCTCCTGATGCCTTGATCTTGGTCACCAAGACCCACTGCCAGTTTGTAACCTATAAAACCATCAGAAGATAAATTTGTCTTGTCACTAAAGTTAGTGGCCATTTGTGTGTCAGCAGTAGAAAACTAGTACACTTACCTAGATTTTACCCAATTAGATCCAGTTGGCCAGCCTAGTGGTACAATACTCTCTCCTAGAACAATGTGTAAGGAAGTCTGGCTTGTATTTTCTTATGTGACACTTCCTTCCCTCTAAGCCTTTTGGAAGTTCCTTCTTGAATGAGTGTGTCTGTTAAAAGACATTTAATACAAACATATTCTCAAGAGTTAGATACGCTTAGGTTTACATCTGGCTTTGCTGTTTTACTAGCTAGGAGTGTTAGGACAGGTAACAATATTCTAAGCCCCACTCCTTCCGTGAAAGCAGTAGGATTAATAGTACTTACTAAAATGCAATAATGTATATATGACACAATGTTTACTACAGAGTGGACACCTAATGAATGGTAGCTGTTATTGTCTCTTAAGGCTAAAAGTAGAATTTGCCAATGGCATACATCGTAACCCTTGCTCAGATACAAATATATTAAGAACTATTGGTATCACTATTGTGTTTAGCAGACTGTTTCATGAAAGTTTCCTTATAGCCCTCTGGCTGTTATATTGAGGCAGTTTATTAAAAAGATAGGCACTGCCATCGGTAGTGAAATATTAGTGAGCCTGCAAGACTTGGATGGTGCACTCTAAACCCACAGTCATGCAAATGGCCCTGGTTAACTGGTGGAGTCTCAAAACAAAACAAAAACATGAGAATATGGAAAGTGGAGTTGTAGGGAGGGCAGGGCTTGATAAGGGTGGAAGGGGATGGGGAAGGGTTGTGGATGAGAGCAACCAGAATGCATGTATACTTGCATGAAAATTTCAGAGAGCAAAAAAAAGTTAAAAAATCAATGAATGCTAAAAATGTAAACTTAAAAAGAATTTAATAAATAATAAAGTAATTATATTTGTTGTTTTTACTTTTTAAAAGATGTTTTGCTGGGTATGGTAACACACCTTTACTCCTAGGACTGGGGAAGCAGAAACAGTGACTTTGAGACTAGCCTCATCTGCATATGGAGTTCTGGGCCAGTCAGGGCTGCATAGTGAGACCTTGTCTCAAAATAAACCCAACAAACAAATGGGTGTTTTATTTGTTTAAGACAAGGTTTTGTGTGTAGACCAAGTTGACCTCAAGACCTACACCACCATGCCCAACTCAAAAGGTTTATTTTGTAAACTTTTAGTGGTATATTAGAACCATTTTCAGAGCACTGTGCAATCTATCACAGTTTTTAATACTTCCTTTCTTCTAGATGTGGGTGTGATATAGTTTCTATTAAGGAAAATCTAGAATTCTGTGTTTATAATTTTTAAAAATTCCCAATAACTGAAATTATTTTTAGTATTTTATTTTAACTTTAAAAATTTAGTTTAATTTAATTTTACATGTGTGGATGTTGTGTCTGCATGTATGTCTGTGCAGTACTTGAATATCTGTTGGCCTATGAGGCCAGAAGTGTTCATTGCTAACCTAGAACTGGAGTACAGAGAGATGTGGGCTGCCATGTGGGTACTGGAGTCAAACCTGGGTCCTCTGAAAGAGTAGCCAGGGCTCTTCACTGCGAGGCATCTCTCCAGCCCCTCTTCATTGTTTTAAATCCTTAATGCCTGGCAAATAGCTGACATGATGGGCAGTAGTAAATGTTTATTGAACTGAAATAAATTGAATTCTAAGTAGCTATTCTTCCACAGCCCGTTCTGAATTCACTCTTTTGCTACCCTGACTTTGGCCTTGGTTTTCATGTCTAGTCAGCTGTAANACTTTTGAACAGCTATGTTTTTTGTCACTTGTCTTTTCTGTGTTCAGCCAGTGTTCCATGGTGCAACCTAGCTAGGGCAAAGACTGCTGTACTTTATATTATCTGCCACTTAATTTTTGTCTGTCCCATTACATATTGTCTGTTAATAACCATATTGTTTAACCTATTGCTCCCTATCTTTTTATGGTATTGTGTACTTAGAAAAAGATTGTTTTGTTGTATAGATATACATGTATGTATGGTTATTTATTTATTTATTTATTTATTTACTTATTTATTTATTTATTCTACATCTGGGCCATACTTTCCCCTTCCTCCTCTCCTCCTAATACCCTACCCCTGTTCCCACTCTCCCCCAATCCACTCCTTTNTTTCTGTTTAGGAAAGGGCAAGTTTACCATGAGTATCAACAAAACATAGCATATGAAGTTTCAGTAAAACTAAGCACCTCCCATTTCATTAAATCTGGGCAAGATGACCCGGTTGGAGGAGTAGGGTCCCAAAAGCCAGTAAAAGAGTCAGAGACGGCCCCTGTTCCCACTGTTAGGAGTTCTGCAAGAGAACCAAGCTACACAACTGTAACATACATGCAGAGTGCCTAGGTCAGTCCCATGCAGGTTCCTTGGTTGTTGGTTCAGTCTCTATGAGCACCTATATGCTTAGGTTAGTTGGTTCTGTGAGTTTTCTTGTGTTGTCTTTGACCCCTCTGGCTCCTACATTCCTTTCACCCCTTCTTCTGCAGGATTCCCCAAGCTCTGTCTAATGTTTGGCTGTGGATCTGCATCTGTTTCCATTAGTTGCTGGATGAAGCCTCTCTGATGACAATTGGGCTAGGTACCAATCTGTTCACAGGAGATAGCCAGTTCCTGCTATTGTTAGGAGTCTTAGCTGGGGTCATCCTTGTAGATTCCTGGGAGATTCCCTTGGCCCAGGTTTTTACCTGACCCTGAAATAACCCTCCTTTCCAGTAGTCTCTTTCAGTACTCTCCCACTGTGTTCCTCCCGCCCCCAAACTTGCTTGCTCATGTTCCAATCCCCACCTGCCCTCAGTCCACTCACAAAATCTCTTCTATTTCACCTTTCCAGGGAGATCCGGCATGCCTCCAGGAACCCTCCTTGTTACTTAGCCTCTCTGGGGCTGTGGATTGTAGTATAGTTATTCTTTGTTTTATAGCTAATATCCACTTGTGAGTGAGTACATACCATATTTGTCTTTCTCAGTCTGAGTTACCTCACTCAGGATGATTTTTTTCCTAGTTCCATCCATTTGCCTTCAAATTTCCTAGTGTCCTTGTTTTTAACAGCTGAGTAATACTCCATTGTACAAATGTTTTACATTTTCTTTATCCATTCCTCAGTTGAGGAACATCTAGGTTGTTTCCAGGTTCTGACTATTATAAATAAAGCTACTATGAGCATAGTTGAACAAGTGTCCTTGTGGTATGATTGAGCATCCTCTGGGTATATGCCCAAGAGCAGTTTAGCTGAGTCTTGTGGTAGATTGATTCCCAGTTTTCTGAGAAACCAACACACTGACTTCCAAGGTGGCTGTACAAATTTGCACTCCCACCAGCAATGGAAGAGTGTTCCCCTTGCTGCACTTCCTCTCTAGCAAGAGCTGTTGCTTGTGTTTGGATATTAGCCACTCTGACAGGTGTAAGATAGAATCTCAGAGTCATTTTGATTTGCATTTCCCTGATGGTTAAGGATGTTGAACATCTCCTTAAGTGTTTCTTGGCCATTTGAGATTCTTTTGTTGAGAATTCTCTGTTTAGATCTATGACCCCATTTTTTAAAATTGGATTATTTGGTTTGTTGATATCTAGTTTCTTGAGTTCTTTATATTTTTTGGAAATCAGCCCTCTGTCAGATGTTGGGTTGGTGAAGATCTTTTCCCATTCTGTAGGCTGCTGTTTTGTCCTATTGATGGTGTCCTTTGCCTTACAGAAACTTTTCAGTTTCATGAGGTCACATTTATTAATTGTCATCTTAGTGCCTGTGCTATTAGTGTTCTGTTCAGGAAGTTGTCTCCTGTGCCAATGTGTTCCAGATTATTTTCCACTTTCTCTTCTATTAGGTTCAGTGTATCCAGATTTATGTTGAGGTCTTTGATCCACTTGAACTTGAGTTTTGTACAAGGTCATAGATATGGATCTATTTGCACTTTTTATGTACTGACATCCAGTTATACCAGCATCATTTGTTGAAAATGCTTTCTTTTTTCCATTGTATAATTTTGGCTTCTTTGTCAAAAATCAGGTGTCCATAGGTGTGTGGATTTACATCTGGGACTTCCATTCAATTCCATTGATCCACCTGTCTGTTTTTATGCCAATACCATATGCTTTTTATTATTATAGCTTTGTAGCAGAGCTTGAAATCAAGGATGGTGATAACCTCCAGAAGTTCTTTTATTGTACAGGATTGTTTTAGTTATCCTGGGTCTTTTGTTTTTCTATATGAAGTTGAGTATTGTTCTTTCAAGGTCTGTAAAGAATTGTTTTGGGATTTTAATGGGGATTACATTGAATCTATAGATTGCTTTTGGTAAGATTGCCATTTTCACTATGTTAATCCTACTACTCCATGAGCATGGGAGATCTTTCTATTTTCTGATATCTTCTTCAATTTCTTTCTTCAAAGACTTGAAGTTCTTGTCATACAGATCTTTCACTTGCTTGGTTAGAGTTACACTATGATATTTTATGTTATGGGAGGCTATTGTAAAGGGTGTTGATTCTCTGATTTCTTTCTCAGCCCGTTTATCATTTGTATATAGGAGGGTTACTGATTATTTTTTTTTGAGTTAATCTTGTATCCAGCCACTTTACTAAAGGTGTTTATCAGCTGTAGGAGTTCCCTGGTAGAGTTTTTGGGGTCACTTATGTATACTATCATATCATCTATGAATAATGATACTTTGACTTCTTCCTTTCCAATTTGTATCCCCTTGATTTCCTTTAGTTGTTTTACTGCTTTAGCCAGAATTTCAAGTACTATATTGAATAGGTATGGAGAGAGTGGACAACTTGTCTTGTTTCTGATTTTANTGGAATTGCTTTGAGTTTCTCTCCATTTACTTTGATGTTGCCAATCGGCTTGCTATAAATTGCCTTTATTATGTTTAGGTATGTCCCTTGTATCCCTGATCTCTCCAAGTCCTTTATCATGAAGGGGTGTTGGATTTTGTCAAAGGCTTTTTCAGCATCAAATGAGATGATCATGTGTTTTTTTTTCTTTCAGTTTGTTTATATGGTGTATTACATTGACAGATTTTCATATGTTGAACCATTCCTGCATCTCTGGGATGAAGCCTACTTGATCATAGTGGATGATCTTTTTGATTTGTTCTTGGATTCAGTTTACCAGTATTTTTTTGAGTACTTTTGTATCAATGTTCATGAGTGAAATTGGCCTGTAATTCTCCTTCTCTGTTGAGTCTTTGTTTGGTTTGGGTACCAGGGTGACTGTGGCCTCGTAGAAAGAGTTTGGCAATGTTCCTTCTATATCTATTTTGTGGAGTAATTTGAAGAGTATTGG
>LZPO01007962.1:677531-691416 GCA_001675575.1 Neotoma lepida
TTTTGGTTTTTTGAGACAGAGTTTCTCTGTGTAGCTTTGGCGCCTTTCCTGGAACTCACTCGGTAGGCCAGGCTGGCCTTGAACTCACAGAGATCCGCCTGCCTCTGCCTCCCAAGTGCTGTGATTAAAGGGGTGCACCACCACCACCTGGCTGTTTCATTGATTCTTATTGATTTCAGCCCTCAGTTTGATTGTTTCCGAGGCAACTACTCCTCTTAGGTTTGTCTCCTTTTTGTTCTAGAGCCTTCAGGTGTGCTGTTAAGTTGTTAGTAGGAGATCTCTCCAAATTCTTCATGAAGGCACTTAGTGCTATGAACTTTCCTTTTAGCACTGCTTTCATTGTGTCCCATAAGTTTGGGTATGTTGTGCATTCATTTTCATTGAATTCTAGGAAGTCTTTAACTTCTTTCTTTATTTCTTCCTTGACCCTGTGGTAACTTGGTAGAGAGTTGTTCAGTTTCCATGGGTTTGTAGGCTCTCTGTTGTTTCTGTTGTTGTTGAAATCCAGCTTTAATCCATAGTGGTCTGATAAGATGCAGGGGGTTATTTCAATTTTTTTTTTTGAGACCGAGTATATGGTCAATTTTGAAGAATGTTACATGAGGTGCTGAAAAGAAGATATATTGTTTTGTGTTTGGGTGAAATGTTCTGTAGATATCTGTTAGGTTCATTTGAGCCATAACGTCTGTTAGTTCTATTATTTCTCTGTTAAGTATCTGTCTGGATGAGCTGTCTATTGGTGAGAGTGGGGTGTTAAAATCTCCCACTATTATTGTGTGAGATTCTATGTGTGATTTAAGCTTTAGTGATGTGTCTTTTACAAACGTGTGTGCCCGTACATTTGTGGCATAAATGTTCAGAATTGAGACATCATCTTGGTGAATTTTTCCTTTAATGAATGTGAAATTCCCTTCTCCCATCTCTGTTGAATAATTTTGGTTGGAAGTCTATTTTGTTAGATATTAGGATAACTACACCAGTTTGCTTCTTAGGTCCATTTGATTGGAAAATCTTTTTTCAACTCTTTACTCTGAGGTAATGTCTATCTTTGATGTTGAGATGTCTTTCTTGTATGCAGCAGAAGGATGGATCCTGTTTTCATATCCATTCTATTAGCCTGTGTCTTTCTATTGACAAATTGAGTCCATTGATATTGAGGGATATTAATGACTATTGATTGTTAATTCCTATTATTTTGTTGTTTGTGGTGGCCGAGTGCGTGTGTGTATTTGTGTGTCTGTGTGAGTGTTTCTGTGTTTCCCTTCTTTGGATATTGCTGGTTTGAGATTAACTATTGCCTGTGTTTTTGTGGGTGTAAGCTTCCTGGGGTTGGAGTTTTCCTTCTAGTACCTTCTGTAGGACTGGGTNTGTGGATACATATTGTTTAAATTTGACTTTGTCAGAAATATCTTGTTTTCTCCATCTACAGTGATTGTCAGTTTTGCTGGCTGTAGTAGTCTGGGCGGGCATCAATGGTCTCTTTGGGTCTGCAAGATATCAGTCTAAGGCCCTTTTGGAATTTAGGGTTTCCGTTGAGAAATTGGGTGTGATTCTAATAAGTCTGCCTTTATATGTTACTTGGCCTTTTTCCCTTGCCATTTTTAATATTCTTTTTTACTCTGTATGTTTAGTGTTTTGATTATCATGTGGCAAGGGAATTTTCTTTTCTGATCCAATCTATTTGGTGTTCTATAAGCTTCTTGTATCTTCATAGGCATATTCTTCTTTAGGTTGGGAAAGCTTTCTTCTATGATTTTGTTAAACATATTCTCTGGGTTTTTGAGCTGGGTTTCTTCTCTTTTTTCTATTACTATTATTTTTGTGTTTGATCTTTTCATAGTGTCTCAGATTTCCTGGATATTTTGTGTTAGGAATTTTTTAGATTTAAAATGTTCCTTGACTGATGAATCTATTTCCTCTATCCTGTCTTCAACACCTTAGATTCTCTCTTCCATCTCTTATATTCTGTTGGTAAAGCTTGCATCTGTAGTTCCTGTTTGCTTACCCAGATGTTCTATTTCCAGGATTTCCTCCCTTTGTGTTTTCTTTATTGCTTCTATTTCCATTTTCAGGTCTCTAACAGTTTCTTTTATCTGTTTGGTTTTTTTCTTGGTTTTCTTTTAGGGATTTATTGATTTCTTCCAATTGTTTGTTTTCTTCAATTTCTTTAAGAAGTTTTTTCATATCTTCTTTAAGGACTTCTATCATCTTCATAAATTCATTTTAAATGTCATTTTCTTGTGCTTTGGCTGTGTTGGATTGTTCAGGTTTTGCTGTTGTAGGATAGCTGGGTGCTGGTGATATCATATTGCCTTTTCTGTTATTGTGTTCTTACACTAGCATTTCGGCATCTGGATTTGGGATGATGATAGGTCTAGGTGTTGATTCCTGCATTTGTCTTTGTTGGATGGGTGTTTTGTTCCTTGGTTTCTCTTTCCTCTCTAATCTTCTGGCCTCTGGTAAAGCCAAAGTCTTTTTTTTTTTGAAGTTGTAGACCAGGATATGATGCACAGGGGAGGGGATGCAGTCTCTGGTCCCTAGATCTGGTCTGGTTTCTGGGGTCCCTAGATCCGACCTGCACTCCAGGAAAGCTGAACTCCGCTTCCAAAGTAGTAGGCTGGGATATGGAGCCCAGGGGTAGGGGTGCAGTCTGGGGTTGTTGGACAGGCTTATACGGGTCTAGCAAGGTGGTGGGTGGTGTCTTCCCTGGGGTCCCTAGGACCACTCTGGCCTCCGGTAAAGCTGCTGGGGCTGTGGGCCCTCGTGTGGAGCCCAGGGGAGGGGGTGTAGTCTGGGGTTGCTGGGTGGGCTTTTAGGAGTGTTAGCGGGCAGTGGGCGGTATCTTACCTGGGGTTCCTAGATCGGCCTGTCCTCTGGTAAAGCCAAAGACTTCTTCCAAAGTAGTTGGCCGGAACATGGATGCTAGGAACTGGGGCATGGAGCCCCGGGGTAGGGATGTAGTCAGGGGTCCCTAGATCCTGCCTGGCCTCGGGTAAAGTCGAAGTCTCCTTCCGAAGTTGTAGACCAGGAGCCCAGGGAGAGGGGGTTGTGCCTTGTTGTTGTTTTTGTTTCAGACAGATTTCCATATAGTTGAGGCTGGACTTGAACTTCTGATCCACCTGCCTCCACCTCTCAAGACTTGGGATCATGGGTGCATACCACTGCACCTAGCTAGAAAGTGACTTCCGTATGGCTCTATTGGGTAGTACACCAGCCGTTTTACAACAGGAGCTTTGTACCCAAGGGCCCAGGTGATCATCAGCTTAATATTCCTGTCACCTACTGTTGGTGTAGCAGTATGCCTTGGCACAGCCTTTGGGAAGCCCCACTTGATCTAGCACTTGAAACTGGCTATGACTAGATCCACCCTAGCTTCTACATAGATGCTTAGTGAGTACCTACTGTATTTCCCCTAAGCTTGGTGTGTGCAGGAATTCAGAATACTAAGTCAGCTCTTCTTCCAGAACAACCCTTGGTTTTAGGCACACAGATCTGCATTTCCCCCCAAATGGTTGGTCTGTATTCCTTTCATACCCCTTCCCATGTCTTTACTGTTTTTTTTTTAACAAAATTATAGCATCATAATTAACTTCATGTGTCTGAATCTTTGTATCATCTTCTCTATGACTAATTCCCTAAGACTGTTAAAATAGGGCACTTTTATGTATTGTATTATTCACCATTTTATTAGACCACAAACAGGTCCAGTTCTTATAAAGCCTGGATTCACTCATTTTTTTTTTGTTGTTTCTGAACTGATACATAAAAACCATACATATTGGATTCTTTACAGTGACTCCAATTCAGTTAGTTTTATACTTATCAATTTTCCTTATACATCTTCCTATTGTTGTTATCATTGTTTGTAGCTATTTATCAAATTATTTACCTGGCTTTCTCTCCCTACAAATTGTATAAATCAGAGAAATATCTGATAACTATGCAACAGATTTAAAATATTCATTGGGCAGCTATATTATCAGATAGTACCAAATGTGATCTCATACTTGGAACAAGCACCATTCTAATATATTATATATATAATATATTTATTAAATATAATATTTAGATATTCTAATATATAAATAAAAGTAGTATATATTATTTAATTTTAAGAACAGCCCTGTAAGTAAAAAGTCTTATATGTTTGCATTACAAATGTAGATATACTGTAGATAAGTAACTTTCCAAAATTTTCACAGCTATTAAATAGCAATAGCACGGTTGAAATATAATCAGCAATACTAAACAGTTTTGACATGTGAATTCATGCTGGCAGCCATTCTCACACACAATGTTAGGACAAAAGCAAGTTACCAGCTGCAGGTGTGGCTGAGTGGTAGAGCGCTTGCTTAGTATGTACAAGGCTCTTGATTCAGTCCCTAGAATTGGAAAAAAAGTTACATGTAGGTGATCAGACCAGGAGATTATAGTACCTAATGCTAAATATTTCCTCCTAGGTAAAATAAGCTACCATATGGGAGAGACAGACAGTGTGCTATATGGAAAATAGAATGTAGAAAGTATGATTAAAGAATAACCAGAAAGTGTCAAATATTTAAGAAAACAAGAAGTTATTGAGGGCATGGACATGATAGTATGTGCCTGTAATCCCAGTGGTTGAGACTGAGACAGAAAGTGCACATGTTCTAAGTCTGCCTTGACAACATTGGACACTATTGCAAGAAAAAGAGGTTAATACTATGCGTGGGGCATCTGTGAAGTGAGCTAGGAAGTCTTACTATGAATAGTTACTATTATCTCTGTTTTACAGTTGAGGAAAACAAAGCCCAGATATATTAAATAACTTGTTTGAGGGATGCTGAGCCTGAAAACTGGCAAACTGAGGTTGACACTTGGTCATCTCCACCCAGTTTTCTTCTTGGTGGGCTGCACTACCTCTGGTAATAGGGTACTCTGGAAGAAGAAGGGTATTAAAGCAGAATTAGAGGGACATGGGTAGGACATAAGGAAAGACAAAGTAGGCTTCCTGAGAGGACTGTGTCTAGTTCTCAGAAAACATCAAGAGAAACAGTGGGAAGGCACAGTGGGTGGGTATCTGGACAGGACTAGCAGAGGAAAGGGAAAGTCTTGGGGACCTATAAAATGCCCCAACTAGCATGTTTAACAGACTTGTAGCCTGAGGCTCTCCATCTCCAGTGTATTGAGGTTATTTTCCCTGTATCCACAGTGTCTCTGCTCTGGCCAGGGAAGGAATTTGGCACTTCCCTAGACAGCCATCGACACTGCCATTACAGCATGGTGCAGGCAAGCAGGTAATTGCAAAAGTGTAGTTAGATTTGTGACTATTTGGGGGAAATAACTTGATAATGCAAATTTGCCCTTCAGATTAGAGTTTGAAGAAAGAGTTTAGATAGCATTCTGGAGTAAACCCACTAAAACCAGTATTTATTGTCGCCAAACCATCGCTATATGAAGCTGGCTGCTTCTTTTCATGGGTCAGTCANTCTCTTGTCTATAACCTGTATGTGGTAAATAGGTATCTGTTTATATCCTGAGATGTCTTACGGTGTTAGGTGGAGCTTTGTTCCCAAAGTAAGTGCCACATAAATACTAATTCTGGTTCTTAGTCTGGACACTGACATTCTCTATCACTGGTGTTTTCCTTAGAGTGTTTTACTTTGCTTTGTCTTTTTTTTTCCTTGTTCTTCTAACACTGACAAAGACATTTGCTCACAAAGAACTCACTCTGGAGATGACAACCCCTCATATCTCCATGGCTTATACTCCACATGCGGTCTCTCCTGTCTTTAATTAAACTTGTTTTCTTGGTGTTGTAGCTGGGAGCACTGTGTTGACACAACTCAGTCTTGTAAAGAACAGATTAAAATGTCAGTGTTCTAATGTTCTCATCTGTGGGAAAAGGAAAACATTTGGAGCATTTTATTTATAACTTTTTAAAGACTCCTCTGTGGAGGAGGATTAGTTGGGAATGGAAAACCATTTGACAGTTAAAGGGACAGAGCTGTATTTAATTTCAGTCTACTGTAAAAGAGGGGAAAGTATGAAAGCTTGCTCAAACTGTCCTCAAGGAATCCACAGCACATCTTTCTCTCTCTTAATTTGTACGTCACTCTATCTTTGAATTCCCAAGTGTTCTGCTTCATCTTTCCAGATGCACTGCCCGTGGAACATTGGTTTCCTCCAAAGGACACGAGGCAATGTAAACACATGTGGTATGTGAGCAGAACTTTCAGTCAAGGGAAATTAAGATGATGTACTAATCCTTTACCATTCAATTTATGTCTGAATGTATCTGTTCTTACAACTGAATCATTGATATTTGCTAGCTATTTATTAGTGAGTGGACCCACAAATTCAACATGTCACAGTTTGAGACTCTTTTTCATTCATGAGGCATTGATAGGTGAGGTCACAGGCACCATTGCAAATTTTAGAAGTTGCAGTACAAAGGTGGGTTCCTGCAAATTGACAAGGTAGATGTATGGACACTTATAATGTGTCTTTATGTGTTGACTGTTTGATCTTCACAGCTCTGTGGATAGCATTTCATTTTACACATGAAGAAGTTAACACCTAGAAATGTAAAGCAAGTTGTCCAAGGAGACACCAGAAAGTTGAAAAAATAGAGTTTGATCAGGTAGCTTATTGGACTAAAGTTTTCTGAAATATTGTTCACTGTTTTTTGCTTTGTTTTATTTATTTTGAGATGGTCTCTATGTAGCCCAGACTGACTTGAAACTCATGATCCTCCTGCTGTAGCTCCCTAGTATTGGTGTTATAGGCATGCACAGCCATGCCACCTAGGTTTACTCATGTTTTNATTGTATTAGTGGGAGCCTTTAGCCCTTGAGCATTGTTAATCAATATTTAATATTGTACAGATGAAGATGATAAATACTAAAACAATATGGGAAGTTCTCCCTATGTTCATGTTGGTATGTGGTAGCCAGACAAAATGCCTGATCTACTTTGGGTATATCTTAATTGGAGATATATATAAATATATATATATTGCTCATATGAAAAGCAAAGAGAGCTTCTAGGAAGGCAGAAGTCTGAGTTCTTCATGCCCACTGTGTCCTGCTTTGGGGATTCAGCAGCCTTAGCAGAGCGGTAGCCTTGCAGACCTTATTTAGAGCTTTGCTGGGTTGAGTTGTCCTTTGGGTTAACAGCTGTGGAATCTGCATTTCTTTGGCATTGTTTCTTCTATGTAAATTACAGATGTGCTCTAATGCCCCTTTGGGTGGCTTTTGGGAAAGAGGAAAGAGAGAAGCCCTTTGCTTGCTTTGCTTTTGAGAGGGGTCTGTCATAGCTTCTATATAGGCGACAGTGTTTCCCTCCAGCCTTGAAAACGACTCCCCGCAGCTCCGCTGCTGTGGGATCAATTTGTTGGCAAGGGTTATTCAAACATGAGTAGAATTTGTGTCCTCTTTAGATTAATGTGCTGAAGCCAACAATAACAGTTTTCATGTGGGAACTAGTACTTGATATCCAAATCAGACCATGCTTAATGCTCTATAATTTACTTGAGATTAAAAATACGCATTTAAGGGGCAAGAGGGTTTTTTCCCAGGTTTTGTTGGTTTGCTTTCATTTTCTTTTCTTTTTAAATTGTGTACTTGAAATGAGACATATAACAAAGTTCTTTTTAAAAAAAATTAACATTTGTATTAAGGTATAACTTACCAGTAAGCAAATTTATCTGAAGTGTATATCTTAAGAGCTCTCTCTCTTTCTCCTCCTCTCTCCCTACCTCTCCCCTCCCCCTCTTTCCCTCCTTCCCTCTCATTAAAGTAACAACAAATCATGGTCGAAATACATTACATGCATGAAAATGCCCTTTGAAATCCAATGCTATGCACAATGAATATATACCATTAAAATAATAATGATAAACAATAAAACCAAATAAAACAAACAGGGCATGAGACAAGAAGCAGGGCCAGCATGCCATGTGACCAGTGTGTATGTGTGTGTGTGTATGTGTGCATGCATGCATGTGTGCACATGTGTGTGCTATGAGAGATTGATCCCACAGCCATGTACATTGTAAAATTTAATGTCTTTTACACATTTTTACTCTGTTCTTTCTCTTCTGTTCTTTTAACCCATGTGACCCTAGAGGAAAACCACATGATTATGAAATCCTCCATTTGTTTAAGTGTGCAACTGAGGTTAAATTCTAAACATCTAAACAAGACAACCACTTAGAAAATTATTTTTTATTACAGCGAGGAAAATAGAATGATAAAGATATATATTTTATGCATTCATAATGCAAAAAGGGGGCAGTAAATTCAAGTTGTTGGATTAAGAAAACTTTCTTGGAGAAGATAATACTGCAGTGGGTTCTGCCAAAGTCAGAGCTTCCCGTAATCCCTTCCCTTTCCTTCTTTCTCCTCAATTACTGCCAAGTCTTCATTAATTCTACACTCTGAATATGTTACAAGTGTGTTCTGTCTTTCCACCCCTACCGATAGCTTGTAGTCAATACATCTTCAAATTAACACAATGGTCTTTTAGTGTCATGTTGTTCTTCCTTTTTGACTTTCCCCTGATGTAATCTGCATTGCTATTATAATGATCTTTATTTATAGTTTGATCATGCCCTTCACAGGCTTAAATCTTCTACTGGCACCAGCTGCTTCGGAAATGTAACTCTTTGGCAGGGCACATGGTCACATGGCGTGCTGGCCCTGCTTCTTTCCTCCCTCTTTGTTTGTTTTATTATTTTTTCATTATTTTATTAACATATTCGTTATGCATAGTATTGAGTTTCAAAGGACATTTTCATGCATGTGTGTAATGTATTTTGACCATGATTTGTTGTTATTTCAATGGCGTTATTGAGTGTAATTCTTATGCCATATGATTGACCTATTTCAAGTGTGTGATTCTATAGTATTTAGTATGTTCACAGAATTGGTCTCCATAACCAGATGTCAATTTTAGAATGCTTTCATCACCTTAGGAAGAAGTCCTGTATCCCTTAGTAGTCACTCCATCTCACCTTATAGGTAATTTCATGCAAACAGAATCATACAACATGTGGTGTTTTGTGACTGGCTTCTTTCACTAAGCATACCATTTTAAGATTAATCCATGATGTAGCATATATTAGAACTTATTTTGTCTGGCTGTATATTTCATTATGTGTGTAGCTGATAGACGTTTAGGTAGTTTCTGATTTTGATTACTATGAATAATGTTACTTAAAAATTCATGTAAAAGTTCTTGTGTGTGTGTATATGTTTTCATTTCTCTTGCTTAGGTATATATATAGTAAGAGTGGAATTTTGAGTTCATATGGTTACTTTGGTTTCAGCTCTTTGAGGAATTGCCACATTTTGTCTCAAAGTACTTGAAACCACTTTAAATCCACACCAACAATGAATAAAGGTTTCGTTTACCCTATATTCTTGGCAGTACATTCATTTCCTATTTGTTTGGGTTTTGGTTCTATTTTTTAAGATATACTGTCCATATATATAAGTAGTTTATCGTGGTGGATTTGATTTGATTTTTAATTACAACTTTTTGAGTATTTGTATATTTATTCTTTGAAGAAATATCTTTTGCTTTCTTGATAGTATTCCTTGAAGCATAAAATGTTTTAAAATCCCAAAGTATTTCTCTATTTCTCTTGTTCTTTGTGTGTTTTGGGAGCCATATCTAAGAGTCAGTTTTCAACTGAAGGTCACACATTTACTCCTAGACTTTCTTCTGAAAGATTTTCCTCATTTGAGCTTTTGTATTGTGGCCTGTGATCTATTTGGAGTTGATTTTGGTGGAAAGTGTGAGAAGGTCCTCATTCTTCTGCTAGTACGTCAGTGCTGTTGGATTATTTTACTGTCATTGAGGAAGAAATGTTTGAAGGTGAATTTTAAAATAATTTAAAGTTTATGCAGTGAAACTATTGGTGTAAATTTGGCACCTTTGCTTTAAAACTCAACAATAAATGTAAAAGTTCATTTATGGATTACTTAATGTTATTCTGTTGGTTTTCATAAGGTTTTTAGGAAAGCTAGGGGTGAGGAAATAATATTTTGATAAAAGATTTAGCTGAATCTGTGAATCAATTTGAAGAATATTTACCTCTCAATACTAAGTTATCCATCTCTACAAACTGAGATGTTTTTATTTAGATCTTTAATTTTTCAACAGTATTTTGTAGTTTCATTGTATACATTTTAAATTATTTTTAAAATTCACATTAAAGTATTTTTTGGTAGTATTATAATTGAAGTCTTTTTAAAATTTTACCTTTGGACTGTTCATTTCAAACATTGACAAGACGAATTGATTTTTGTACGTTAATCTTATATGCTACAATTTTACCAAACTGGTACTTTTGATATAATAAAATGTTGGTAGATTCCTTAAGGATTTCTNGTGTTTATCACTTCATCTGTGAGTTTGAATGAATTTACTGTTCTTTTGTTCCTTCTTCCAATCTAGATGCCTTTTATTTTGTATTCTTTCCTAATTGTCCTAGCTATAGGGGAATGCATTCTGTCTTTTATTGGTATTATGTTTGTTTTAGAATCACTTTTTTTTTAATTAAAAGATTTTCTCATTTTACGTACCAACCACAGAACCCCTCTCCTCTCTTCTCCCTCTGTCTCTTATACACATCTAGATGTGTATAAGAGACAGCCTCAACTCCCCCCCCAATCCCACCTCCTCCAACACAGGGTCTCCCATGGAAAGTCCCTAAAGCCTGGTACTTTCACTTGAGGCAGGTCCAAGATCCTCCTCTCTGTGCCTAGGCTGCACCAGGTGTCCCACCATAGGCATTGCACTCCAAAAAACCCAGCTCATGCACTAGGGATGGATCCCAATCCCACCGCCTGGGGGCTCCCTAAACAGTTCACACTAAACCACTGTCTTGAGGGCTCAGTCCAGCACCATGGGGACTCCACTGCTATTGGTTCACAGTTCATGCGTTTCCACTAGTTTGGCNGGCCATCTCAGTACATTTTCCAGTCATGTTCTCTATGNCCCTTGCTCATACCATTTTTCCTCTCTCACAACAACTGGACTCCTGGGGCTTGGGTTGGCGCCCAGTTGTGGATCTCTGCATCTGTTTCCATATGTCTCTGGGAGAGGGCTCCTGGGGGCTCCTCAGCTATTGGTTGACAGTTCATGCATCTCCACTAGTTTAGCTGGCCTTAGAATCTCTTTTATCCATAGTTTATTAATTCATGTTGGACTTTGACAAATTTTTATTTTTACACAATATTTATGGAGTTTAGTTTGTTCCATTGATATATTTCATGAATTGATTTTCAAATGTTAAGCCATTTCTATACTCCTAGGATATATCTCACATGATCACCATAGATAATCTTTTCTATGTTCAATTAGTTACAGTGTGATTTAGTTTCAAGAGAAAGTAGTTGAGCCGGTCATGGTCCAGGCATGCATGTCCAGGTGTACATGTCCATGTGGTATATGTCCAGGTATGCTTATCAATGTGTGCATGGCTGGGTGGTGCATGTCAGAAGGCAGAGACAGGAGATCTAGGAGATCTAGGCTCCTCTGGGTTATATAGCAAGACTGTACACCCCCATTTCTGCTTCCCCAAAGAGAGGAGAGATTGGTCTATAGATGTTTTGTTTTTCATCTGTCTGATTTTCTTAGAATAAATTGAGATATGTTAGTGGTTTAATTTTCTCTTCTTGATCTAGTATCAAAAAGTAGCTGGTCTTTCTAGGAATGTTTTCATTTTACCCAGGTTATCTGATTTGTTGACATCTAATTGTTTTCAGTATTTTCTGATTTTTTTTATTTCTATATGGATAGTAGTAGTACTTCCTCTTTCATTTCTGCTTTTAATAACTTGAATCTTTTCTCTCTTTTTTTTTTCTCCTGGCTAGTCTAGCAAATGGTTTTCCCATTTTGTTAACCTTTACTCTGAAGCAACTTTTAATTTTGCTAATTTTTTTCCTGACTCTTCTATTTATATTATTCATTATTCTATTTTGATTACTATTACTATTTGCTTGCTTTAAATTTAGTATCCTCTTTTTTCCTCTAGTGAATTATGTGGAAGTTTGCTTGAGTCAGCCGAAATTGTTTTTATTTAACATAGGCATTATAACTGCAAATGACCATGTGAGCCATGCTATAGTCACATTCCACAACTTTTGCTTTGGTTTGTTTTCATTGACCCAAAAGGATTTTCTAATTTCCTTTGTAATTTCAACATTGTTTAATTGGTTTTTAAGAGTGCATTATGTTTAAATACTCGTGGTCTTCCTAAGCTTTCTTCTGTTATCGATTTCTAATTGCAGCACACACAGCTGGATTTAGTCATTTTTAATTAATTGAGACCATGGCCTCATATAGATCCTGTGTTAGAGAACACATNATGTATGTAGGCTGGAATGTTGTGTAGTCATATGTGTTAGAGTCCACTAGCTGATAGTGCTGCTACTATTTCTTTGGTCATCTTCTTCCTAGTTCTATCATTTTGAAAGTAAAGATTTGAAAATTTTTAAAAAATATATTTCTCTCTTTGTGTCTTAGTTCCCTTTCAATTTTGGCAAAACACTATGACCAAAGCAACTTAAAGAAGAAAGTTTATTGGGGNTCGTACTGGCTGGTCTTATGTCAACATGACACACAAACTAGAATTATCTGAAAGGATGGGCCCATAATTGAGAAAATGCCTCATAAGATCTTGCTGTAAGGCATTTTCTTAATTAGTGATTGATGGGGGAGGGCCCAGCCCATCCTGGGTAGTTCCATCCCTGGACTAGTGGTCCTGAGTTCTATAAGAAAGCAGGCTAAGCAAGCCATGCTGAGCAAACCAGTAAGCAGCACCCCTCCATGGCCTCTGCATCAGCTCCTGTCTCCAGGTTCCTGCACTGTTTGACTTCCTGTCCTGACTTCCTTCAGTGATGAACAGTGATACGGAAGTGTAAGCCAAATAAACCCTTTCCTCCCCAACTTGCTTTTTGGTCATGGTGTTTCACTGAAGCAATAGAAACCCTGTCTAAGATGGGGCTTACAGTTTCGGAGGGTGAGTCCATGACCATCATAGCAGGGACCATGGCAGCAGGCAGGCAGGCATGGTGCTGCAGTAACTGAGANCTACATCCGATCTATAGGTGGGGGTGGGGAAGAGAGGGAAGAAAGGAGATCAGGGATAGCATGAGCTTTGCAACCTCAAAGACCACCCCAGTGATACACCTCCTTCAGCAAGACCACACCTCCTAAAACTTCCCAAGCAGTTCCCCCAGCTGGGAACTGAGTATACGAATACATATGAGCCGATGGGGGGAGGGGCATTCTCATTCAAAGCACCACACTCAGAATTTGTCAGTCTTGTCTTCCATGTACTTGGTGGCTTTTTGTTAGAAGTGTGTATGTTCATTATTGTTAAACCATTCTGATGGATTTAGATTTTTACTGTTGAATGTTCCTTCTTACCTCTGGAATTTTTTTTAACTCTAAAATGTTTTGTATGGCCATTCCAGCTTTTCATAGTTGCCATGTGGATGATGTATCTTTTTTCATCCTTTTCCCTTCAACCTATCATAAGTGATCTTGTGTAGAAAGCATGTAATTGGATGATTTTGATTTTTTTCTTTTGCCAGTGATAACACTCGAACCCAGGGCCCTGTATATATGTGCTAAACAAGCACTGTACCACTGACCTGTATTCCCAGCACTAGATTTGTTTTATCCAGTCTGGCCATCTATGTTCCCTTGGTCATGACAGTCCATTTGTGGTAAAATCATTGGTGGTGCTTCATTGCCTAGGTAACCCCTGAATACACTGGTGTTGTAGAAGCTTCAAGATGAGTCATTTCTGAATTTCTTGTTACTGTCCCTATCCTAGCATTTTAAATGATACCATTGTTACAGATCAAAGGCAACATGCCTCACATCA
>LZPO01007963.1:14073-25286 GCA_001675575.1 Neotoma lepida
CCTAACTACAATTGAGCAATTATCTCTTTACCAGAAACCTCCCGTTGTGGTGGAGCAGCGGCTGGGCAGCGTATCTTAACAGAAATCTTGACCTCCATTAAACAGTAGTTTAGCAATTCTGCTCTGGCTTTAGCTTCTCGATCCTAAGGGAGGGAGTGTCAGGCCTAAAGAGTATGGGGGTTTCAGGCCTTAGGAGAGTTGGGGTCTTTCAGGGAAAAGTGAATAATTTCTATAATAACTTCACACACACGAGCCAATGCTCTTCATACTATGTGCTCTTTATTGTTGTGTTCTTGGTTTATTCCATTTTGATGAAAAGTATCATGGCACAGGTGTGTGGGTTCATGCAGATCTGTGGAAAGAAGACTCAGAGGCATCTTAAGAATGAATCTAGCCTTCACAGCTGCAGAGGGATCCAGCCTCTAAAGCCTGAAGCACCTTCCCTTCACCTAGGGCATTTTTACTTTCTCTATTTACAGTGCAGCCAGTTAATTTCCATATGTTCAAAACANCCTGAAAGAAGCTCCCAAAGATACATCGCCAAGTGCAAATTCCTTGATTTCTCAGGTATCACGGTTTTCCGGATTTCCTGAACCAAGTTTTGCATAGGCTTTGTATCCTTGGAGACTCTGAGACAAGATTCACATAGGGCGGCTAGAGAAACAAAAGGTATCAGTTAAACAAAGGATGGATGAGATGCCACTCTCTGGAGCCAGGCCAGGAGTAGCTCAGCAGGAATGCAGCCACAGATCCCCTTTCCTTTAAAAAAAAAAATCAATTATCTTGAATGTTATGCAGGCTCTTCTTTCTATCTATTTGTCTTACAATCTTATGCAAGTAGACCAAAACACATTTTAAAGCCAATAAAGGCTGGGTGGTGGTGACGCACACTTTTAATCCCAGCACTTGGGAGGCAGAGGCAGGTGAATTTCTGAGAGTTTGAGGCCAGCCTGGTCTACAAAGTGAGTTCCAGGACAGCAAGGACTAAGCAGAGAAACCCTATCTTGAAAAAAACAAAACAAAACAAAAGCCAATAAAGTTACTATTACTAGAACAAGGGCAAGACCTGCTAGGAAAAGAAATCTATTAAAGTGATTCGTAGGATTGAATGAGGCTATAGTATCTGCTAGATTTTCCATAATGTCTGTTCCTGTTGTAAGGGGTAACATTTTTGTAAAGGTTTCTTCAATTTCTTTCTGTAAATCCAAAACCATTTGAGAAGAATTAGGGTGACCTAACAAATGCATCCTAAACTTTTCCCAATCATACTTGCTTTCATTAAATCTTAAGGGTGTGATACAATAACAAGAAACATTCCAAGCACATTTTAATTTTATCTGCTTCTTCAAAATTTCTAACTGATCCCCTAACAATACAACAGCTTGCCTTAATTCAGCTAATTCATTTACTATCTCATTATCAATCTTATTTTGTTCAGTCCAAAGTTCTTTGAATGTCTATGCCAGTCTCTAATGAATTCAGCGGTTTGGATTTCTTTATGAAGCGCTACTCCAGTGGTTGCTGTTGTAGCTGTCAATGTGATGATTCCCATAATAATGACAAACACCAGTCCAACCATAGGACGTGTTCTTTTTAATATTCTTTCAGTGAGCTTCTGTACCAGGNTCATCACAGGAGTCTTGCCATGGCCTTGACAACTTCACTGGTATCCAGATTGCTGGCCTTGCTCTGAGAATATATAAACTTTCAAAGGTCAAATTTAAAAACATACTAGAATTAACACAGGTATGAAGGGTACAGCGTTCACAAGTGATGCTGTAATTATTTGGGTGCCATTGTACAGGCCCCTTTAATAGCAAGTAAGGTAATGGTACACATGCCACACAAAAGGATGGCTTTGATTTAGTCTAAAAGACAGTGTATTTGTCATCCTTAATGTTTAATTTTCCTTCCCATGCCTTAAGAGGACGGAAGGCAGTTACCAATTTCTGCAAATTAGTCTGAATTGAATTGCCAAATTGTAGGAGAAGTCTTGCCATTCCAACTCCATGCCACCGAATAGGTTCATTAACAGAAGCACTGATTTCCACAGTTCCATTTAAATTATACCATTTCCGTCTTAACTCTGAGTGAGAATATTTCTCTTGAGGGGCTCCAGTCAATGACGTCTCCTTAGGAGATATTAATTAACACTCGAAGTTTCTCACTCTTACACTGTTGCCAATGTACCCAGTCAGATTCCTTGCTAGTAACCCTCATCGCACAGAACGGTAGATTTATGGAACTAAGTAGCTTTAATCGCCTGTTCTTTAAAACCAGATGCATGAAGCATATAAAACATTACTATAATCTTGGGTAGTATTGACTATGGATAGCCATACTTGAGAGGTTATATTTAGGCACTGAATTCCATTTCCCATGCAAATAGGAATTCCTTCACTCCAACAGTGTAATTGTCAATCACTTTACCCTCCTCCATTGGCTGAGCAGGACCTCGGTTGTCATAAGGACCAGGTAGCCAAGAAGATTCATTAACCACTACAGGAATATTCCTATCTCCCCAACTTATTGCTATGTTAATTGGAGGATTGGGGATATTAGCCCAATAATTATGATCCATCCCTTTTACCTGCACTGTTACCAGGGAAAGCATGGCAAGAAATANGTTTGTAGCATTCAGAGGCTTGTGAGTCATGCGAAGTATCATCTCTCCTTTGTCACACAAACTCTTAGGCTGTCCTCAGGTAGGGGGTTAGTTGTTTGCTCCAAAGGCCTCTTGTGTCCTGTCTTTCACAGAGGTATCTCTGCAGCCTCAGCATCCGAGAGATTTCTCTGGCTCACGCTTGATTTCTTTTTTATCAATTTTAATGAGATCTACAATTTTTTTTTATCTCCTGTGGAAACATAAGCATAACCTTGGCCCTAACAACACTTCCCCTGGACTATTTTGATGCTAACTTAATTCAGTAATTCTTTCCATAACTCAATGCTGTTCCTGCTTCATTAGCATTTAAAAAAATTAAGTTAGTAGGGCATGATGCAGTCTATCTCTGGGAGTCCTCATATCCCCCTTCTGTTTAGTAAGTATCTCATTCAGGCTATGGTTAGATCTTTCAACAATTGCTTGTCCTGTAGGATTATATGATATCCCTGTAACGTGTTTTATGTTGTAACGCGCAAAAAAAAAAATTGTTTTATTTTACTGGAAACATAAGCTGGGACATTATCAGCCTTAATTTGTACTGGTTTGCCCATAACAGCCATTGTTTCTAAAAAATGTGTAATTATACAATCTGCCTTTTCAGAACTTAAGGCAGATGCCCATTGGAATCCAGAATAAGTTCAATGGTATGATGAACATACTTTAATTTTCCAAAATATACTAAATGAAATATATCCATTTGCCAAATTTTATTCCTTTGTGTATCCTTAGAATTAGTTCCTACAGGTAAAGGAACTTAATTATAAAAAGAACAAGCAGGACAGTTTTTTTTTTTAATGATTTCTTTAGCCTGTTGCCAAGTAATAGAAATTTTTTCTTTAAGCCTCTACTATTAACATGGTGTTTCTTATGGAATTCTGAGGCTTCCAACACATATCTTATCAATAACTGATCAATTTCCACATATCATTCTGCTAATGGCCCAAGCAATCCAGTATGGGATTGAATATGGGTAACGTAAAGTGGGCAATTCCGTTCTTGGATCGCCTGCTGTAGCTGTACAAATAATGAGGCTAATTTTGAATTATCAGGAATAAATTCAGCAGTCTCTATATGCAATACAACCCTTTCAGCATATTGAGAATCAGTAATTACGTTGAGAGGTTCATTAAAGTCTAATAAAACCATCAGAATGGCATACAGCTCTGATTTTTGAACTGAGTCATATGGACTTTGAACAATTTTACTGATGTTCCCTGCCTTATAACCAGACATTCCTAGTTTATTTGCATCAGTATAGAATGTAAAAGCCCCAGAAATAGGTGCCCTTTTTATTATGGGGAGAAAAATCCATTCAGCCCTTTTTATAAACTGAATTCACTTACTTTTTGGGTATTTGTTGTTAATTTCTCCTAAAAAATCACTACAAGCTCTTTGCCAATCATCATTAATTTCCCACAATTGCCGGATTTCAGCATTGGTATAGGGTACCACAGTCTCAGCTGGAGCCAGACCTGACAATTGAGGAAGTCTTAGTCTTCCCTTTATGATTAGTTCAGAAATTTTTTCTGTATAGGTTTTTAATTTTTTACTCTGTTTGTGAGCTAAGAAAATCCATTCCAGAATATAATCCTCTCTCTGCATAATGAGTCCAGTAGAGGAATGATTTGAAGGTAAAATTACTAAAATATACCTCTTTGTGAGGTCTAATCTATCCACATAGGCACTTTGTAATTTTCGTTCTACCAGGGCTAACTCCTTTTCAGCCTCAGCTGTTAACTGTCTTGGACTGTTTAAATCTGAGTCACTCTGAAAAATTTGAAACAAATTACCTAATTCTTGAGTAGACAATCCAATTGTAGGCAGGAACCAGTTAATATCACCCAATAATTTTTAAAAATCATTAAGAGTATGCAGTTGATCTCCCCCAGTCTGTACCCTTTGTGGCTGAATTCTCAGTTTACTCAATTTAAATCCTAAATAATTAAGAGAATCTCTTCTTTGTATTTTTTCTGGAGATATTTGTAATCCCCAACTGGGTAAATTTTTCTGTACCACATTAAACATTCTTTCTTCTGTATCAGAAGCAGCCTGCCGCCAGCGCCGATTGCACTAAGAAATCCTTCATCCGGTGACTGACGGAAGCAGATGCAGAGATCCATGTCTGGGCACCAGGCTGAGCTCCAGGCTGAGCTCCAGGCTGGAGTCCAGTCGATGAGAGAGAGCAGGGATTCTATGAGTAAGGGACATGGCGATCATGATGGAAAAAGTACAGTGATGGCCAGCCAAACTAGTGGAAACCCATGAACTGACCAATAGCTGTGGAACCCTAGGACTGGACTAGGCCCTCTGGATACACAAGACAGTTGTTTGGCTTGAACTGTTTGGGGGTCCCCCAGGCAGGGGGATCAGGATCCGTCCCTGGTGCATGAGTGGGCTTTTTTGAGCCCAGTGCCTAAGGTGGGACACCTTGCCTAGCCTTGGTGCATGGGGGAAGGGCTTGGACCTGCCTCAGCTGAATGTGCCAGGCTCTGCTGCTGTCTCTTATACACATCTAGATGTGTATAAGAGACAGTCCATATAATGATAAATAATAGACTAAGGAAATTGTTTACGAATCATTTTTCGTGGTGGATTTACAAAATATTGACATAAAGTTGGGCTATTTAGCATTCCCTGGGGGAGGACATTTCAATGATATCTCCTTACTGGTTGAGCATTATAAGTAGGAATTGTAAAAGGAAATTTTAAAGGCGGAGATGTTGGGTTATCAGCAGTGGCCCCTATTCTAAATTTGGATAGCCAATTCCTATCCTATCTTGCCTTATATTTTTAATCCATTCTATATTCTGTTTTACTTAAGATAAGGTTCCAATGCCTACAAATTGAGTAGAGACTTCTAGTAGAGGCCAGTTGTGATCCCAGGATTCTTGGGAAATTATAGATACACCAGTATCAGAATCCAATAATCCATCAATCTCAATCACATTTAATTTTACTCTTAATTTAGGCCATTTATCATTGATAAATGTTTGCCAAAACACTTTTTTTCTTGTACTTCCAAAGCCTCCAGTTCTACATATGGGCACCACTTTGCCTCTAAGACATGGAAACAATAGTAATTGAGCAATTCTATCACCAGTTTCTATTTTCATGGACCTTTTTACATATGCCATCTATAAAAGTATTAAAGACAATCTCTATAGGATTTTAAGAGGTAACTTTATGCTATACTCTGGAGTATTTTTATAAAATCTTAAAAATAAGATCCTTTTTTATAGAACCCAGGTAACACGTTAATGCAGCTCGCCAACCATCAACAAACAATCCACCTGCATTCCATTCAGCAGAAAAAACAACTTTTGTAAGCTCTCCATCAGCAAAAGCTCACATTCCATGAGCTTCCCCTTAGTAATCATATCATCTACTAGCCTAGCAACTCGTTTCAGGTTACATTTCTATAGAATTTAACTAAGAATTTCTAAAAAGCAACTTAAAGAGCAGAGCCAAATTCTCAGTAATGATCGACAAGAACATACCCAAAATATAGTTTAAAATTATGAATCCTGTTCCTTTAGTTTATCTACCATGAAAATCAAACATTCTTCCAAACATTTATTAGACAATCAAAAGAAGAGAACATCCTCTATACAATGAATGATTAATATCTCTAGAAATTTAAACAGCATCAACTTAGAGTTCCTTGTCTGCCTACAATCGTTCTTCACCAGAAGTTGGGCCCGTTTAAACTTCCTCTTTCTCCCATGAAGGTATTACTAATAATGAGTTATTCCCACCATTAGGGAAAGACAAAAAACATTTCCCACAAAAGGGTCTTTAATATTGAGTTGTTCCCACTCTGAGGGAAAAATAAAAAACATTTAAACCAAAGTTAAGTGCTGGGGGATGTCTTTCTGTACACTGTGAATATATGTTGTTCTCATTGGTTAATAAATAAGCTGCTTTGTCCTATGGCAAGGCAGCTTAGAGGCAGGTGGGAAATCCAAGGAGAGAGACGGGAAGGAGAAAGGAGAGCAAGGAGACACCAGCCTGCAGCCCAAGGAACAACACGCCAGCAGACCAGTAAGCCACGGAACACGTGGCAAAACATAGACTAATAGAAATGGGTTAATTTAAGGTATAAGAGCTAGCTAGCAAGAGGCCTGCCATGGGCCATACAGTTTGTAAATAATATTAAGCCTCTGAGTGATTATTTTATAAGCGGCCGGTAGAGGTTGGAGGAACTCGGGACCAGGGAAGACTTTGGGCTACATTTTTGACTAGACAGAAAAGGGGAAATGCTGTAGGATGTCTTTCTGTATGCTGTGATATGTGTGGCTCTCATTGGATAATAAACAAAGCTGTTTTGGCCTATGACAAGAAAGCTTACAGCCAGACGGGAAATCCAAGCAGAGAGACAGAGAGAAAGGTAGAGTGGGGGAGATGCCAGTCTGCTACCCAAGGAGCAACAAGATGCCAGCAGACCGGTAATGCCATGGCCCCGTGGCAACACATAGATTAAAAGGAATGGGTTGAGTTAAGTTATAAGAGCTAGTTAATACAAGCTTGAGCCATATGCTATACAGTTTGTAATTAATATAAGCCTTTGTGTGTTTACTTGGGACTGAGTGACTGCGGGACCCAGTAGGACACAGGAAAACTTCAATTACAGTTAAGCAAACAGACAACAAATTTCCAAGCTCTGGGCTTGCTGTGCTTGTTCAGGCTGCAGCAGTGAGGCCACCTGTTGATTCTTTGTAATTCAGATGCTGCCGCTCTGTGCTGGCAGGCAGAAAGAGCTCAGGGCATTAGCTATCCTCAATTTCTTATATCAGAAAGAGTCTTTTCTTCCTCTATTTCTACTGGGAAGAGGCTTATTTATTTTTCTTTTATGGGGCCTTTTAATCTTTAGGCCTAGTTTCAATATTTTCCCCCCTTTTACTGGAAAAAATCCTTTTTTCTTGATTAAAAATTTCTCCCTTTTCTATCAGGAAATTTCCTTTTATTTCCTTTCCTTCCCTCTTCTCTATTGGGAAGATTCCCTTTTTTATTTTCTTTCTTTCCCTGTTCTCTACTGAGAAAGGTCTTTTTCCTTGATTTATTTCCTGTCTCAGGAGCCATTCTATTTCTATCTTTAAAAATTGTGCAGTTACCGCTTTTTCTTTTGACAAGCACTTTAGCAACTGTACATTTTGTTGCTCCTGAGATGGGGAGTTTAAATTCCCCACGACCCTGCCAATCCTGGAGTCCTCTTACCCTGAGAGCGCGTCCCTCCAGTTCTTACGAGGGCCAGCTCCGCTGTTCTTCTTCAAGCCCTGAGTTGGGGTCCATTTGTCATGTTGGGTGCCAAATGTCACGAAATGTCATGGCACGGGTGTGTGGATTCACGCTGATCTGTGGAAAGAAAACTCAGAGGCACCTTAAGAATGAATCTGGCCTTCACGGCTGCAGGGAGTTCCAGCTTCTAAGGACTGAATAACTTTCCCTTCCACTTTGCCCAGGGCATTTTTATTTTTCTCTATATTTCCAGTTTAGCCAGTTGATTTCCATATGTTGAAAACATGGATTAGGGTTAGGTGCCACTCCCTGGAGCCAGGCCAGGAGTAGCTCAGCAGGAATGCAGCCACACATCTTTATTCTTCTCTTCATTTTTATTCTTCTACCCATTACCAATCCCCAAGCATATATATATATATATATATATATATATATATATATCCCATTCATTAACAACTTGTTAGTAATAAAAAAGAACTACAAAGTAAACTCTCAGGGACAAGTATTCTGATAAGAGTCACACTTGGCAAAGACTTGGTCAGCTTAATTGGTGACTGACAACAGCTGTAGGTTGTAGAAAGTTCTTGCTCATCTCTTAAAGGGATAGCTACAAGGGTTACAAGGGAAGAAATTAAACCAATGAGAGATTTAAGGAAAAGGCAAAGAATACGTGTACTATTTTATGTGATTAATAATATCCAGACATGATCAGTCAGTTAACAGCCTTTTTCTGTTAATCACCTGAATCTCAGGACCTATACATAGTCTACTGAGCTTAAAACCTTACATTAAAAACTGGTGTAGAAATAAATACAAAGTGTTAATTGTTTTTTGAATCAGAGTGGGGAGGTGCCGGTGGATGAAGCTTAGGGCAACATAGGTGCTATTGATCTCTTGAAGGACTAAGGTATACCAAGGTCAGACACTGCACTATCACTTCTAGTTCACCATAATTCTTATGAAGGGTTTTGATCTAACAAGGCCAGGCACCTGCAATTCTGTTCTGTGAAATTTCCATGAGGACACTTTGTTTGGCCAATTTTGCCTTGTCAGTGGCTAAGGATGGAGAACAAGACCTCTAAGTGTCTACAGTTCACACGGAACAATAGACCTAGTTATGAAGCATATTTTAGTGTGTTTCTATTCATCAAAATTATACAGTTAAATGAGAAACTATCTTTCTTGATTATTATGTGTGCCCATAAGATTGAGATGTAATCATGAGATTACATGTACACATTACATGGAAATGCATGGTAATGGGGAAATTGTACAAGAAATCACAGATGAAAGCAATAGTATTCAGAGTCAGTAGCCTGCAAGCCTTGCCAGACAGGGTACTTCAGAGAAACATTCCTCTGGTGGGTTAACATCTGAATTACCATTGCTATAAGCTGTATTTGCATCCTGGCCTGCAATAGTTATTGACAACAGCTTCTAATACTGCTGGAACCGGAGACTCAGGGCATGGAGGTCAACAAGGTGGGAAACGGCTTGAGAGGAGGCTGGGCCCAGGGCGAGGTCTCTTCAGAGAGAGGATGTAGGCTGCAAGGACCCCTGAGAAGAAGGAGGCCAATGAGATGGCCCACTAGGTAAAGACATTTGCCACCATGCCTAACAACCTGAGCTCAATCCCTGGGACTCACATGATAGAACAGACTCTCAGTGGTTGTCTCTTGACTGCTACACACAACACCACTGCATATGCACACACACACACACACACACACACACACACACACACACATGAACAAACACAGATAAATGTAATTAAAATAAATATATACAGTAAAGGACCAGTTATAATTTTAAAAAAGAAAACAGAGGAAGACAGGCTAGGCAGGAGGCCAGCAAGCCTGTACAGAAAGCCTGGAGCATATGAACACCCACAGAAGGCAAGGAGTCCCATGGTTAGAAGATCAGGTGAGAGGCATGTGGTACATGCCTGTAATCCTTGCAACGGAAGGCTGAAATAGGAAGTTCAAGAGTTGGAGGCCAGGCAGAGCTAGAGAGTAAAACACTGTCTCAAAACACACATAGAAAAGAAGGTAGGTCAGCCTTCCCAGGAAGGCTGGGCAGGGCTCACCCAGTGCCAGAAAGTTCTGGTTGTTTGATTCATGGTGCAGCTCCTTCTGGCCAGGCTCCATCCAGCCCCACTTCTCCACGGTGAAGTCCATTCATTACCACATCCTTGAAGGTTACCAACTATGCAAAGGAAGAGAAGGTGCTCACAGGCACCTCAGTAGAAGCCCCTTTCCATGTGTGACTTTCCTGCCCTCTGCTGGAAGGCCCAGATAATGTACGAATTTTTTTCTATGTCTTTTTTTCTTTTTCTTTTTTGAGACAGGGTCTCATTATATAGCCTTGGCTGGCCAAACTCAAAATGATCCACCTGCCTCTGCCTCTTGAGTACTGGAATTAAAGGTGTGAGCCACCACACTTGGCTCCACTTCTTCTTGGTACATGTTTACTGCCTGAAAATTATTACAATAAACACATGAATGGGTAATGAGCTGAGCTTGTGCAGCATGGAACCTCCACATGTGCACATGGTCACAGTATGACACACACACACTATCAAGCCACTGTGTGCAAGATATACAAGGAAGTCCAGCATTCTCCTGGACCCAATCTCTGAGACATCCCAAGAGCCTGACCCAGGGGTGAGGCTCAGGAGTCAACACAAGCATCCTATTCCCACTTACTGGGTGACTTGAAGTCTGCTAGACTGTGTCCTGCGGGCTCATCTCAGAGCATACTGCCCCTACCCTCCCGACTCCCCATAATTCCCAGCAACAAAACTTTCCCCATCACTGTAACCTTTCCCTAAAGGGGGAAGGATAAAAGAATGCCAGATCACACATGGAAAAGGACGGTATTCATTGGAGGTCACAGAATCACCTAGGCTAAGGGAGCCCAAATTCACCTCTGTTGGTTCTAAAACTCTGGTTAGTGGACAGGGTCTGGTGTATTCCAGGCTAGTCAGAGAGCCAGGTATGGTGGTGCATGCCTTTAATCCCAGCACTCATGAGGCCCGAGGCAGGCAGATCTCGGTGAGTTCAAGGCCAGCCTGGGCTACAGAGTGAGTGCCAGGACAGCCAGGTCTACACAGAGAAACCCTGTCTTGAAAAACAAAAAAGATTACTTTGAATTTCTGATCCTCCTGCCTCCACATTCCAAGTGCTAGAATTACAGGCTTGCACCACCCCACCACACTCTATTTGCACTGTGCTAGGGATTGAACCCCGAGTTTTCTGCATGCTATGCATGCACTCTGCCATCTGAGCTACAGTCCAGGCCCTTGATTTCTTTC
>LZPO01007963.1:32438-44080 GCA_001675575.1 Neotoma lepida
ATAATTCTCTTGGACTATTTAATTCTTTGTCCCCTTTTAGAGTATTAGCCAAATTTTTTAGTCCATCTTTAGGTATTCCCATAATACCCAGTAAGTTGGAAATGCTTCCTCACAATTTTTGAAAATCATTAAGTGTCTGCAATCGATCTCTCCTTAGCTGTACCTTTTGGGGTCTAATTTTCTGTACCTCTATCTTATATCCTAAGTAATTAATAGAATCTCCTCTTTGTATTTTTTCAGGAGCAATTTGTAGTCCCCAGCGAGGCAAAACCTTTTTTACTTCTTCAAACATGCTTTCTAATGTACTTAATTTTGGATCCACTAATAAGATATCACCCATATAATGATAAATTATAGATTGTGGAAACTTCACACAAATTATCTCCAATGGTTTTTGCACAAAATATTGGCACAGGGTAGGGCTGTTTAACATTCTCTGTGGGAGGACCTTCCATTGATATCACTTGACTGGCTGGGAATTGTTATATTAGGTACTGTGAAGGCAAATTTTTCTCTATCATTTTCTTGTAAAGGTANNGTAAAGAAACAGTCTTTNAAGTCAATAACTATTATAGGCCATTCTTTGGGTAGCAGAGAGGGCAAGGGCATCCCAGTCTGTAGGGAGCCCATAGGCTGAATTACTTNATTAATAGCTCTCAGATCTGTCAGCATTCTCCAATTACCAGACATTTTTCTAATAATGAATACAGAATTCCAAGGGCTGGTAGATTCTTCAATGTGTTGAGCATTTAACTGCTCTTGAACCAGCTGTTCTAAAGCTTGTAGCTTCTCTTTTGTCAAGGGCCATTGTCCAACCCAGACAGGTTTACTAGTTAGCCATTTTAAAGGTTGGGCTTCTGGTATTTCTGAGGGTTCAATAGTAGTTGTGCTTCGTTTATGCACAGCCTGAATGGTTGGTGACTGTTTTTTATAGCATGTTATGACATTATTCCTAGAAACATGCTATTCCCTTTCTGAGAGTGTAGGAATTTTAATCTGGGTATTCCACTGTTGTAACAGATCTGGGCCCCAAAGATTCACTGCTACATTTGCTACATATGGCCTTAGTCTTCCTCTCTGCCCTTCTGACCCTGTGCATTCAACCCATCTCGATCTCTGTTTTATCTGAGATAGGGTTCCAATCCCTAGAAATTGGACATCTACCTCTTGAAGAGGCCAATTCAGAATCCATGATTTTGATGTAATTATAGTCACATCCACACCTGTGTCTACCAAACCTTCCAAAACAATGCCATTAATCCGAATTCTAAGCTTCGGTCTTTGTTCATTTATGGAAGTCTGCCAAAATATTTTTTTATTGTATTCTTTGGAACTTTTGATTAATCTATCAGAGCTGTTCTATCATCCAGTGCAGTATCATTCTTTACATTAGGCATTGCCTTATTTAATTGTCCTGGAGAGGAATTTTCTCCACAGTGGCTGGAAATGTTTGGACCACGTTTGATTTGGGGGCCTGCAAGAGACCCCTTTAGGCATTTCCCGATGGTAAGGGGTTACCTGTATCTCTGTTATTGATCTGCACTCATCAGTCCAGTGTCAGCCTTTGCCACATCTTCTACACAATCCAGAAGGTTGGGGTCTCCGGTTTGGGTTATTTGTAGAAGGCATATTACTTCTAGGAGCACCCCATGTACAGTTTTTACTTATATGACCTGGTATATATGTATGTATGACCTTGCCCTAAATGTATACCACATTTAAAGCATTTGGTACCCCCAAGGCCTTCTTCCACTTCTGGGAGTTGTCTCTCCTATCCAAGCCTCATTACTATAGTTAAGAGATTCAACCATTAGTATACTGAATCCATTCTTCCAAAGGAGCTGATCTGATCTTTATGGCATAATTATTCTTTTTCATTCTGTATTAACATTGTTAAATGCCAAGGACTCAGTTAATATTTGTCTTAATTCTTTATCTGACACAGCTTTCATTATAGTTGTGGTCAGCCTTTGTAAAAAATCAGTGAAAGGTTTTTGAGGTCCCTGGAATATCTTTGTGTATATCTCAGTTGGTTTTCCTGGTTCTGGAATTTTTTCCCAAGCATTTAGAGCTGCTGTACGGCATAAGGATGTTGTATGCTCATCGTAAGTGGATTTTACACTCCTATCAGTGAAATGTCCCTCACTAAGAATTTGGTCTTGGGAGATCTCAAAACCTCTGAGTTTACCTTGTTGCTCTAAATTTCTTGCTTCTTCTCTCAGCCAGCTTTTCAATTGCAACTGCTGGCTATATTCTAGAACAGCTGAAATTAACTGATTCCAGTCATCTGATATAATTCTATTTGAGGTAGACCNNGAATTTAACATCTGTCTTACGAATGTGGAGTGTATGCCATATGTCACTACAGCTTCCTTCATATGTTTAAAAAATCTCTCATTGAAATAGTTGTAATCTGTATTCTACACATGGCTCAGGGTGTCTATCATCTGCCTCCCTCTCATGGGTGATGACAGGATAGGCCATTGTATGAGAGCCATCTAGAGATATTACGACCTGTATGGTCTTGCCCTTCTGCTTATTAGGTCCCTTGTCATCTTTACTGAGAGTTTCTTCCAGGGCTTGCAAACGAGCACCTAAGGTCTGTCCCAGGGAGTGAACCTCCTCTCTTGCAAGGGATTCCAGATTTCTCATGGAATCATGCGACCTTTTATATTCTTCTGAAACACATGATTCCATAGATCTTATTTTATCAGTTAATGATAATCTTTCTTCCTTATAAAGTGTCTGAGTAGCAACAACTTCACCCTGGAGAGTTATTGTTCTATCCATTAAGTATTCATATTTATTATAAATAAAATCAAATTTGGCTATACACTTATTATTTATTGACTGAAGTTCTTGTATTAAGTTAGCAGATTCCAAACTACAAAGCCTGTTTTGTAAGTCTCTATTACTAACTTGTAAATCCTGGTTAGCAGATTCCAGAGAAAGAATTTTTTTTATCTAAGCATTCATTGCTATCTTTTAAAGCTTGTATCAGTCCCAATAATGACTCATTTTTGCTTTTATTATTAAATCAGTATTTGAATGCTGTGTAAATTATTATGGTAAATGCCAAAATGGTGCAGGCCAGATACGCCTTAGGAAGGTCATAAATTTCTAGGAAAATGTCATTCATCATACAAGCAAAAAGTTTTTAAATTCTTGCGAAGTAACATTATTGGCCATATTATAAGAAATATTCGGGCAGTCATGGTACACGCCTTAAATCCCAGCACTCAGAAGGCAGAGGCAGGTGGATCTCTGCAAGTTCGAGGCCAGCCTGGGCTACCGAGTGAGTTCCAGGAAAGGTGCCAAAGCTACACAGAGAAACCCTGTCTCGAAACTCCCCCCCAAAAAAAGAAATATTCAAAAATTGTTAACCAGTTTCAAAGTGTTAAATTATCAAGTACTCTTACCTGAAATCAAACACTGGTTTGCTTATCTTATCGTCCTTGAGATTTTTTTTGAGGTGTAGTAGCACTTTTCAGCCAGCAGGTGTCACTGGAGTAGCGCTAAAGCCGGTCCCACTGGAGACTGGCTGGTGGTAGCTGCAGGAAGGGGCGGAGTCCTGTGCTCACATGTGGAAGAGCTGCAGAAGCAGCAAGGAGGCAGCAGATCTTCCTGCATCTTCCTGGAGCTTCAGGTCCTGGCTTGGCCTTTGTGGCTGCCTTGGCCCTTCAGCGCTCCTCCCTCAGCCAAGAGGCCGGGTGTGTGGGGTTCAGTGGCCTCAGCTCAGGGCATGGAGAGCTCCAGGCAGCAAGGATGACTGAAGATCAGCTGCCACGGTCTAGAGCCCCTCTCAGTGCCTCTGCAGCTTTGAGGGTAGCACCCTCTGTGAGCCCACCTGGGGGGTAGTGGAGGTGTNTATTTTAAGCAGCTTCCAACAGAGACGGAAAGACAGTGGAAGCTGTGGGCTCCGGCAGGAGCTGGGGCGGGAGCCCGTGTGGGAGGAGTGGGGGTGGGGAGCCTTCATTGACGGTGACTCTTTCCAATCTGGGGGCTAAGCTTTCTGGGGAAGCTGGGACTGGACTTAGCTGTTCCCTTGTGTAGGGAATGGAACCAGGCTTGCTGCTGGCAAGGTGGGGAGAAGGGAGGAAGGGAAGGAATAGTGTCAGGTGGTGAACGAGTAAGCGGTGGGTCCCCAGGAGGGGCAGGAATTTTAAAAAGACCAGGAGGAAAAGAGACAGGGAAGCGTGGAGAATGTGCCACAGAAGCCACAGAGGAGGCTGAGGGCAGAAGCCACCAGGGCATTTGGAGTTCGCCCCATGTGAGCACAGATATAGGGAATAATTATTAAGGCAACTCCACGTAGTTAATAGAAGGTTTATTTAGGGCAACTTGCAGCAAGTAAAGGGGTTGGTCACAGGGTCTAGGAGAGGTGAGGTACAGTCCAGTGGTGTTCTCTGGAGAACTCTGCTTGGTCTACCATTCAGCATCCAGGATCCAGGAACCAAGAGGGCTGGCACAGATGGATCTCCAGTCTTTTTTTTTTTTTTTTTTTTTTTTTTTTTTGGTTTTGGTTTTTTTCGAGACAGGGTTTCTCCTGTCTCTTATACACATCTAGATGTGTATAAGAGACAGGTCTAGGGTAGGTGTGGCAGTTACCGGAAGCCTCACTAGGGGTTGTGCTTCCAGGTCAAAGCTGGAACTGCTGCCCGTTACAGAGAACTACATGTACTAGGCCAGCCCCCTCCCCCTAGCAGCTCAAGGACAAAGCCTGGGACTTGCCCAGGCCTGCCCCAAAATGGAAAAGCTGTAGCCTTAACCAGTCCCTGACTAGCCCTAGCCACTTAGGACATACTAATATGATTGTCAATTGCTTAAGCCAATCATTTCCGAAATGATCTAGCTGCCCTAGGAACTCCCCCTTAGCTATGCTTAAATGGAGCCCACATGTCCCTCTTTGGGCCATTGCCATTTTGCCTTTGTGTGGGATGGTCGAGCCCAGCGTGCTGGAATCTTTCTTGAGATAATAAACGCTCTTGCGATTGCATACATGAATGGTGGTCTTTTGTGGGACTTCTCCAGGACTCTAACAATATCTCACATATAGCCTGGCTCCAAGAGGCCAAGAAGGGAAGAAAAATCAAAAAGTTGCAAAGCAAGGTCCCCAGTGACCTTTGTGGATCATAAAGGTCCCCACCTCCCCTGACTTCACATAATGTGCTTTATGGAGCACACTCCCTTTGTAAAGGCAATACAGACCCTATCTTAGGGTAGGGCCACCTGCTGTATTCAGTTCCAGAAAGGACCTCAGGAATGTGCCATGACAAGTAGAACAGATACAGGGAAGTATGCTCCTACAGACATTTTGTCTTCAGTTTATGGCCCTTAAAGATATCTAGATGATCCTGCTCAGCAGTCCAGATAATCCTGCTCAGCAAGTTGTGGTTCCCCGACAAAAGTCTAGACAAAAAGTCTAATCCAATGGTTTCAAATGTGGTTTCACACCCAAAGTCTAGACCAATAGTTTCAAGAAATCACCTTGCCCCATATCCCTTCTACCCAATCCCAAGCATGTAATTCCCGGCTTGCGATTTTTCCCTATAAAAACTCTCTATCCCTAGGCCCACGGCATGCCTGGCAGTGGCCCAGGTTGAACCTGACAATAAAAGGACCCTTATGTGCTTGCACTGGAAACTGGCTCCTTGGTGGTCTCTGGGGGTTTTATGAAATGGGGACAACACCTTGCCCCCGACTTCACATAATGTCCTTTTACGGGAGCACACTCCCTTGCCCCTGATGTCACATAATACGCTTTATGGAGCACACTCCCTTGGGCAAAGGAAGGGCAGGTAGTGTAAGGGCTTCCAGGGTTTTTTTTTTTTTGTTTGTTTTGTTTTGTTTTTTGAGACAGGGTGTCTCTGTGTAGCCTTAACTGTCCTGGAATTCACTCTGTAGACCAGGCTGGCCTTGAACTCAGAGGTCAGCCTGCCTCTGCCTCCTGAGTCCTGGGATTAAAGGCGTGAGTAGCCACCACCACCCGGATGGCTTCATTTTTTAATTTCTTCCTTCCCTG
The DNA here is from genome assembly GCA_001675575.1 of Neotoma lepida. Classification (NCBI taxonomy): domain Eukaryota; kingdom Metazoa; phylum Chordata; class Mammalia; order Rodentia; family Cricetidae; genus Neotoma; species Neotoma lepida. The sequence goes on from LZPO01007963.1 coordinate 38,461, forward strand.
TTTCCTGTTTGCTTCCCTTCTATGGAGTTTTCTCTCTGTCCTAAGGCTTCCATAGTAACTCATTCAAATCCCAGAGTCATGAGAATGGTTGGGTTTTTTTGTTGTGGTGGTTTTTTTTGTTGTTGTTTTCTATACTCTATGCATAAGGAGTAAACAGGCCAAGGACAACAGCCAAGCAGGATCTGGCCTTGAATTGCCCCGTTGTTGAATGGGTGTGGGTTCATGTGGGTCCCTGGGAANAAGACACAGTACACTTTAAGGATGTCTTAGCCTCTCCAGCTGCAGGGGAAATCATCCTCTCAGCAGACTGAGACACCTTCCCTTAGCCAAGGGCATTTTTATTGCTCTCCAATTTACACCTTTAGCAAGTTGATTTCACAAAACACACTGATGAAGCTTCCAAAGGGACAATGCCCGGTTTTTCCCAAACAAATTTTCCATAGGCTTGTACCCTTGGGAGGTTCTCAGACAAGATTCACAAAGAGGACAACAAGAGAAACAAAAGGTAACTGAGAAACAAAGAGCTGGATTAGGGCTCAGTGCTGCTCTCTGGAGCCAGGCCTGGTGTAGCTCAGTGGGAGTTCTCCCACACATCCCCCTTTCTTTTATATAACAATTATTTTGGAGGTTATGTAGCCTCACATCATATACAGCTTTCCCCATCTTTCTGTTTTACAATCTTCTGTAAGAAAGCCAAAGCCAAAACACGTTTTAATGCCAATAAGGTTACTATCACTAGCACAAGAGTAACACTTGCTAAAACAGTAAATCTATTAAAGTGATCCATAGGGTTAAATGAGGCTATAGCATCTGCAAGGCTTTCCAGAACATCCATTCCCATCATATCAGGTAACTTTTTTGTAAATGGTTCCTTCACTTCTTGCTGTAAATCATAAGTCATTTGAGAAGAACTAGGGTGACCCATCAAATGCATCTTAACCTTTTCCCAATTATACTTGCTGTCATTAAATTTTAAAGGTGTGATACAGTAAGATGAAACATTCCAATCACTTTTTAATTTTATCTGCTCCTTTAGTATTTCCAACTGATCTTTGAACAATGTAATTTGTCTTAAATCAGCTAACTCAATATCTCATCATCTATCTTATTTTGTTCAGTCCAAAATTTGGTAGTGTGTTTATGCCAGTCTCTGATGAACTCAGCAGTTTGAATTTCTTTATGAAGCGCCACTCCAGCTGTTGCAGTAGTAGCTGTAAATGCAATAATTCAGATAATAACTACAATAACCAGTCCAATCATTCGACATGTTCTTTTTAATATTCTTTCAGTGAGCTTCTGTACCATTATCATCACAGGAGTCTTGCCATGGCCTCGGTATCCTCACCGAGTCGGTATCCAGATTGCTGGCCGTGCTCTAAGAATGTACAAACTTTCAGAGGTTAAGTTCAAAGACATACTAGAATTAACACAGGTATGAAGGGTACAGCGTTCACAAGTGATGCTGTAATTATTAGGGTGCCATTGTGCAGGCCCCTTTAGTAGCAAGTAAGGTAATGGTACACATGCCTAAATAAAAGGATGTCTTTGATTTAGTCTAAAAGACAAAGTATACTTATCCTTAATGTTTAGCTTTCCTTCCCATGCTTTAAGAAGGTGGAAGGCAGTTGCCAATCTCCACAACTTAGTCTGAATTGAATTGCCAAATTGCAGGAGAAGACTTGCCATTCCAACTCCATGCCATTGGATAGGTTCATTAAGGAAGAACTGATTTCCACAGCTACATTCAAACTATACTGCTTCCATCTTAACTCTGAGTGAGAATATTTCCCTTGAGGGGTGCTTTAAGGGCTCCAGTCAATGATGTCTCCTTAGGAGATATTAATTAACACTCGAGGTTTCTCACTTTTACACTGTTGCCAATGTATCTAGTCAGATTCCTTGCTAGTAACCCTCATCTCACAGAACGGTAGATTTATGGAACTAAGTAGCATTAATCTCCTGTTCTTTAAAACCAGATGCATGAAGCATATAAAACTTATTACTATAATCTTGGGTAGTATTGACTATGGATAGCCATACTTGACAGGTTATTTAGGCATTGAATTCCATTTCCCATGCAAATAGGAATTCCTTCACTCCAACAGTGTAATTGTCAATCACTTTACCCTCCTCCATTGGCTGAGCAGGACCTCGGTTGTCATAAGGACCAGGTAGCCAAGGAGATTCATTGACCACTACAGGAATATTCCTATCTCCCCAACTTGCTGCTGTGTTAATTGGAGGATTGGGGATAAAAACCCAATAATTATGATCCATCCCTTTTACCTGCACTGTTAGCAGGGAAAGCATGGCGAGAAATAAGTTTGTAGCATTTTCTCAGAAGAAATTTGTAATCCCCAGCAGGGTAAAATTTTCTGCACCACATTAAACATTTTTTCTAAGATATCTGTATCAGAGGCAGCCAATAAAATATCATCCATATAATGATAAATAATAGATTGAGGAAATTGTTGACATACCACTTCCAGTGGTTGATTTACAAAATATCAACATAACATCAAGCTATATAACATTTTTTGTTTGTCCTTTAGGCCCTATACATTTAATCCATTTTACATTTTGTTATCTGAGATAAGATTCCAATGCCTACAAATTGAGTGGACACTTCTTGTAAAGGCCAATTGGGAATTTAAGATTTTTGAAAAATTACAGATATATCAGCTTTAGTAGGCNTGAAATTTCAATGCCATTTATGTGTAATTTTAGCTTTGGCCTCTCATCATTAATAACAGTTTGTCAAATGCTTTCCAATGCTTTCAAACCTCCTGGCCTACAATTGGAGCTGCTTTGCCTTTAAAATACGGGAGTAGTGACAATGAGCAACTTCACCACCAGCGTTTATTTGCATAGTCCTTTCACATAAGCCACCTATAAAAGCATTAACAACAATCTCCATAGGACTCCAAGAGGCAACTTTAGGCAACATTACGGAGCATTTCTATAAAGTTTTAAGGGGAGGATCCTTTTTTATAGACCCAGGGAACACGTTAACGCAGCTCGCCAACCATCAGCACCGTGGACCAAACAATCCACCCACATTCCATTCAGTGCAAAAACAACTTTTGTAAGCTCTCCATCAAGGGAAAGCTCACTTCCCCTGAGCTTTCTCCTTAGCAACCACACTGTTTAATAACTTAACAACCCATTCTGTTTCAGGTGTTACATTTCTGTAGAATTCAACCAAAAATTTCTAGAAAGCAACTTAAAGAGCAGAGCCAAATTCTCAGTAATGATAAACAGAGAATAGCAAAACCAATATCTAGTTTAAAATCATGAATATGTTCTTTTGTTCATTTACTATGAAAATTAAACATTTATTTAAACATTAGTTAGAGATCATTCCTTGTAATTCCAACACCGAAGCTCTGTGCTGGCAGACTGATCTGTAAAAGGGCTGGAGCTCTAAGTTTCAGCTATCCTGAAATTTTTATAGCCAAAGAATCTTTTTTTTTTTCTTCCTCTCTTTTTACTAGGAAGAGGCCTTTTTCTTTCCTTTCTTTTTCATTTATGGGGACTTTAATTTTTAAGCCTTGATTCAATGTTTTCCCCCTTTTTCTGTGAAAATCCTTTTTTTCTTGATTAAACATACATATATATATCTGTCTCTTATACACATCTAGATGTGTATAAGAGACAGGTCAGGATGCCTGGAGGGCTATCTGGGCAACTGATTAACCACAGAATGTCCCAACGCTGGAGATAGAAGAGGTCTTGTGACAAACAACAGGTCAAGCTTAAGGATGAGATAACTAGATAACTCAGGAACCGAAGAAATTCCTAAAAGTAAAACAGAGATAAGCCGATCAAATGAAGGATCAGATAACTCAGGAACTGTAGAAATTCCCAAGAGTAAGCTAGTCAAAAATGAACCCATATTAACCCCCCTCCCCTTTGAGGAATTTTTTGGTTTTTGCCTTTAAAAGTTAAGCTCACAAAGAAAGGGCAATTCTCCTCCCCACCTCATTTTGGTGTGGTGCTGTGAACGAGAATTCCAAGCTGGCTTGTATCACGTGTGTGCTAAATAAACCTTGCTGTTGCATTCTGGACATTCTTGGTCTCCAGTGGTCTCTTTGGGGGTCCTAATCTGGGCATTTACAAATTTCCATCTGCCAGTACAGGAGGCATAAAGTGATTGTTTATATACAACAATTAAAAAAAAAATCATGTCACACCTTCAATCCTAGCACTTGGGAGGCAGAGGTAGGCAGATCTCTGAGTTCAAGGCCAGCCTAGTCTACAGAGCCAGTTCCAGGACAGCCAGTGATACACAGAAAAACCCTGTCTTGAAAGACCAAAAAGCCAAAAACTAAAAAAACAGGAACAAGGGGGGGGGCAAGGGGGGAAGGCGCTGGAGAGGTTGGCCATTCTTCCAAAGGTCCTGGGTTCAATTCCCAGCACCCACATGGCAGTTCACAACTGTCTGTGACTCCAGTTCCAGGGAATCTGACACACTCACACAGACATACATGCAGGCAATACACCAATGCACATAAAAACAAAAACAAAAAACTTTTAAAATATCGGTTAAAAAAAAAAAAGAAATTAACCAAAACCAACCAAACCAACCAAAAACAGTAAAACAAAACCCAAATCACATCTGTAGCTCCCTTGGTAGAGGGTAGAGTGCTGGCCTGGCATGAACAAAATCCTGGGTTCAATGCCCAGCACCACATAAACTGGGTGTGGGGTGCATGTCTGTCACTTGGAAGATGAAGAAGGATCAGGAGGAGTTCAAGGTCATCCTCCGCTACATATTGAGCTCGAGGTTAGCCTAGACTACATAAGAACCCTGTCTCATGAAAGAAAACAGTTATTACTAACCCCGTGCCTAAGATGCTGCCAAACTACTGGAGTAGTTCAAGGCTGTAGCGGGTGACAGCCAGTCAAGAAGAGAAGGCCAGACATTGGTTCCCGCCTCTCTGTGGCCCACCCGCTGCCAAGGAGACTGAGTGACCCACAGCTTGAAACTCCTGCCATCAGCCACCATCCTGTGGTGAAGTGTGCCTACAATTCCCAGAATTCATTGAGTCGGAGCCCAAGGTCCAGCCTAAGCGTTCGACTGGGAGTGTACAGGACTCTGTAATGACAACAAGCTCGACTGAAAGCTTTGGCAAGTGAGAATTTGGTGTTGATACACACTTTTTCCCAGCCTTTAGGAAAACCGTGCGGGATGACGGACTCCAAGGTCGCAGACACGCAAGAGCAGAGACTTCTGGGAAATGTAATTTCCTGTGGCAAGAAGACCTATGTGAATTCTCTACTTCCCTCAATTCCTTTTGCCTGCTTTTTCTTCCCTCCTTCCATGCCTGCCTCCCTCACATCTTCTTTCTTTTTCCTTCTGTCTGTCCTTCCTTTTGTTTCTTTCTTTTCTTTAAAATGATTTTATTTTATGCTTGCTGCTGCTCAGCCCTCTTCTCCACTTACACAGTTCAGGATCCCACTAAGGGGATGGTGCCACCCACAGTGGGCAATTCTTCACACCTCAATTTATGCAGCCAAGATAACACTTCTCATGTACAGGCCCATCTTCCACGTGATTCTAGATTCTGTAAAGTTGACATCACTAATCATCACACTCTATCTTTTAAAAAAAATGACA
>LZPO01007963.1:54313-65658 GCA_001675575.1 Neotoma lepida
CCTGAGACAGTATTTTGCTAAGTTACCCAGGTTAGCTTTGAACTTGAGACATTCTTGCCTCAGCCTCCCTCAGTAGCTTCTACGGCAGATCTGGGCAGGCCACTTGTTTCTTCTCATTTGTGGACACTTAACCAAACACTCTTTTTTGTTGCTGTCATATTACATTTGATGCATTTCCTGTTGTGTGCATGCACATGCATGTGCACGAGTGGAGCTCAGAGAACAACTTCCACGATCTGTTCTCCTGTCTCACGTGGATGCTGAAGCCTGAACTCAGGTTAAACTTGCTAAGAAGCACCTTTACCTCCTGAGCCATCTTGTCTGCCTCAACATTTATTAATTTTTGGATCTGCTACTTTCCAGTCTTGGAGCCTCATCTGGCAAAGGTGGGCATAGTGCAGGTTCACCTGGGTCCTCTCTTCCTGTACAAACAGGAAGACATTTCCCAGGATCCTTTTGTAGTGAGTTGCACCCACATGTCCTAGCCCATCATGTAATTAAAGAAAAATGAAAAGTGTGGTGGGTGTCATGCCAGGCCCCAAAACTTCCCGTGTGCTTCCCAAGTTTCAGAGGCCAGTGTAAACCATCAGCACAGGGGCAGTGGAAGTTTGAAGAGCTGCAGGACTCCCCCGGGGATGGAGCCAGGAGGGCAGCATTTGTCATGTTGAGCCATTGAGATGTGGAGTTTGTCAATGCCACACACCCTATGGCACCCACAGCTCCAGATGCCCTGAGGCCCCAGTTCACACACTAAAACCATTTTCATAAGACCCCCAAAAAGTCAGTCTTGAGGGGCCAGTGAGATGGGACAGCTGGTAAAGATGCTTGCCACCAAGACTGGTGACCTGAGTTCAACCCCAGAGACCCATAGGGAAGAAGGAGAGAACCAGCTACTGTAACTTATCTTCTGACCTCCACATGTGTATTGTGCACACACACATCCTAATAAAATAAAATAAAATGTAAAAACAAACAAAAAAAGCAAGTCTTGAGGTTGACGTGGTGTCTCATGAAATACTAGCACTGCTGAGGCTGAGGCAGGGGGACTGTTGTGAGTTCTAGGTCAGCATAGGTTACAGAATGAGAACCTGTGTCAAAAAAAGAAGCAGTAGTGGGAGGGAGGCAGAGATAGCTCAGTGGATAAGATACTTAGAACAGAAAAGTTGATCGAGGTGGTGTGTACTCATAACCTCAGCTCTGAGGTAGCACGGGGGATCCCAGGGGCTCACTGGGCAGCCAGGCTAATCAGTGGCCTTTGAGGCACTAAGAGACCCTGTCTCAAAAACCAAGGTGGGGGCTGAAGAGATGGCTCAGTAGTTAAAAGAGTTTACTAATCTTGTGGAAGACCCAAGCTCAGATCCTAGCACCTACATGGTGGCTTGCAGCCATCTGTAACTCCAGTTCCAGGGAATCTGATGTCTTCTTTTGGCCTCCACAGGCACTGCACTTATGTGGATCATAGACATACATTCATGAAAACACTCATACAACCAAAATTTAAAAAAAAATAACTAAAAATAACATGGTGGATGGTTACTGGGGCATGATACTCAGGTATCACGATACCCTCTGCTTCCTAAAGCAAGCATGCATATGTGTGCATGTGCGTGCACACGTGTGTGTGTGTGTGTGTGTGTGTGTGTGTGTGTGTGTGTGTGCGTTGAATTTAGGCATAGAAGTCGACAACATGTATCTGCCCAGTGGTGTATTTTGTGGTAAAATGAGTATGACATCAGAGTTTGATTTGGGAGGAATGGGGAATAGGTGTGGGAGGGTGGGGGTGAGCAGGAAAAGCAGGACTCACGACAAATTTTGTGGTCACAGGCTGAAAGAGAAGAGAGCTGATATGAGTGACATGGGGACATGGATGGTGGCTTCAGAATTTAATTGGGAAGGGAGCAAGGGAGAGAAGGGACAAATCTGGGGAAGGAGAGGAAGGAATGTTGGCGCAATGGGGATGCTGGGAGTCACAGAGGAGGACTTTGGGAGGGCAGGGACCGTGTTGGGGCAACACCTTTTGCTTCATAGGCTTTTAACGCTTTTTTTAGTTCCTTGACAGCATGCTCCCTGAGGCTCACCAGCTCTTCCAGCAGAGGATCATCTGAGGAGGGAACAGATACTAATCGAGCCTTGAACCACTTAGAAAATGAGTAAACTGGGCTGCAGAGATNGCTCAGTGGTTAAGAACACTGTCTTCTTGTAGAATATTATTTTAAGATGTGTTACATTTGTTTATGCTGTGGAACATTTGTTTTAATGATGCAAAAACATGTTGCATCTTTTATGTTGCATTTGTTTAACTCTGTATTACTTTGCCTGTCTTAAAACACCTGATGGTCTAATAAAGAGCTGAATGGCCAATAGCAAGGCAGGAGAAAGGATAGGCGGGGCTGGCAGGCAGAGAGAATAAGTAGGAGAAATCTGGGAGATAAAGGAGCAAGAGAACCAGGAGAGGACGACTTCAGGGGCCAGCCACACAGCCACCCAACCATCCAGCCACCCAGCTACACAGCCACTCAGCCACCTAGCCATCTAGCCACACAGCCAGACACAGAGTAAGGAAAGAAAAAGTATACAAAAATAGAGAAAGGAAAAAGCCCAGAGGCAAAAGGTAGATGAGTTAATTTAAAATTAAGAAAAGCTGGCTAGAAACAAGGCAAGCTAAGGCCAGGCATTTATAATTAAGAATAAGCCTCCATATGCAATTTATTTGGGAGCTGGGTGGTGGGCCCCCCAAAGAGTTAAAAAAAAACCCCACAAGCCACTGGCTGCTCTTATAAAGGACCTAGGTTCAGTTCTCAGCACCCACATGGTGGCTCACAACCATCTGTTAACTGCAGTCCCAGGAGAATTTTGTGCCTTGGTGCCCTCTTCTGACCCCCACAGGTACTGCATACACATGGCACATAATACATGCAGGCAAAAACACTCATACAAATTAAATTTTAAGAAAGAAAAGAAAGAAGTGCTCCAGCTCTTGGAGATTTTCATTTTGGTTCTTCGCAAAAATGACCCATTTAGTGTCCAAAAAGGATACGAATTCTGGAAGGCTCCCAAGTATTTGGGAATTAAAATATGTGCCCAGANTGTGTGTGACTGAATGACGGCTGGTCCCAGTGACTCCTGACACATGGGAAGAGCTGTGAGGCTGGCCTTGAACTCTAATTAGGGCGGGATTCAAAGTCATAGTCCTGATGCATCAGCTTCCTGAGTTACTAGGATGACAGGCCCCAGGTAGACTCACTGGTGGAAAGGTTACTATAAATGTTAGATTATTTTAAAAACAGCTGTACAGAGAAAGAAGGCAGAAAGAAAGAAGGGCTTGGTCTGACCTAGGTGGAACTATGTTTATTCACTGTGAGGGGACAGATGGCCAGAACGCCTACAGAGGAAGATAGGGTGCAGCCTCTTAGGCGGCAGGAATGACTTCCGTAGTCTGCAAAGGAGGATGGGAAATGGAGTCTTTCAGCAGGAAACTATTAACAAACTCTCCATTTATAAAAACCGTAGTGCCTAGTGTTCGGTGGGAGCTCCACCTCAGCCCCTGGTACCCTGGTATCCTAAACCCAGAGGCTGGAATGTTCTGGTGGAAGAGCCACCTCAACTCCCCTCCCCCATCTCTTTCCCCAAACCCGCCCTTCAAAGCCAGCCAAACACAGCTCCTCCCCGAGAGATGCCCAAGACCATTCACACAGGGTATTTGAGATGCATTCCAGAAAACGGAGACATGGTTTTCTGCTCTCTCGTCCCCTTCTCCTCTCCGGGGGGCAGGAGAGCCACCTGGGAACACTTTATCCATTAAATGGGGGCTTTTTAAAAATTCGGTCTGATTTGGATTGCTGTGTCGGCAGAGAGGCCTACTGAGGTGCGAAAACTTATCNTCTAGGAAGCACAAGAAAACAGAAGTGTGTGGCAGACGACACCTTCCGGTGGGCATCCTAAAGATGGGAGTGTCCTGTATACATCATCAACTCTGTGTGACTTTGGACAGGTCACCTGGCCTCTGAGCCTCAGCTTTTCTCCCTCTTTGTAAAGCGGGAATCTCAAACATCTGCCTCAGAGCGAAGGACACACGCTTTTGTTAGCCACCGGGGGTCGGGGGAGAAGCGTCAGAGTGCGGAAAGCGAGGCCAGGAGGTGGCTGAATGGTCTCCTACCTGTCTGAGAGTTAAGCTTTATGTACAGGGTCTGGTTCTTGAAGGAGATCGCCAGGTTCTCCAGCTGATCCATGTCTGCAGACCAGAAGGGAGATGCGTCACGTCAGGAGGCCCACCACTGCCCCGGCCTCTCCCCCAGCACCCAGGCACACACCCACTTTCCCTACGAAGGCGTTCAGGGCATAGTCCCTGAAGAAAGACCCCTCCATGCCCAACAGCAGGGCCTCCGCGCGCGCCTGCAGCCCTTCCAAGTGGAAGCGCTTGGGGATGATGACCGCCCGCAGCTGGCTGAGGGCAACTAACACCGACTGGTCACACTGCAGGCAGCCCCAACCCTCGTGACTGCCCAGGCCACACAGAAGCGCCAGGGCCAAAGCCAGAAGCATGGTGGGGGCTTTGTGACATCACAGAGGAGGCCCCAGAACACTCAGGTGTATCCAGCGCTCTGGAATTCAGTCACTTAACACACTTATTGAGCACCTACTGGATGCTGTTCTAAGTCCCCAAGAGCCTGAAAAAGACAAGTATCCTGTCCTACTGTCATTTAAATTCACTAATTCAACAGATTTTCTTTCCTTTCTTTTCCCCCACTTTTCTTTCTTCCTTCTCTTTCTCTCTTAAAAATATTTTATTAATTTTTGAGGCCACGTGNGGTGGTGGTGCACACCTTTAATCCCAGCACTATGGAGGCAGAGACAGGAGGATCTCTGTGAGTTCGAGGCCAGCCTGGACTACCGAGTGAGTTCCAGGACAGCTAGGACTACATAATGAGACCTTGCCTCAGAAAATAAATATATATATATATATAAAACAATTTTTGAGAATTTCATATAAACGTGCATTGTATTTTGATCATACTCATTCCCTATTCCCCCCCAAATCCCCCTAGGTTCACCCCTACCCCATTTCTCTTTTTCTTTTCTTCCTTTCTCTAGTCCTCCCTATCTCCCTCCCTCTCTATTTCTCTTCTAAGATAGTGTCTTGTAGCCCAGGCTGACCTTGAACTCTCTATTTATCTGAGGATGACTCTGAACTCCCAATCCTCTGTCCCAGTCTCCTGAGAGCGTGAATTACAGGTATGCAGCACCACCATGACCACCTTACCTAACTGTAACAAATTTAAAAAGTTGAAGGGGCCAGTGAGATGGCTCAGTAGGTCCTCAAGCCTGAGGACCTGGGTTCAATTCCCAGGACCCACATGGTGGGAGGTCAGAACTGATTCTCTAAAGTTGCCCCCTGACCTCACATTCACCATGGCATGTAATTTTAAAAAAAGTTTAATATTGAACTTCAGGGCTGAAGAGATAATGGCTCCGGAGGTTAAGAGCACCAGCCGCTCTNGCAGAAGGGTCTGAGTGTGGTCCTGAGNACCACACAGTGGCTTACAACAGTCTGTAACTCCAGTTCCAGGGGATCCAATGCCCTTTCCTGGGCACTGCATCCATGTGCACACACTCACACCCACATACACATAATATTTTAAAATAAGTTTTTTAAAGTGGGCTTAGATTCTGTGTTGTGAAATTTGGTATGTTTGGGACAACTGNAGTATGTGGATCTACTTCAAGTGGGAATGTGAGGAGATACAGATATGGGTCACAAGTTTTCAGGACAATGTAGTGACACATTGACACTGTGGTCCTGAGAACAGAGTTCACTCCAAGGAAAGCCCTGTGGCAATCTCTCTGTTGGTTATTGTATGAATCTAATAATTGCGATAGCAATGTCCTGAACATGATATATTTAAATAATTCTTAGAGTCACCTTTTTGAGCTTTTAAAAATATTTATTTTCATCTGGGCAGTGGTGGCGCACGCCTTTAATTCCAGCACTCAGGAGGCAGAGGGGGTGCGGACCTCTGTGAGTTTGAGGTCAGCTTTGCCTACAGAGCAAGTTCCTGGACAGTGAGGGCTACACAGAGAAACCCTCTCTCAAAAAATAAAACAAACAAACAAACAAACAAACAAAAAACAAAACAAGGGGCTGGAGAGATGGCTCAATGGATAAGAGCATTGGCTGCTCTTCCAGAGGACCTGGGTTCAAATCCCAGCACCCACAAGTTGGCTCATAATGAATTCCCCTCAAGTGCCTGCCCTGAGGGGATTTCTACCAGGGTCCAGAACAGATGCTATAAGCGGCTGAGGGTTCTAATCTGAGAGATATTCAGTGACTCTAAGCACACTGAGTTCTTTAGCCCATTCACTTTGTTCTTCTCAGTCAATTCCATCTACACAGCCTTTTTTTTTTAAACTTTAAAAACAATGACCATGCAACAAAACCTTTATTAACATTTTTAACAGAGGTTCAGCTATTACTGAAACTTGTAATTTCTAAACTTAAATTGGGGAAATTGGCTATAGTGCAGAGTAATGCCATCATTGCCCACTGGGAATGCAGACTTAAGAATTAATAGCCACCCCTCAGACGGAGGACCAGGTACAGGGTGGACTCTTTCTGGATGTTGTAATCAGAAAGAGTGCGGCCATCTTCTAGCTGCTTGCNGGCAAAGATGAGCCTCTGCTGGTCCGGGGGGATGCCCTCCTTATCCTGGATCTTGGCCTTCATGTTCTCAATGGCTACACAGCTTCTTTTCTGTTCTCATACTTAGCTCCTCTCAGTCCCTCCTGCTCTTGAAATACCCTCACTCAAAAATAAAATAAACTAAATTAAAAAGAATTTGAGCTTTCCAGGTAACGCTGACAAGAGGCTCCGGGAATTGAAACAGTACAAAGTCACGAAAGTCAGGATGCTTGGAGGGCTATCTGAAAGCAACTGATTAACCACAGAATGTCCCAGCTCCGGAGATAGCTGATAGGACAAACAACAGGTCAACCTAAAGAGTAAGCAGAGACAAGCCGATCAAATGAACTGTAGAAATTCCTAAGAATAAGCTGGTAAAAAATGAACCCGTACTAACCCTTCCCCTTTGAGAAATTTTGGGGTTTTGCCTTTAAAAGCTAGGCTCACAAAGAGAGAGCAATTCTCCTCCCCGCCTCGTTTCGGCGTGGTGCTGTGGACGAGAATTCCGAGCTAGCTTGTATTACGCGTGTGCTGAATAAACCTTGCTGTTGCATTCTGGACATCCTCAGTCTCCGGTGGTCTTTTTGGGGGTCCCTAACCTGGGCATAACACTCTCAGTCCCTTCTGCTGTTCTCTCATGTCTATCTAGGTCTTTCCATCTTCGCCCACGTCTTGTTCTTCTCCATCAATTCCCTTCTTGCTGTTCTCTCATATCTATCTAGGTCTTTCCCATCTCCTCAATCCATTCTCCCCGGTGCTCTGAGAGGACCAGTCTATATGCAGTAGTTCTTTGNCAAAGCAATGCAAGGCTTGAAGTTTTCAGGGTCACAGAGAGGGGTGATAAGGATCCACACATAAAGCAATAAATGTCAGCTTCCAATTACAACCCAAAAAGGGGGAGTGACTAAAGGGGAGTTCTCTGGTCGGGTCAACTAAAGGCTAAGACCAATTAGGGAATTTATGTGCTCAAACTATAATCTACAAATGGCTAGGTAGAATGTTAGGTGTCAATAAGTCACAAAGAAAGTTAACTTTCCTTGGTGCCGCTTTTCCCACTCGTCTGGGCTGCAGCTGCTTTCTGGTAGGGAAGGGGACATATGCTAGGTGGCTAAACAACCTATGTTAGAACATGTAGCATTTAGTTAGTAAAAGCATTTTCACTCAGAGTAATTGCTGGGGAGAAAATCTAGGAATAGCACCTGGCTGTGAAGGAATAAAAACTAAATTTGCACAAGAAAGAAGCTTGGCACCTATCGCCTGCCTGGCCTTGTAGACAATCTCCTTGGGTCAGTGGGAGTAACTGCCTTAACTCAGCAACTAGCAAATGGCTAAAATGTGAGCAGTAAATCTCTTAAGTTAGGGTCTTGTGTACATAACCCTGGGTGAAGGTAAGGGGTTGAGGATTTAATTGCTAGTGGTTATTTTCTCTTATCTGTAAGTGAGATGAGCTAATGTTTATCTGCATTTATCCTTGGAAAAAGGGTATCTTAGCTGGAATACTTTTGTCCAGAGAATGGCTCTGGCCAGATTTATGTTAATGAAAAAGTAAACACAACTGGGGACAGCCATCCAATTACCCCAAATGTATAAGGAGAGTTGTGCCCAATATTGAGACACAATCGTGAGATTANATGTACACACAACATGGAAATGCACAGTAAATGGGGAGAATCANAGCTGTTATTGCACAAGAAGTTTACAACAAGAGACAGGCAATGCATTCAAAAGGCAGTAATTCCATAACGCCTTGCGTGATGGTTTCNTCTACCAGAACCCTTAGTTCTGATAGGTTGACCTTCTGAACTCTGGTTGTCACTGCTGTATACTTCCACGGACTTTTGCTATCGGTAGCTCTCAATAGGCTCACACCTGTATGTAACTCTGTTTCTAGGGGATCTGAGATCCTCATGCAGACATACAGACAGGCAAAACACCAATGTATATAGAATTAAAAAAAGCAAAAAACAAAATTTCATTTATTATTATTAGGTTTTTCAAGACATAGTTTCTCAGTGTAGTTCTTGGATGTCCTGGAATTCACTCTATAGACTAGGATGACCTCAAACTCAGAACTCAGAGATTTGCCTGCCTCTGCTTCCCGAGTGCTGAGATTAAAGGCATGTGCCATCACTGCCCAGATAAAAATATTTTTAAGTGTATGTATGTGTGCTTTTTGTGGGTTTATGTGCACCACCTGCATGCAGTATCCAAACAGGACAGAAGAGGGTGTCATATCTCCTGTAGTTGGAGTTACAGGTGGTTGTGAGCCACCCAGTGTGGGTGATTGGAACCGAACTGAGATCCCCTCTACAAAACCAGTACATGTTNCTAACTGCTGACCCCGCTTTCCAGCCACACCTATAGCAGGTTTTTTTGGACTGCCAGCCCCCAAATCATGACACAGAGGCATTATTATGAATGCTCAGCCTTAGCTGAGACTTGTCCCACTAGCTCTTACAACTTAATTTAACCTGTTTCTCTTCATCTACGTTTTGCCTCGGGGCTTTTTGCCTTTCATTCTATGTGCCATACTTTCCTGCTTCCTTCATGTCTGGTTGCCTGGTGGTGCCGGGAGCCAAAACCTGTGTTGGCCATAATNAAGCCATCTTAACTCAGGTCGTTTTTAGTTTATAAATAAGTTTCTGTTTCTTGAATAACAGGTTATTTACCAAAAGTCTTGTTACATGTCTTAGGCAAGTCCCAGCCCTCAGAAATAGCTTGGTATTTCCTTATCTTCTTGTCAGTTAAGAACATCTTGTGGTCAGGTTACCTAGCAACCTAACCGCCCTGATCCACACCCTCAAGCACAAGTTCCCACTTCGCTTTACTCTATAAGATGATTGAGAAAAATAAAACTTTGCAGCTTGATCAGAACTCTGTCTTGCTGTCATTCTTTGTGTCTCTTGTCCCTTTCATTTACTGTTTCCCCTTCTAGGGTCTGGCTGGGGCATGGTGGCTGCCTGGCTAGCCTCAGGTGTCTCCCTCTCTTTCTCCCTCATTCTCTCTCAAGCCTAGACTCCGCTCCTCCTACTTATTCTCTCTGCCCACCAGCCCTGTCTATCCCTCCACTGCCTAGCTATTGGCATTTCAGCTTTTATTAGACCAATTGGGTGCCTTAGGCAGGCTAGGTAAATCAAATGCAACACATTTTTACATAGTTAAGCAAATACTCTATTCCACAATGCACACACACACCCCTTTTTTGAGAGAGAGAGAGAGAATTGTACCACCTCTCTCTACCTCCTGAATGATGGACTTACAGGGCTGGGTCTTCTCATTTAGTTTAGGCATTCTAGCATAACGGCAAGAACTCTACCAACTAATATACTTCCCCAGCCCCTAAGTGGTTTTAATTTAATTTTATTTATTTTAAAAGAAAGTATAAGTACTTTTCATAATTCCATTTATTTATTTATTTTGAGACATGGTCTCAATATGTAGCCCTGGCTGTGCTGGAACTCACTTTGTAGACCAGGCTGGCTTTGAATTCTCAGAGATCCAACTGCCTTTGCCTCGGGAGTGCTGGAATTTAAGGTGTGTGCCACCACACCCAGCTATAAAATTTTTATTTATTTTTGTCTTATGTGTATGAGTGTTTACTTGCATGTATGTGTGTGCACCATGTGCATTCAGGGCCTATGGAGATCAGAAGAGGGTGTCAGATCCCTTGGAGTCACAGTTGGTTCTGAGCCTCCATGCGGATGGTGGGAATTAAACCTGCGTCCTCTGCAAGAGCAGTCCATGCTGTGAGCCATCTCTCCAGACAAACATTTTATGTTTTTTTAAAAATTACATTTACTATGAGAATATTTAACTATGTAAAGATGTGTTATTTGTAGAATATTTAACTATGTAAACATGTGTTACATTTGTTTCTGCTGCAGAATATTACTTTAACTGTATGTTACATTTGTTTCTGCTGCCTTTGTTAATGGTGTAAAGATGTGTTACATATGTTTATGTTGTATTTGTTTAATTAAGTAAAGGTGTGTTGCATTTGTTTCAATTTCTGTACTTGTCTGCCTAAGGCACTTGATTGGTCTAATAAAAAGCTGAACGGCCATTCTCTACACCGAATTGTTTTGCTTTTCTAATGTAGCTAGTGAAAAGTTTGAAGTTACACATGTAGCTACCATGATATTGTGAACAGACATGGCTGACTTAGCATGTGTGGGGTGAATTGAATTAGCTGTGATTAAGTTAGCCGAGAAATAATGGAGGACCTCCAGGGTGTCATTGCTCCATACTACCACTAGAGGTCGCTCACACTAGGTAAATTCTCTCCCTGACCTGCTTTAGCTAGCTTTTGGCTTCCCTTAGCCCCACTTGTCAGCCCCAGGTTTATCCTGCAGACTAGCACACTTGAGACCACATTTTGAGATAGGAGCCAAACTGTTGACTTGTGCACGCTTCTCCTCTTCTACAATCAAAGTTCCCCTTTGGGACAGTGAGCCACACAAAGGCTACAGATTCCTCTGCTTCTAAACCCAGAACCCTCAGATCCAGTGTGAGGCAGGAAGAATCAGGACACAGAACTGGTTTGGTTTCTCGGATGCAGCTACACTAAAGAGAGATTTGGTAAAATATAGATAAATTAAATATCATCTGATATCACACCTTAGAGTTCCACATTTCAATAAAGATGGCTGAAGGATTTCCCACACTGACC
>LZPO01007963.1:80371-93322 GCA_001675575.1 Neotoma lepida
TAGTTTGAGCCAGCCACATCAGTGTTGATGTCTAAGCCAAGCTGTAGCTCTGGAACAGCCAGAAGTGCTCCTGTTGGCCCTGGACCTACACACCAAGTGGTCAGCTGGTGGGGACATGCCCTTCACAGTGCAGGGTGCCTGTTTCTTTGTGGGGTCCCGATGAGGAAGTCAGACTCTTTCCTCTGACTGATAAGCTCTTGGGCCTGGTTATCTGATATGATTTTATTCATGTCTACGTGTCAGTGTCAGTCAGAGGTGCTGGGCAGATGGTACCTGTCATGTGTCCACCCTCCATCCTCTGAACATAGCCAAAAGCTGCTTGTCAATGGAGTCTTTCAGGTCATGTGCACAAAGCCTGTTTCCCACAGTATGGAGTAACTTAGGTCAGGGTCCAGCCTGAACTTAGCACAGTGACCCATGTCCTTGTTCCTAGGAAAGTATGGGGACTGCATCTCCCCAGGGCTGTGACTCTTGNGTCCCCTGTACAGAAAGCCCTTCATAGGCCACCAGCTCTAGGGGTGCAGCCCACACCCCTCCATGTCCTTGATTTCCCTTATTCTTTATGCTCTTCATGGATGTTAGCCATTTAATTGTGTGGGCATATGTTAACACCGTTCAGAACTTCTCAACTGCAACCTTCTGTTNGGTTTTGCTTTTTGAGACAGGTTTCTTTGTGTAGTTCTGGCTGTCCTGGAACTTGCTCTGTACACCAGGGTGGACTCAAACTCAGGGATCCACCTGCTTGTGCTTCCCAAAGATTAAAAGTGTGNGCCACCAACGTTAGGCCAACTGTGACCTTGTAACTGAAAACCAAGATGCTGGAGCAACCTGAAATAAATAAAGGAAACAGCCTTTATTTCAAAACAAAGAATTTCACTTTGTGTGCCTGGAACCAGGGCATCACTGAACAATGTCCCAGATAGCACACTCAGGTGAGGGTTCTTAAGGGGATTTCCACATGTAAAACATTGATTCTATCTAGGAACTAAGAAACTGAGGCAGAGGATTGCTGTGGATCTCTAGGCCAATCTGGGCGACATGGTGAGTTTCAGGAAAACCGGGGCTGCACAGTGAGGTCCTGTCTCAAAAGAATAAAGTTGGTTTTGGCCAGGTGTGGTGGTACAGGCTTTTAATCCTAGCACTTGCTAGGCTGAGGCAGGAGTATAACTTCAAGTTCAAGGCCAGCCTAGACTACATATTGAGCAACAATGTCTACTGACTTGAGACTGCACAAGATCCTTCCCAGCATTCCTGCTAACCACAGAAATGATGTTGCTGCCCACTGAAATGGCTCAGAGGGTAAAGGCGCTTGCTTGCCATCAAGGATGACCTGGAAAAGGTGCTTGCCATCAAGGATGACCTGGTTTGATCCCCTAGTTGTCCTCTGACCTCCTCATGTGAGGTGTGACATATGTGCCCCATCCAATAAACAAATAAGCGTAAAACATCTTTATAAAGCTTCAAATGCTGCTGCGTCATTGGTGTGTGGCATCAGGAGGCTGCTGGTCCCAGCAGGTCCCATTTCTGATGATGATAGCTCAGTCACTTGCTAACAGAACCAACTACCAAGCTTCTCTGAAGCTACAGTTTTTCATACACAGGTCATTTGGTGCAAATAATTGTTAACTGTTTTTTCCTTAACACACATTTAACAAGCACTTTGGGCTGTGGGAATCTCTGGTCTGTGGGATATCACTTGGTAACAAGGGGTTAATGACCAATGTTCATGGGATAATGACAGTCCTAAGTTGAGAAATTGCACACGTGGGAGGTGATGGTTTTTAATGGGCTTGAAGGTGCCAGATTATGGGAAAAGGTAGCAGGGCCTAGAGCTTTCAAATTCCATTGCTTTATATGAGATTTATTTATTTTTATTTTATGTGTGTGGGCATTGTTTATGCACCATGTTCATGCCTGTTGTCTGCTGAGGCCAGAAGAGGGTATCAGATCTCCTGAACTGTGGTTACAGATGGTTGTGAGCCACCATGTGGGTGTTGGGAATTGAACCCAGGCCCTCTGCAACAGTGTTTTTAACCACTGAGCCATCTCTCCAGCTCCCCAAACTTCCATTTATTTTTAGACATGATCTCATATAGTCTAGGATGACCTTAATTCCCGATTCTTCTTCTTCTACTTCCTGAGTTCTGGGGTGACAGGTGTGCCTCACCATGCCCTGTTCATACGGTGCTGGCGCTGGGGATGACTCTCAGAGTCTCCTGCACATCAGGCAACCAAGCAACCAACTGAACTGCATCCCCAGCCCTCAGACGTCCATCGTGGGTGTACTTTGGTGTCTGGTTCTCAGAGTTCATCGTGTCAGTACACGCCCANTATGTCTTGCAACAACCCTCATGCCTTGGCCACTCACGTGCTGGGATGGCAGGTGTGAGCAGTATGCCCAGGTGATACGTTTTTAAGAAACACCAAAAAATTTTTTTAGTTGTTTCAAAAATTTTTAATTATGTTTATTTATTTATTTTGTGGCTTGTGAGATGGCTCAGTGAGTAAAGCCTCAAACTTATAGTAATCCTCCTGCCTCAGACACCCAAGTGCTGGGAAGAGAGGCCTGAGTAGCATGCCCAGCTTACATTTTATTTTAAAATGTTAGCATAGTCATTAGAAGGATATGAGTTCAAACCTCAGATATGACTCGTAGTTGGTTCTTTTTATGTTGTTGTTAACTCTCCTGCCACATGTAACTGAGTGCCTTTGCGTCAGGCTCTGTCCAGGGTGTGATGGCTCCAACAACTAAGGATTGCCCCTGGTCAGGGGTGGTGGGGCACACCTTTAATATCAACATTTGGGAGGCAGAGGCAGGTGGATCTCTGTAAGCTCAGGGTCAGCCTGGTTTATATAGGGAGTTACAGGCTAGCCAGGGCTACACAGTGAGATCTTCTGGGAGATAACACTTTCCTAAGGAAGACTGGCAGGTGTTGGGAACTAACAGCAGAGAGAGGTCAGTGTGTGACCCAGGGCACAGTGCAGGGGCCCAGAGTTCTTATGGGGCTTCTTAGAAGAAGAGGTAAAGGTGCTAAAGGCTGGAGGCAGGAGGAAGAGTCTGGCAAAGGAAACTACTTATTTAGAGAGGAGCATGTTCCCGACACCAGGAAGAGGGGCCAGGTTAGTGCTGGGTGCTGGGAGCCTAGGAGGCCGTATCCAGNAGGCAGCATCAGTCCTGGGTATAGAAAGACTTGGGAATGGAGGTAGGGCAGGAGGGAAGATCTGGAGTCTGGAACCAGGAAGGAGAGTCTTGTATTGAAACTGTGAGGAGCGGAGAGGGGAAGCTAGCANCAGGTATAGCTGTTTGCTGGGCTGGGCAGAAAGAGCAGGCAGAAAACATAATGCCCTGGCACCCAGCCTGCTAACTGCCAGGATGACACTGGCACTGGAGAAGAATGGGCAGGTTTATGTCTCAACAGGAGCATGCACTTCAGAGAGATTGTCCCTGAGATGGCTGGGGCGGGGAGCCCTCAAAGGGTTAATGCCTCTGCGATCTGAAGAAGAGGGGGCTGTAGGGTTGGGACTGGCAGGTGCCTGGCTCAGTAAACACTCATTACTGGGCAAGCAGCCATCTCTACTCTGCCTGGTTAATCTCATTCCCTCCTGGGCCCTTGCCCCACTCCATTATGGAAAGGCAATGGTTTCCTGTGTCTTCTCAGGGGAAAATGGTCACTGCCAGGGACAGGTCCACCTCCCCCCTCCCACCCCCTCCCCAATCCCTGTCTCCAAACTTATAGAACATTCTGTGAGGATGGAAATGTAGGCTATCCATTCTGCCAACATGGTGGCCACCAGCCTTGTGGGGCTGTGGGTGACATAATGTGGTTGATGGGACTGGGGACTATCAATCAATATCTTCCCCTGGCACACCTGGAACTCACCATGTAGATCAGGCTGCCTTTGAACTCATAGACATCCTCCTGCCTACGTTTACTGGGACTAAAGGTGTGTGCCACTATGCCTGGCCAGAATCTTTCATTTCACTTCATTTTAATTCATGGGCCAGCAAGATGGCTCAATGGGTAAAGACGCTTGCAGCACAGTCCAGTGACCTGAATTTGATCCCCAGGACCCACATAAAGATAGAAGGAGAGAACTGCCTCCATAAAGTTGTCTTCTGACCTCCACACACACAACATAAACAAGAGCTGGGAAGACGGCACAGNGGTTAGAGCACACTCACTGCTCTTGTAGAGGACGCAGGTTTGGTGGCTCACAACCATCTGTAATTCTAGTTTCAGGGGATCTGACGCCCTCTTCTAGCTTCCGCAGGCACCAGACATACATGTGGTACACAGGCATACAAGTAGGCAAAGACTCATGCACAAAAGAAACACAAATCTATGTTTTCAACATACACAGAACCTGCATTTTAAAAAAGCATGAAAGCTGAAGGGGAACTCCTGGAGGAGGGGGTGGGGAAGGGGTCCAGTAGGAAGGGAGAGGAGAACAAGAGAAGNTAAGGGGCTGGAAATGTCACACTGAAACCTGATGAGAGGCTGGGGCCGGCTCAGTTGGTGGGGTGCTCACCCAGCGTGCTCGAAGCCCTGGGTTCCTTCCCTAGCATGCCATAAACCATGGCATGGGTATGCATGCCGGTCATCTCAGTGCTTGGGAGGTGGAGGCAGGAGGATCAGGAGTTGAAGGTCATTGTTGGCTGCATGGAGAGTTCAGAGGCAGGGCTAACATGAGACCCTGTTGGCAGGAGAAAAACGGGGAGATTGAGAGGGGGAGAGCTGTTCTGGAGGGCACCCAGGCCTCGTTCCTGAGGCTGTTACTGCTCCAGACCCCGAAGGTGGGTACAGTACTGGGAGTGGCATGGAAGGAACCATAGGTGGGCTGGAACCAGAGGGTGACTCGGCACAGTTTCCNGTGTCTGCAGCTGCTTTCACGTTATTCGTTAATTATACGACTGTCTTATCCACACACTACCCCTGCACTCCGTCCTGAGGCTTGAGCTACAGATTCTGCTCAGTTTCATATATTTCACACTTGACAGTATGTTTTCAAGAAGTCCCCAGGTAACAGTGTGGAATTGCAACTCTTGCTGTTTTCTCTCATTCATTTTAGAGTGTTGGAGATTGAACCCAAAGCCTCTGACATAAAAGCCAGGCACTCTAGCACTGAGCCTCACCCCCAGCCCCTCACTGGAGGATTCTAGGCAGGAGCTCTGCTGCTGAACTAGGCCCCANCCCCAGTGCCCGGCACTGTCTTGGCAAGCTCCCTACCACTGTCATACATCCATCCCTCTGTTAACTTTTTTTTTTTGAGACAGGGTCTCACTAAGATGCCCTGGCCTTGAATTCTCTCTGTAGCCCAGGCAGGGGTCAAACTTATGATGCTCCTGCTTCACCCTCCCAAGAGCTAGGATGACATCATTTGACACATGTTCAACTTATGACTGCTTCTAGAAAATGGTGAGCAAAGCTTCTTTTTTTTATGTTTCTTGAGAAAAGGTCACTGATTGTCTAAGCTGACCTAAAACTTATTCTGTAGACTGAGGCTAGCTTCAAACTCTTGATCTTCCTGCCTCTGCCTCTGGAGTGCTGGGACGACAGGTGTACACCTCACATGTGACATCTATTTCATTGCATCAGTTCCCCAAGGAGCTGAACCCAAGCTGTCTCCTCACCCACAAGGCTGCTTGAACACTGCAGTGTCCCAGAGCCCTCCCTTGGGCTGTTCGGAAGTGGCACTGCTAGGTCCTGGAACGTGTACATAGTTCATGCTCTTGTNGCCTCCCGTTGTTTATGGTNGATTNTGAAACCTTAGCAACATTCCAGCCACAGAGAAGGGTGGAGGAGGGGACAGCCAGCCCCAAGGGCCAACGCCCCTGGTGTGTTCCAGGGGCATAGAATGACAGGTGAACCTGTTGAGGGGCAGAACCTCTCCAGACTGATTGACTCAATGACTTTTATTTTTTTCTTTTCTTCGTCAGAATGAGACAATTTGTGGCCAGCAGTTAAAGAACAGCTGTTGAGAGCTTAACTGCCTGTGCTCNCTGACCCAGCATTAGTCTCATTTCATGCATGAGGATGTGGGAAGTAGGGTGCTCACTGTACTGCCATTTGTAAAGGAAATGGAATGTAGAAAAGCCACTCCCAGCTCCTTCCAGGTGAGAGACACTGATGGAAAGGGACAGTGGTCATGGAGTACTATGCAAGCGTGAAAGAGAAGACGAGTCTGAAAAGTTCCCCAAGGCATGTTGCTGAACAGGAAGAACACATCAGAACTCCTGTGTCAAATGTGCTATTTCCTAGGAAGAAGCCACGAGGGCTGAGGAGATGGCTTAGTCTCTGCAATACTTGCCACAAAAGCAGGAAGACTTGATCCCCAGTACCCATGGACAAAAGCTGGGCTGGCAGTTTGTGCCCGTAGTCCCAGTGCTAGGGAGCAGAGACAGCCAGATATTGGGGGCTCCATGGCCAGTGAGACTAACCTAATCAGAAAACTCCATGGTTAGAGAGGCCCCGTCACAAAAAACAAGATCCGGGGACTGGCGAGATGGCTCATGGTTAAGAGCACTTATTTCTCTTGAAGTGGACCTGAGTTCANTTCTCAGCACTCACATTTGGCATCTCACAATCACATGTAACTCTAGATCCAGGGAATCCAATGCCCTCTTCTGGCCTCTATGGGCACTGTGCACGGATGAGCAAGAGAGCATTTGTATCTGTTTCTCTCTGCTCCTAACTGATAAAACATCCTGACAAAATGTAACAGAGGCTGGGTGGTGATGGCACATGCTTTTAATCCCAGCACTCCAGAGGCAGAGGCAGGTGGATCTCTGAGTTTGAGGCCAGCCTGGTCTACAGAGTGAGTTCCAGGATAGCCAGGGTTACATAGAGAGATCCTATCTTGAAAAAACAAACAAACAAAAGGCAACAGAGTTATTTACTTAACAATTCCAAGTTACAGTCCACAATTTCAGGGGAGTTGAGTCAGAAACTCTAGCAGCTATCAAATTGATCCACAGTCAAAAGCATGCTACCTGCTTGTTTACACTAGTTTTCATCACCCACAGTTCAGGAAGTGTTCCCTGCTTAGGGAATAGTGCCACCCATATGGGCAGCTCTTCCTACATTAATTAACAAGCAAGACAATCCCCTGCAGACCAACTTGATCTGGACAATTCCTCACCTGAGACACTCTTCTTATGTGATTCTGGCTTGTGATTATTAACTAAGCATCATGTGATCTTCAAGTGAGAATGAGTGAATCAGGAATGAGCCACAGAGATGCTGGTGAGGGAATATATTTGAGGTAGCAGAAACATCTCTACGCAAAGGCCCTGAGTTGGGAATGTGTGTNCGAGGAGGAACTGCACTGTACTCTGTACTCATTGTAGAGTTGGTGAGGAGGAAGATGGAAGAGGTAAACTTGAAGAGGCACAGTGGGCCATATTCAGCAGGGCCCTGAGGTCTGACTGAAGACTCTGAGGGTAACAGGAGGACTCTGAGCAATTAGGATGTGAGGTGACTGGGGTTCCAACAAGACGGCTCTAACTGCCACGTAGGGAACAGACATGGTTGAAGAAAGTTGCAGGAGGCAATGGTGGACTGGAGGGTAGGTGTTGAGTGAACATGACAAGCAGGGCCCAAGTGTGGCTACATNGTGCAGGCCAACTGAAGGGTGTTTGTTGATGGACGGATGTGGGGACTGAGGTGTTTAAGAAATATCAAGAGGGACAGGAAGGGCTTGAGTTCTAAGCCTCCAGGGTCTTGGTTCCTCTTCTATTGCTGTAACACATGGTCGCAGGCTGGGTGAATCAAACAGGAAGGGTTTCTTCATGAAGCCAGTGTTAGGTACTGGACTTCAGTGATGTCATTTCACACACTGTGGTGCTCAGTGCTCCACACAGGAACCAAGGCAGGCTAGGAAAAAACTTCCTCATGGTCTAGGGAGGAGGTCTAGGTCTAGGTCTCAGGAGATGACTCCAAGATGTCCAATCTGGAGAAGTGGCCTATTCACAGGATACCTGATCCACTNTGGATAAGTATCCAAACTCTCAAAATAAGTAGTCTTTATGCAGGATAATTAGTTCACTCCCNAGACGATTTATCTGCTCCTGTGACTATCAGCCTATGTTATCCATACATGGTCTGCTCGGAGGATAATTAGCCTAAACCTTTGATCAGTAAGATCCTGAGATAAATAGCCTCGTTTCTCTACAAATAGCTCACTCTCATGATAGTACACATTCCTGTGATAGCTAGTGTGCTCCAGTGATACTCCCCTGCTCTCGAGGTACCGTACTACGTACTGGTGTTACTCCATCCCTGTGAATGTGGCTCTTGACTGTCTCCTAATACCCTCATTGAATAAGCTCATTTAGATCAGCTAGGAGCCAGCAAGATGGCTCAGCAGGTGAAGGTGCTTGCCTCCAAGCCTGACAAACTGAGTTTGATCCCCAGGATCCACAGGGTGGAAGGAGAGAACAGATTGGCTAGAGGCATCCTCTGACTGCTACNTGCATGTGCTCCATGAACATGTGCACACACATAAATAAGGAAAAGCAACAAAAAATTAAATAAGGGGCTAGAGAGAATCCTTAGCGGTTAAGAGCACTGGCTGCTCTTCCAGAGGAGCCAAGTGTGACTCTCAACACCCACATGGCTTACATCTATCTATAACTCCAGTCCCAGGGGATCTGTCAGCCTCTTCTGGCCTCCACAGGCATCAGGCACGTATGTAGTGAACAGATATTCATACAGGCAAAGCACCACATATATTTTTAAAAAAATATTTAAAANCACTATGTTTTAGGCTAGGTTTTGGAGGGGACAGTGAAGCCATAGCATCCAGAAGTGTGGGAAGATGCAGATTCTGTGGGCCCTGACCAGAGTTGCTCATCTGGCTTCTCTGGGGGGTGTTCAGGGNAGCTGGGATTGTATACCCACAGGCTACCACCATCAACCTGCTCTGGGTTCCCTCCTCTAAGGGCAGAGCTAGAGGAGTCTTGAGACTCTCTGGTTTCTATGCCAGCCCTGCCATTCCACAGAAGGAGGCTGGTGCAAGCCTTATGCTTCACCAGCATCCTTGCTTCCTGTGATGTAAGAGCCTTCATGCACTAGCCTTAGAGCAGCTGTGAGCTCCCAGTGAGCTAGTTCCAGGATATAAAATGTGTAAGACAGTGCCTACACTCAGGATCTCCCAGTAAAGGATGGTTATAACCAGCTTGCTCTGCCTAAGATAGTAAACACCCAATAACAAATCTACACCAAATTATTACCAGTGGTCCATTTTACTGTAGAAGTGAGATGATAGTGTTGGTCAAGAGAAATGTCGTCTAGCCACAGCTGGGTCAACAGAGTGCCTTGCATAGGTTGCCTCACTGACTGAGGTTGGTTTTGGCTTTGTTTTCCTTTTTATTTGTCTGATTTTTAATTTTTGATCCTACTTGGTAGCCTAGGCTGGCTCAGAACCTTTGATGCTTCTGCCTCCTGAATTTTGGAACGAAAAGTGTACACCACTACCTCAGACTAAAACTGTTTTAATTAAAAAAGGAAATGGTGCTGGGAGATGGCTCAGTGGCTGAAGCATGCACCGCTAGACTGTGGGAACTTGACTTCAGCTCCTTCAGCACCCATGGACCCAGCCAGCCCATTAGTCCAGGGCCTAGGAGATGGAGGCAGAAAGATCAGAATTTCAAGGTCATACAAAGCAAGTTTGAGGCCAGCCTATGCTTCATGAGACTCTGTCTCATTAAACCAAACCAGTTGAACCATAAAAATAAAATCAAGGCGAGGGGTGTCAGGTCCTCTGGAATGAGCAGGGGAGACTCCACTGGAAAAGGAAGGAGAGTGTACATCCTGGGTGGAGAAGGCAGCAGGACAGAGGCCTGGCATGTGAGGAAACTGGGGAGACCAGCAGGGCTGGAGCAGGTGTGTGTTGTAGTTGTCTTTCTGTTGCTGCTGTGATAAAACACTGAACAAAAACAGCGTGGAGGAAGAAAGGGTTTGTTTGGCTTACAGTTCCGTGTTACCATCCATCATGCAGGGAAGTCAGGGCAGGAACTCAAGGCAGGAACCTAGAGGCAGGAGCTGATGTAGAGGCCATGAGGGGTGTTGCTTACTGGCTTGCTCCCCAGGGCTTGCTCATCCTGATTTCTTATACAGTTCAGTACCACCTGCCCAGTGGTAGCATCACCCACAGTAAGCTGGGCCCTCCCACAGCAATCGTTAATCGTTAAAGAAAATGCCCAAAGACCAACCTGACAGATGCAATTACACAGCTGAAGTTCCCTCTTCCATGTGGCTCAAGTTGAAAGAACTAGCTAGTACAGAGAGGATGAGAGGTGACGCTAGAGAAGGTGAGGAGCCGGACAGCACTTGATGGCCCCAGTGAAAACCCTGCTTGTCCTCTCAGTGTGACCAGACAATCCCCTAGATATGGATCCAGAGTGGGAGATGAACAGGATGTGACCGGGGTGACCTCCATCTTGACATCTCCCAGGTAGTCAGATTAACAAATCTTTATGCCTGCCATCATCTGAGAGTCCAAGACTGGGCTTTCCAACCTATAGCCTTAGGGCCAGTCACCCTGTGTATGTTAATAAAGCTTTATTAGAACATGACCTCATCCATGTATTCACCCCCCCACCTCAGGTTTCAAGGGAAGAGCAGGGCAGTTATAGCCCAGACTTTGGTAGAGCAGAGAATTCTATCTAGCTTTGTGCAGGAGATCTAGCCAGCCCCAAACCAGAACAACACCCAGCACACAGTAGGCACTCTGCAAATACTTCTCTTTGCAGAGCAGGG
Organism: Neotoma lepida; assembly: GCA_001675575.1. Taxonomy (NCBI): domain Eukaryota; kingdom Metazoa; phylum Chordata; class Mammalia; order Rodentia; family Cricetidae; genus Neotoma; species Neotoma lepida. The sequence continues at coordinate 91,132 of LZPO01007963.1, forward strand.
CCTGCCACTTGTCCAGGAATCACAGGAGGTTGCCAACTCTCTGGTCCTGGGGCTACTGCCAGCCCAGAGTCACATGGACTGGAACAAAAGCCAACAACACAACAGTGACCGAAAATAATGCTGGCACCATCTGAGCCTTTGCCACAGAGAAAATACACAGGTGGAATTACAAGCCGGCCCCTGGGACCCTGCACCCCAGCTCACCCTTTGCTCTGTGGACTCCAAGGTCACCCAATTTTTGTGCTCATTCNGAAGTCTCTTGTACCATGGGGCAGTGTAAGAAGAACTTCTAACCAGTCTTATTAATAAACACGCGGAACAAGAAATAAGGGTGAAAATCTGACAGAGATCAGAGGAATTAGGAGCAAGCCACCACTCACCAAGGCTGCCTCTACTTCCCAGGAGCGAAGCAGAGCAAAGAGAGAGCCTTCCGGTCTAACCTGGCTTTTTCCTCCCAAGCTACATCACTTCCTGTCTTGTCTGCATGGATCTTCAGAACTCTAAGGTTGATGCTGGGATTAAAGGCGTGTGCCANCACCTCCTACTGCTAGTGCCCCATGTGACCTTGGAGTCACAGAGAACCAAATGGATTAAGGGCGTGTGCTAACTTGCATGGCTATTGTTTACTACTGGTGGCTGGCGGCCCCATTTTTCCTCTGACCCTCAGATAAATTTTATTAGGAAACACAGATAAATTATCACCACAGGGCAGCCTGCCCATCCTGACTTCCCATCTCTCTTTTCAGCTTCAGATTCAGATGGGGGGAGCCTCTATCAGTGCATGTATCTATTTTTATGTTTTAGTTTCAAAATTGAAATTGAAAGGAGATGGGTTAATTATGATATTTTCAGGAATGTTTGGAATGTGAGTTTTGTCATATCCAAACTTGTGACTCTCTCTTGGTTTTTCTGCCCTCTTTCTGATTCTTCCCCCACCCCCCACAGAGACTGACCATGTGGGTCCCAGGATGAAGTCAGGCTGGGCGGGAAGCACTTTCACTGGCTGAACCATCTNACTGCCCTTCTCTTCGCTTCTTGAGACAGGGTTTCTCACTGAACCTGCAGCTTGCCAACTTGCCTTGCCTGGCTGACTAGTGAGCCCCAGGGACTCTCCTGCATCTGTCTGCATGGCTCTGGGGCTCTGGGGTTACAGGCTTGCACCACTACACAATTCTTATTTTCTTTTTCTTTCTTTTCTTTCATTTTTTGAGGTAGGGTCTCACTATTTAGCTCTGGCCATCCTAGAACTCGCTCTGTAGACCGGGTTGGCCTTGAACTCAGAGATCCACCTGCCTCTGCCTCCTGAGTTCAGGGATTAAAGGCGTGCGCCACGATGCCCAGCTTCTTCTTTTCTTTTTAGAGACACTATCTCNCATAGCCTAGGCTGACCCAGAACTTTTTGTAGCCCAAGCTGGCCTTGACTTGAAGACCCTCCTGCCTTCACCTCACAAACGCTGGGATTACAGGAGTCAGCCACCATGCCCGTACCCCTTCTACTTTTTGTGTTATATATAATGAAACAGATCATGTATGATTGTTATTTATAATATATTTTAATCTAGAGTCTACCTATGATATAAAGCATGCAATATTTGTCTATTGGAAGCTGTCTGAGCTCTTTTAGCATACTGATTTCCAGCCCTGTCTATCTTCCTACAAAGGACACNAGTCCACTCCTCTTCACAGCTGAATAAAGGTTCATTGTGTCTGTACACATTCTCTTTATCTATTCATCTCTTGATGGACATCTAGGCTGCTCCTACTTCCTGGTTTTTGTGACTAGAGAAGCAGTGTGCATGGACGAGCAGGTGTCTGTGGTGTAATACCTCAGGGTCCTTTAGGTACACCACCATGTATGGCAGAACTGATCATATGGTAGCTCTAGTTTTAGTTGAGTTTTTATAATTTTTTAAAATTACTTTGTTATTTTATTGTGTGAATGTTTTGCCTGCATGTATAAGATTATTTTACNNTTTCATGTTGTTTTACCTGTATATAAATATACACTACCTACATGCCTGGTGCCTGCAGAGAGACCAGGAGAAGGTATTGAAAGCCCTGGAATTGGAGTTACAGATGGCTGTGTGCATCCATGTGGGTACTACAATAGAACCTGGATTCACTCACTACAAGAACAGCTAGTGCTCTTAACTTCTAGGCTATCTCTCCAGCCCCTACTTTTTTGTTTTTA
>LZPO01007963.1:99231-112343 GCA_001675575.1 Neotoma lepida
GGGGTTCAGAGATAATAAATGATAAAGCACCAATCTAGGTCATTTTTCCACATGATTTTTATTGATTTCATGAGCCTCAATTCCTAGCGAGGAAAGAGGAGGTCCAGAAGACTGGGGAGGGATTCGAATCCCAGGCGTGCGCAGTCCGGCTCTGCGCCGGACCTTCACCTTTGTTCGCCGCTGCCCACCTGGCAACAGGTTCCACCTCTGTGGGCTGCCGTGCCAGGCCCCGCCCCTTGCCCAGCCCGGCAGGTGTCGGGTGACGTCGAGCCCGGTCCCGCCTCCTGACGCGAGAGGCCCCGCCCCTTGCTGGACCGCAGAGCCGGCCTCACCTGAGTGCTGGAGAGGGTCAGGACTCCAAGACTTCCCCATCTCTTCACCAGCAGGCGCACAGGTAGCCTCGGGGTCCACGGGATAGAGGAGGCAGGCCACAGGGCGCTTGGTCAGGACTCCGGAGAGGGGGTTAGGATCCGGGCTTCTGGAGGTACATGGGCTGGGTACCCCAAGTCAGAAGTAGGAAGCTGAGCATGGACCCCAGTGTCTGAGAGAGGAGGGCTGAGGTCTGTGCTCCTGTGTCTGAAGGAGGAGAGCTGAGGTCAGAACCCCTGGGCCTGAAGGAGGAGGGCTGAGGTCTGGACTCCTGGGTCTGAGGAAGGAAGCTGGGGCCTGGACCCCTATATCTGAGGGAGGAGAGCTGGAGTCAGGACCTTTAGGCCTGAGGGAGGAGACTGGGGCCTGGACCCCTGGGTCTGAGGGAGGAGGCTGGGGCCTGGCCCTCTGGGTCTGAAGGAGGAGGTTGGGGCCTGGACCCCTGGGCCTGAGGGAGGAGGCTGGAGCAGGATGGGATCTCACCCATAGGCTGAGGTCATAAGCTTGGTGCTGCCCCAGCCCCTGCCCAGGCAGGCGGGGCCCTGGCTGCTTTCCTTTTCCACACAGCTCTGTCTGCCCCTCCCAGGTGCTCTCACCTGCCTAAGTGACACTAATGAGTCCTGGCACCACATTCCTGCTGCCTAAGGGAGGGGTGTGATGCTGGAGCTCAGCCATTTGGGGCCAGGTCCTAGGCCTACCCTGTTGTCTTGGTCGGTTCCCTGAACCCCACGCCCCACTTCTAACCCCGGCAACAGTAGGGCTCTAGACAACACCTTGTGTCCTGTGGAGATGGGGTTGGAGACCCCATTCTGGGGTCCTGGGCCTGGACTCTGGGTCTGAGGTGTCTGGGGCTGCTCTTCTAGCTCTTGGAGGGAGTAGGGGCGGGGCCATACAAAGCCACCAAACCCTTCCTGGTCAAAGGCCACCAGGCTGGAGAGGAAGCAGGTGGGTGGGGTGGGGTAAAGTCCCTGGGATGGGGCTTGGCTCTGGGTGTATCTTTGTCACCCTGGAGCCTGGGGTGATCCTTGGCCCTTTGGGGACTCACCGTTTATAGAGCACAGGGGGCCAAAGTTGCTGGGAACCAGGCTATCGGTGCTGGTGATTATGAGGAGGGCTGAGAAGGGCCCTAGATAGAGAAGTTTGCATATGAGAGAAGCTACTGGGACAAGCTTGAGGGGATAAGACACCCCTTGAGCAAGCTGAGTGCTTGGATGGATGTCACCAANGGGTGTGCTGCAGGTGAAGATGGCCTGGTCACAGGGGGGAATGTGGAAATCTTCAGGTGTTCTTTGATTGGGGATGGGGTGACGAGGTGGAGGGACAGTAGNGGCTGCTTCCTGCAGGAGAGACAGTGTAATACATCTTCTGTGGGATATTGGACAACCCTAAAATTGCTGTATTCCCTAGTCAGTGGCCCGGAGGGCGGGAAGTGCCCAGACATCCTGACTGCCTCCTGGAAGCCTCCTTAAAGACTTAGCTGGGTCTACACCCTAAGACATGCTCAAAGGCGGTTCCCTAGCAACTCATGACAGGTCTCCAGCATCTCTGAGAATGTTGAATGAATGTAAGAAAGAGTGAATAGATGAAGCCAGAGAGAGGATGGGGATTGGTCATCATCCTGTAATTATGGGGCAGGTGGGCCCAGAGGTGCCCAGAGAACTTGGTGACAAACATCAGATCTGTGCCCTACCTGGGCCCCCGTCTCAGAGTGTAAAGTGTGGTGACAACCTTTATTGCTCTTGCTACCTCACCTCCTACCTACTTCTCATTGCAGCTTCAGCCACTGTGGAGTGCTGCAGACAGGGACACATTCCTGCCCCGGGGCCTTTGCTTTTGTCCCATCATGCCAGTAGTCCCCTCTTTAGACTCACTCAGGTCTTTATTTTAAAAAGTAACACAGTAGAGAAGGCCTCTCCAGTCAGCCCAGTTAAAATGTGAGCACAGCCTTGGCAACAGCATCACCTCTTCCCATGTTCTACATCTCTGACAGCCGTTTATCACCATTTAAACCATTTACATGTTTATAACAGTTTATTTTTTTACCTGTCTCCTGACATTAGAATAGTACTGTCCAATATAAACAGAATGTAAGCCAAGTGTGTGTTTAAAATTTTACAGTAAGCGCATTTGAGGGGAGGGGCACTGGAGAGATGGCTCAGCAGTTAAGAGCCCTGGCTGCTCTTGTGGAGGANCTCTGTTCAGTTTCCAGCACCCACCTGATGGTACAGGACAGTCTGNNGCTACAATTTCAGAGGGTCCACCTCCCTCTTCTGGCCTCCATTGGTACTGCATGCNTGTGGTNTGGACATACATGTGGGCAGAACNCCTTTTACACANAAATCCTTTTGTTGTTGTTTTGAAGTGAGGGTGTAGAGGTGGCTCTCTCTTGCAGAGAGCTGCCATTTGATTCTTAACATCTACATCACATCACTCCAGTCCCAGGGAATCGATGCCATCTTCTGGCCTCTGAGAGAACTTGCATACATGTGGTACACATAAACTCACCCAAGTACACACACATATTTGTAAATAATAAACCTTTTACAAGATTTATTTATATTATTTTAAATTATGTGTGTGGGGTGTGTGTGCGAGTGCAAGTGCTTATGGAAGCTAGAGGCACAGGATCTGGAGCTGGAGTCACAGGCAGTTGTGAACCCCGATATAGGTGCTAGACACTGAACCCAGATCCTCTGAAAGAGCAATACACACTTTCAGCTTCTAAAATGTCTTTTCAGCCCCATAATAAATGGATTTACTTATTTATTTATTTGTTTATTTTNCGTGACAGGGTTTCTCTGTGTAGCCCTGGCTGCCCTGGAACTTGCTTTGTAGACCAGGCTGGCCTTGAACTCAGAGACCCCCTTGTCTCTGCCTCCCCAGTGCTGGGATTAAAGCCGTGCGCCCTCACACTCGGCTTAAATGAATTTTTTTAAAAAGTAAAGCTGGGCCAGATGGTACAGTCTTGTCATCCCATCTACTATCAGGCTGAAGCAGGGGTGTTGTAAGTTCAAGGCCAGACTGAGCAACTTAGCAAGACCTATTTTAAAATAAGAAGTTGAGGGGTGGTGATTGGCACACACTTTTAATACCAACACTCGGGANGCAGAGGCAGGTGGATCTCTGAGTTCAATAATCAAGGCCTGCCTGGGCTACAGAGTGAGTTCCAGGACAGCCAGGGCTATATAGAGAAACCATATCTTGAAAAACCAAAACCAAAAAGAGAGAAAGAAAAAGATATCTGAGGGTGTGACTTGGTGGTANAGTGTTTTCTAACATGCAGGAGGAATTTGAGCCCTGGTACGGCCAAAGACAGTCCCAACTGATGTGTCCACTCTCTTCCCACAGACCATGGCCGCTGTGACCCTGTCTGTGCCTGGGAGGAAGGTGGCTGCCAGGCCAGGCCCTGTGCCTGAGGCGGCTCAGCCGTTCCTGTTCGCACCCCGGATGCCAAACGTGGGCGGTCCTGGGGGGCCACAGGTGGAGTGGACTGCACGACGCCTGGTGTGGGTGCCTTCAGAACTGCATGGGTTCGAGGCTGCAGCCCTGCGAGATGAAGGGGAGGAGGAGGCCGAAGTGGAGCTGGCGGAGAGTGGGCGGCGCCTGCGGCTGCCCAGGGACCAAATCCAGCGCATGAACCCACCCAAGTTCAGCAAGGCAGAGGACATGGCTGAGCTCACCTGCCTCAACGAGGCCTCAGTCCTGCACAACCTGCGAGAACGCTACTACTCCGGGCTCATTTATGTGAGTGACATTCCCCAGATGGGGTGCCAGCTGTCACCAGCCTGACCTGGATTAACAGGGAGTGGCTAGATCACCCATGTCCTGTGACTGTCTTCCAACTAGTGCAAAATTATAATGCTTTATTTTTTGTGGAATAGGAGGTTAGACAGGTGCTTTAGCACTGAACCATGCCCTCAGCCCCTCACTGGGGGATTCTAGGTAGGTCTTCTGCTGCTGAGCCACTTCCCAAGCCCACTTTTTTTTTTTTTTTTTTTTTTTTTTGCCTTGAGATGGGATCTCCCTTGTAACTGAAGCTAGCCTCTAACCTGGGCTCCTGCTGCCCCATCCTTCAGAGTAGTTGGAATGACAGGCTTGCAACTCTAAGACTGACCCAACTTGTCCATTACTGGATGACTGGAGTCTGCTTCCACCTGGCTGGATGTCCTGTAAGGGGGACACCCTGTATCATTTTGTAATAATAAAGAGTGAAAATTAATGAATATGAGTCTACACAGCTCCTATTAGTTCATTTAATTCTGTTTAGCAAGACAGTGGCCATTACTAACCCCATTTTACTAAAAGACCAAGAGAAAGAAATAAAAATAAAAACCATCATGTAGCTAGGCATGGAGAAGAGAGGAGGATCTTAAAAAAATGATGACATTTATTTATTTGGAGGTGGGGGCATATGTGGAGGTCAGAGCACAACTTGCTGGATTGGTGCTCTCCTCCTACAACATGAGTCTTGGGGATCAAACACATGTCATCAGGCTTTGCGGCAATCACCTTTACTCTAAGCCATCTCACCATCTCCTGGCAGAAATATCTTGACTTTGAGGCCAGCTGGGTTGTAGAGTGATATCCTGTTTCAAAACAACAGAATAAAACAAATAGTATAATGAGATTGATGATGTCCAGGTTGATTAAGGTGGCCTGCCAGGCTCTGTGATCCATTTTTGATGTCTGCATAGCACATAAGGTGGGGGTACTGCACACAGGAAATTGTTTAGCACCAAAGTGGTTCCACATCCTGACTTCTTGTTAGAATCATGTGGGGAGGTCTCTAGAATGCCTGCTCACTGTCTCACACCACTACCACCAACATGGAACTCTGGAGTGGTGGTGGGGATGACATGCACATAGGTTTTTTTTTCCTCTTTTAAATAAGCTTGCAGGGTGTGTCTCATGGACAGCCAAGGTGTGATTAACTCCATTTTAAAAGAGAACAAACAGGATAATAAAGTTTAACAAAGAATGTTACAGCTATAATGAAAAAAAAAAGGCCCTTGAGAATAATGACTAGTAAATATTTATCAAGTACTTATGCTGTACTGGGCACTGTTCTAAGTGCCGTTGTTGAGTTATTGGCTGGCTTCTTTGCTGGGAACTGTTGATGTCACCGGCATTCCAGAATGTTAAGTGACTCAGGCCCAGGGCCCATGGCCACTGAAGAATCCGTGGAAGCCATCCATNCCTGATAATAACCATTAGCGTGGGTACAGACAGCTTTCTCTGCTAGGCTCAGTTCTGAGTTCCTTTCCCAGGGAATCTTGCTGCCCACCCCACCCCCCTAAACCATGCACACACCAGGCTGTGNGGTAGGGACCAACCTCTCCTTTTTTCCCTCAGCTTGGCCTAACACAAGCTGATAATGGCTGTCATACCAACTGGGCACAGTGCTGCAGATAGGTGCTGAGTTTCCAGTGAGCCACATGAACTTTTGACAGGCTCCCAGCCATGCAGGCAGGAAGCACAATTCTTGTCTCCATTGATGGAGACAGTGATACCTAGAGGTCTGCTTGCTCAGGTCAACCAGTAGGAAATTGGTAGCACCAAGATTTAGGCTCCATCCCTATCTGATGTCCAATGTATAATGTGTGTTTGCTGACTAACTGGTGGCAGGAACAGTGGAAAGTGAGGTCCCCAGGGCCTTTACTTGGTCAGGGATTGGTCCCTTCAGTGCGACTATAGAGGTATAGGAAATGGGTGGAGTTAATGACTATGTAAGGAACTCTCTGCTCCATGTGACATGGGACAATGTGTCACTGCTAGAGCCCTTCTAGGAAGAGGCTGTAAATCCCATTATCCAGGACTGAACTTTTTAGGCCTTTTTCCCTACAGTATTGGGGATCAAACTCAGAGCCTTGCTCATGGTGAGCTTTACCTCCAGCCCCTCACTGGGGGATGCTAGGCAGGGCCTCTACCACTGAGCCACACCCCAGTCCCTCACTGGGGGATTCTAGGCAGGGGCTCCACCACTGAGCCACACCCCAGCCCCTCACTGGGGGATTCTAGGCAGGGGCTCCACCACTGAGCCACACCCCAGCCCCTCACTGGGGGATTCTAGGCAGGGGCTTCACCACTGAGCCACATCTTTAGACCTCCTTTTCCTTTGAGGCAAATTCTCACTAGAATGCCTATGGTAGTCTTCTGATCCTCCTGCCTCAGTCTCCAGAGCAGCTATGATGACACGCCTGTGCTACCAGGACCGGCTGTCACTGAGCCTTTGAGGGAGTCAGTCCTTCCTGGAAGTTGCACACAGCTGGGAGCCTCAGCCTCTGGCTTCCAACCCTGGACAGTTATAGCCCAGTCAGCTTTGGCTCCCAGGTGGGTCTTGTAACTCGAGCATCCCAGACTGCTGTTTGGAGAGGGAGGTGGGGCCACTTTGGCTGGCTGGCATTCATTCTCTTAATCCCTGGGCCTTTGTAATGAGGTAGGCTGTCACCCTCTTCCAGAGGAAGCCAGACAGAGGAATGCCTCAAGTTGTATGTGGGGATGTGGAGGGTGGGGAGGAGCAGGCCTGTCTCCAGAGCCCTCTGGGCTGGGAANCCCTTCCAGACCCTTCCTTCCATGGACCCTCTAGGAACTGAGGCCTCTTCCATTTCTCCCCTGGCCCTGTTGGCCAGCTTAGGTTTCCAAACTGGGTGTTGCCCAAGCTGTGTCTGGCCCAAGGGGCTGGCATGGGGAGGGGGCTCTGGCGCCAGCGACCATGAGATACCCTCCCAGGGAATGTAGTCCAGCCGCCCCACCCTGAGACCTCTGGGAGCAGCCTGGGAGACTAGGGAGACAGATACTAGGCTGACCGGTTCTTCCGCTTGTGGCCAGCTGCCCTCCCCCTCTATGAAGAGGTGGCACCAGGCAGCCTGGTGGCCACACCCTGCGGCAGCCAGGAAGGAGGGGAGAGTAGGTACCCACTAGAGAGCCAGCAATTGGCTGACTGGCCTAACTAATAAGCAGCTATGGCCCTGAGTGGTAAACTCTCTGGCTTGTTCAGCTATCTGTCTCCAGTGAATTAGGCTAGTTTAGCTGTCTGACTGAATTAGCTAAGGGACTAAGTAGTTCTCGGATAACTAGCCACCTCCATGGGTGATGAGTGTTTCCTGCTGATCTTGTCACCCTTGTGAGTGCAATAGAATCTCAGCCATCAGCTCAGGCTGGCCCAGAACTCATAGCAAGCCTCTGCTTCAGCTTCCTGAGTGCTGGGATTACAGATGTGCCCTACCGCTTCCACAGCTTCGTTTGTAGCCTTGAGGCTTTAACAGAGGGTCACATATGTTCTTTCCATGTGTCCATCAGAGAAGCCAGAGGCCTGTGACCTGAGGCTGCCTTCACTGGCCTCATTCACCTGTGGTGAATCTTCACCTGTGATACCTCCGTACAATCTGGGAAGATTCACGTCTATATTAGCTTAGCAGTGTTAGTAACATTCATGCTAGGCAAAGTGGCTCATTCCTGTAATCCTGTCACTTGGGAGACTGAGGCAGAAGGATTGCTGCAATCTGGAAGGCTGAGCTAGAAAGTGAGACTTACTTCAGACAAATGAACAACCACAAACAGGGCTCTAGAGATGGCTTAGCAGCTAAGAGCACTTACTCATGCAGAGAACCCGTCTTCAATCTCCAGTATCCACATGACAGCTCACAGCCATCTGTTACTCCAGTCGGAAGACTCATTGTTCTCTTCTGGCCTCCATGGGTCCTGCATGCAACTGGTGCACAAACATACATGCGGGAAAAACACTTACACACACACACACACACACACACAGAGCCAGACATGGTAACACATTCATAATCTCAGCCCTGTGGAGGCAGAGGCAGGAGGATTCCTATAAGTTTCAATCCAACCAAGGCCATGTAGTAAGATCCTTCATAAAACAAAATAAAGTACCAACAAAACACAATTTAACCTTATATTGTCAGAGTGTAGATATACCTTATGCCTTGTACAGATTTCCTCTTGGCATGTACAACCTAACACAGCTGACCTGCACAGCTCTGTCCTTCTGCTGGGGGCAGCCACTTGACACACTCTTCTCTCTTGCCTGCCATAGACCTACTCTGGCCTTTTCTGTGTAGTCATCAACCCATACAAACAGCTGCCCATCTATACGGAGGCCATCGTGGAAATGTACCGGGGCAAGAAGCGCCACGAGGTGCCACCACACGTGTATGCTGTAACTGAGGGTGCATACCGCAGCATGCTTCAGGGTGAGTGTATGGGCAGCCCTGGGAGTGGGGGTGGGGAGACAGGCTGGGCATTGGATGCTGCTGGGAACCAGGGCCAGGCTTGAGTGGTGGCTTGGAAACACACTGGAGGTGGGCTGGGCTCCAAATCTGCCTGTGTGTTCATGACAGTATTGTTTTGAAAGGCAATTGATACTGGCTTCTGTAGAAGTTTCCCAGAGAGACGGTAAATGTGTGACACAGCACATCTTTTTCCACAGTAGATACTTGTGTTGGGTNCTGGGTGATAATGGGTCAGGTTATATGATCTCATTCCTTCCTTGGTTTTTTGTTTTTGGCTTTTTTCAAAATTTGTGTGTGTGTGTGTGTGTGTGTGTGTGTGTGTGTGTNTGTGTGTGTGTGTGTGTGTGTGTGTGTGTGTGTGTAAATGTGTGGGGATATGTGCATGTGAGTACAGTGCCAATGGGAATCAGAAGAGCTCATCAGATCCCCTGGAACTGGAGTTAGAGGCAGTTGTGAGCTGCCTGATGTAGGTGCTGGGAACTGAACCAGAAGTCAACCTCAGACCTGGAAGTTGTCTCTGCCTCCCCAGCACTGGTATTACAGGTGTGCCCCACCATGCCCAGCTTTTTCTGTGGGTGCTGGAGATTGAACTCAGGTCTTCAGGATTGCTAACACTTTATTAGNCCAGTATCTCTCCAGCCCTTCCCCTGTCTTTCTGTTGTTAGTTTCTGATTAGTCCAAGGCAAACCACCTTGCCTTTGGTGCTCTTAACTGTGTGAAGGCCCGTGAATGTGGTCAGTGCCCTGGGGCTTGGGAAGCAAGCTTCTGCTGTCATTGTGTGGCAGAGTCTGTAGGTCCGCAATGGTGCCATTGAGTACCTGCTGGGTCAGTCCTTTTCTGTGCAAGATATAGAAATGTCTTGTAGGATAGCTGTCTCTTAGNTACATTATTTAACCTCATAATAATCTTGTGGTGCAGTTTCTTTTATTATCCCTCATTTCCAGATGGGGAAACTGAGGCACAGAGCAGTATGGTTACTGCCCGTGGCCACACTGAAGGGTAGGTGCTGAGATATGGCTTGAACCCAGTGTCCTGGCCACTCCTCCCAGTGTGTCCCACTCTGAGTTTCATTTTCATTCTGTACTGGGTGTTGTGTTGGATATTTTTGTTTTTGAGATGATCTCATGTAGTCNAGGCTGGCCCCTAACTCCTGTGTAGTTAAGGATGACTTGGATTCCAGATCCTCCTGTTGAGATTATAGATGTGGACCACTGCTTTATCCCTGGTTCACGTGNTGCTGAGAATGAACTTTGTGCGTGCTTGGCGAGTGCCTGTGGGTGGTAGCATCACCATGTCACCATCATCTAGGTCCTAAGAGTCAAATTCAGGCCTTCGAGCTTGGTGGCAGGTGTTTTTACCCACTGAACTATCTAAATCTTGCTTAAAAAAAAAAGACTTATGTATTTTATCTTTTGGGGAATGTATGCTTTTCCTGCATGAATGTCTGTACACTACTTCTATGCCTGATGCCTGCTGAGGCCAGAAGAGGGCATTGGTCCCTTTGGAACTGAAATTATGAGCTACTACAGTTGTGAATCATCATGTGGGTGCTGGGAATGGAATCTGGGTCCTCTGCAATAGCAGCCAGTGCTCTTAACCACTGAGCCATCTCTCCAGCCCATGTTGAATGTATTTTAAACATTCCAACTGAACTCTGACTACAGCCTTGTTAGACAAGGGTCTGTGTTGAACCCATTTTTTTAGATAGGGAAATGGAGGTACAGAGCAACTCAGAGACTGGTCCAGAATCACATAAGAGAGGAGACTGGGTCGCAAACCTGATCTTTAGTTCAGACCTGGCACATTGTCACAGGTTATATCATAGCAAGTCCAGTGGGAACCCTTGTGCTGTGTGTGACCTGACTAGCTGTGCACAGCACCGACACCCTCATCCTTTATCTGTTCACAGTGTCTTCATCCCATGAGAGTCAACTTATTGTCTGGATTAAGGGTTTCCAGAGACTTACACTGTGGCTGTGCCCTAAATGACACCTCCCCTGAGAAGCACCAGGCCCCGCCTCCATCCTCTAGTCACTGCCTGTGGCCCCAGATTTTCTGTCTTATCTCTGTTATTCGGTGTTCCTTTCTGTGTTGATAACAGGACCTANCACTTAGTAGGTGGTCAGAGTGTATGGTGAGATGGTGGTGCCAGGCCCAGGGTGGCAGTCAGAATAGACATCTTATATCTAAGCTACTTCTGGGGTCCAGGACCTCATTTTCCAATTCTTGAGTCTGATGCCCAGCCTGAGGTGGCGCACAGTAGGGACTTAAATGGAGTTGACAGGTGAATTGTAGTCTGTGTAGTTGGGGCTTCTTGTCTCCACCTTACTGATAAGGAAATGAAGGCTAAGAGAGGGACAGCTGCTTTTGTAGAGTCATNCAGCAAGCGGGAGGTTTAGTCAGGATGGAGTATTTGAACCCAGGAGGGTTGTGTGTCACAGTCCTGCCATTTCCTTNAGGCTCTGGGAAGCTTTTAAGATGCAAAGGGACTAGAGATGCTCTGGGTAACATATCATTCCCTTCTGTCCCCTACAGATCGTGAGGATCAGTCCATCCTCTGCACGTGAGTCATCCTAAAGAGCTTCAGAGACAGAGGCCCCCACAGAATGTGGCTCTGCACAGATGATGGGAAGGGTACCGGTGGGTGTGGCCCTGGGTAAACTGGCAGAGTGCCAGTGGGCATCTGCATACATGGGTAGGGCACAGACTGCCTGGTCTCCCTGACCACCCCACCTCTCCTTGCTGCCCCCACAGAGGGGAGTCTGGAGCTGGGAAGACGGAGAACACCAAGAAGGTCATCCAGTACCTGGCCCACGTGGCATCGTCTCCCAAGGGCAGGAAGGAGCCTGGTGTCCCTGTAAGCCATGTAGCCTTGGGACATCCCAGACCTGTCTCCAGAAGCACCCCTTATCTTGGGCTGCACTCCACATCCACAGTTGGTGCAGAGTCCTATTTGTGCCTGTGCTCCCCGAGCATCTACTGTGTGCTCATCATGGAGTCAGGAGCAAGCAGGTTGGAGATATGAGGCTGGTTCTTAGCCTGTGGTTCTAGATAGTGCTGGGTACATAGTAGGTGCTTTTTTTGAGACCTGGTTTTAGGTGACCCATGTCTAGGGCTGTAGAGGTGTCCCTAGTCTCTGAGCCCTCAGGGAGTGGTTACCAACAATATGGATAGGAAGCCCCAGTCATGGTGGGTAAGTTATAGTGGGGGCAGAGGGTGCTGGTACAGTGGGATTTAAGCCTGGGCACATAATCCTGAGGCTTCCCTGCACCATACTCCCGTTTCCCCAGCCCCTTAGCCCCAGCTCTGCCCTAAAGCCTCCAGTTCACCCATGTGTCTGTCCATGTTCCATGTGCTGTGTCCTGGTCCATGTCTCCTGTCCTGTGACTTCTTCAGGCCTCCATCAGCACCATGTCTTATGTGAGTAGCAGGGAATCCCCTTGCCACCCCAGTTTCACTTGGGGTTGAAAGCCCACAGACATCTGGGAGACAGGGCACAAGAATGGTATACCAGCCCCCCAGGGACCCACAAGGCCACTGTTGGCAGTCCTACTATGCACATGCCAGGATCTCATGGCTATCTAGCTTAGACATACTATGCGCATGAAGCTAAGGTCCCCTACCACTGTCATGCAGCCCTACTGTGTTCAAGCAAGCCCATAAAAAGTTCTATTATGTGCTTGCAACCAAACTCCCCCTGCCATTCATGGCAGCCCTGGCATGGGTACTGCTATTTAGTTCAGTCTACTGTGTACAAAGACAGCTCTCCCACATTATTTGTGCCAACCCTAATGTGTGCACATGCTTAGGCCTCATGCTGACATTTAATACAGCCCTCCTGTGAACATGTGGCCAAGCCCCCTGTCATTTATACCAGCTCTACCTACCCACATGCCTAGACCCCATGCTGTCACTTAGTACAGTCCTACTATGTGCACGTAGTTGCTCCCCCCCAATATTCATGTGCACAAAGCAAAGGTCTCCACCCCATTCATGGTGACCCCACTATGTGCACATGCCCAGACCCCATGCTGCTTTTAGTGCAGTCCTACTGTCTACACAGAGTCATGGCGCCTATTATTGCTCTTGGAAGCCCTACTGTGTGCATGCAACTAGGTCCCCACTGCAGAGAAGCCATACTGTGTGTATACCCCAGTCCTAACTCTAATTGTGCAGACTGGGCCTGTACTGCCTGCCATGTGTGTAGAGAGAGGCCACATCACACAATAACCCAGACACACCTGAGCTACTCCTGCTAGTAGGGCTGGAGAAACAAACTATATGACCAAGCCACATGACCCTCACCTTGCACGTCATCTTTTTTGTTTGTTTTATTTATTTTTCTTCTGAGATAGACTCTTCCTTTGTAGCCCAGGCTGGCCCTGAATTCACTCTATAGCACATGCTGGGCTTGAACTTATGTCAATTCTCCTACCTTCACATTCCCAAATGCTGGGATTACAGATGTGAGCACCATGTCTGGCTGCATTT
>LZPO01007963.1:132748-146410 GCA_001675575.1 Neotoma lepida
CACACACACACACACACACACACACACACACACACACACACAGTGTAATAACATTTTAGGAAAGGCATTTCCTGAGCACCTAATGTGCAAATAAGAAAAACAAGCACAGTTGGGCGATGGTGGCGCACACCTTTAATCCCAGCACTTGGGAGGCAGAGGCAGAGGCAGGCAGATCTTTGTTAGTTCGAGGCCAGCCTGGTCTACACAGTGAGTTCCAGGACAACTGGGGCAACACAGAGAAACCCTGTCTTGAAAAACAAAACGAAACAAACAAAAACAAAAGGAAGATGAAGAAGAAAACAAACATAGAGAGGTTATGTAGCTTGCTCAAGGTCACACAGCCAGTAAGTGGTAGAGTATGGATTTGAACCCAGATCTTTAGCTCTTCTTTATGCTGTAGGAACATAATCACTGATATCTGTTGTTTTGAAAATGACTGACAGCATGGGGCACCTGAGAGAGCTGAACTTGGGGAAGGCCAGCAGTGGCAGGTCACATGAGAGGATTCACTGCCAGGTTCTGGCCCTGGGTTTCTGGTTTTTGAGCTATGTGACCTTGAGGCCAGTTGCTGCACCCCTGACCAGGCCGAGGAGCAATGATTTCTACGACGACATGCTGAGTCCCTTAAGTAGCAAGACGTTCCACCTTGGTTAGCCCCACCCCTTAAAGCTGATTCTAAGAAACTGGGTGTGGTGCCTGAAGCCTAGAATCCTTCCACTCTGGAGGCTGAGGCAGGAGGATGGCAAGGTAGCTGGCTGACCTTGATCCCTTTTGAACACCTCTTTGTCTCTCCACAGTGGAGGGCATTGTGGGGCTGGAGCAGGTGAGCAGCCTGGGGGATGGCCCTCCAGGAGGCCGCCCCCGCCGTGGAATGTTCCGGACTGTGGGACAGCTCTACAAGGAATCTCTGAGCCGCCTGATGGCCACACTCAGCAACACCAACCCCAGTTTCGTCCGCTGCATTGTCCCCAATCATGAGAAGAGGGTGAGTAGGAAGGGGCTGATGAGTTTGATTCGCTCTCTGGGTGAGTACAAGTGGCTGTCATGGCTGGGTTCTCTGCTTCTGTGACCTAAACTGTTTGAGTGTCCACTGTGTGGCGGAGACAGGACTTGGGGACATGGCGGTAGAGAGATGAGTTCCTCCTGTGTCTTGGAGGAGCTAACAGTTACAGGGGAAGCATCCAGGTCTCGTGTTTGCTGGTAGACAGGGCAAAAGGGTACTTACTAAACACACGTTCAACTCACCACCCACAGTGAGTTCTGAAGGGTTGGATTTTACCTAGCCAAGGAGTCACAGAAGGCTCCCTGGAGGGGAGAGGACTGAGCTGCGTGGCCTAAGCAGTTTTCTAAACAGAGAATAGCTTGTGCAAAGGCCCAGGTCTGGGTGGGAGCACGGTGAGAATAAGGAATGGAAAAAGGCTGCTGGGATAGGAGGTGGCACTGGCCAGGCCTGTCAGTCCTGCACTGGGACAATGAGACAGAAAAATTGTTAAGTTCAGGTTAATCTCACCTACAGCACCAGTTCAAAACCAGCCTGAGCAACTTATTAATACCTTGTTTCAAATAANAGGTTTTAAAAAGAGGGCTGAGGGTGTGGCTCAGTGATAAAGCTCCATCCTAGAACTCCCCCAGTGAGAGGCTGGGGATGTGGATCAGTAGTAAGGCACTTGCCATGGCCCTGATTGTGGTACCCCTGGTGGCCACCACTGACCCTGCTGTCACCCCTGCAGGCTGGGAAGCTGGAGCCACGCCTGGTGCTGGACCAGCTCCGCTGTAATGGGGTCCTCGAGGGTATCCGCATCTGCCGCCAGGGCTTCCCCAACCGAATCCTCTTCCAGGAGTTCCGGCAGCGGTGAGCCGGGCCAGCAAAGGGCTCCAAGGGCTGGGCAGGATGGGAATGAATTCCCTTCAAGTACCATCTCGGCTTGGGGGCATGAGGCTGGGTTACTGGGTCTTAGTTTCCCTTCTATGGTGTATGAGAGAGGAAAGGAAAAAATGTGCAGAGTTAGAAAGGGGCCTGGGTGCCAGCCAAACCTGGGGTCACNTTAGTGTGCAATCCTCTATACTTTAAACTGAAGTTTAGCTGGGCGGTGGTGGCGCCTGCCTTAATCCCAGCACTTGGGAGGCAGAGGCAGGTGGATCTCAGTAATTTTGAGGTCAGCCTGGTCTACAGAGTGAGTTCCAGGACAGCTAGGGCTGTTACACAGAGAAATTCTGTCTTGAAAAACAAACAAACAAATAAACATTAGAACTGAAATTGAAGCTGGGCATAGCGGCACACATGCTTTTAATCCCAGCACCCAGGAGGTAGGTACAGGAAGATCTCTTGAGTTTGAGGCCAGCCTGGACTACATAGAGAGTTCCAGGTCAACCAGAGTTACATAGTGAGATCTTGTCTCAAAAAAACCAAAATTCCAAAAATGTCCCAGCAGTGTGGTTAGCATTCCTGATTTCTACCAAGTCTTGTTCATGNGATATCTCGAGTAGCCCTCTTCCTCTCCATCCTTCCCTCTGGTTGCAGCTATGAGATCCTCACCCCAAATGCCATTCCCAAGGGCTTCATGGATGGCAAGCAGGCCTGTGAGAAGATGGTATGTAGGGACAAGGACCTATTTGAGGGGTGGGGCCTGTGGAGGGGTAGGACTTTGTGATCTGAGGCTGGGCCTACTCAGTGGGTGGGGCCTATGGCTGGGGTGCTCTTGCTGGGGGTGGAGCCTGTAGGTGGGGGCGGTGCTAAGCACGTGGGCAGGGTCTTTGGTGTTGGGGTGGGATATATGGGAAGGGTTGGCCTGCAAAACGGATTGGGAGTTCAAAGTTAGCCCTGTTGCATGGGGCCTGTGGGATGGGGTGGGACCCATAGCATGGGAGTGGGGTCTGTGGCAGGTGTAGCACCTGGACTGGGAATCCAGGTGGTGGGGGAGGCACAGGGGTCCTTCCTGATACCATTTCCCTTTCTCCATCTCATTCCCTCCCACTCTCACCTCCCAGATCCAGGCCCTGGAGCTAGACCCCAACCTTTACCGTGTTGGCCAAAGCAAGATCTTCTTCCGTGCTGGAGTCCTGGCCCAGCTGGAGGAGGAGCGAGACCTGAAGGTCACAGACATCATAGTGTCTTTCCAGGCAGCAGCACGGGGCTACCTGGCCCGCAGGTGAGTGAAGCCAGGCTATGCCAGGAGTTGTGGACCAAGGCTGGCCTGAGGCCTGCAAACTCCCAGAGGGAGCTGGGGTCCTGCATGCTGTGGGAGTTTGGAAAGCTGGGGTCCAGCAGGGCATGTTTGGCCCCAACCAATTGGTCAGGACCCCAGCTGGAGGGGTGACATGTCTTGATGGAGGCTGCCTGGATGAGAGAGAATGAGAAGCTGGTCTGTGTAAGGGCCTGTGACAGGGCACCTGGCCTGTCTCAGGATGCAGGTAGATGTAGAATAGTTTCTCCTCCCCTCAGAACAAACAGCCAGTAGAAGGGATGCCCCAACCCCAGGCTGAGGGCTACAGACCTTGCCCAGGGATCCTGGGGAGCTGTGGAGGGCTGTGAGCTAAGGACAGAGTCAGTGTGTTGGGGGTGGACTGGGGGGAAGGGAGGGTGGCTGAGCCTAGAGCAGGATGTGTAAGATTGATCATAAACTCCGCTGTGATGGGGCTTCAGCTCACCTAGCATGCCTGAGGCTGCTTGTCATCCCTGCACCGAGGAGGCGGAGGGAGGAGGGTTGGGAGTTCAAAGTTAGCCCGAGCTACATGAGACCCCATCTCAAAAATAACTAAATCTAGAGTGGCTGCTTTCTGGGGCCAGCTTCCACTGTCATCTGTGTCCCCACAGGGCCTTCCAGAGAAGGCAGCAGCAGCAAAGCGCTCTGAGGGTAATGCAGAGGAACTGTGCAGCCTATCTCAAGCTGAGGAACTGGCAGTGGTGGAGACTGTTCATCAAGGTGAGTGTGGCTGAGCCTGCGCCTCTGCTTCTAGGGGAGGGAGGCTCTGTCCCCATGTTTGTGAACGGGAGCCAACCTGTCCACCTGTTACCCAGGATTCTTTGGATGGCAAGTGATTTAAACTAGTCTGATCCAGGACACTGTGTTGTGGGAGGGGTGGGGGAGGGGGAAGGCCTACCTGGAATCCCTGCACTGGGGAGGATAGGTTGAGGCCTTGGCTGAGGCTGTACCTCAGCTGGTAAAATGCTTGCTCAACACGTACAAAAGAATCAGCGACCCGAAGTCATCATCTTTTGGCTACATATAGAGTTTGATGCTATCTTGGGCTCCATAAGATCTTGTCTCAGAAAACAAAGAGGGAGNGGTGATAACATGGCTTGGCAGATTAAGGGTGCTTGCTGCCAAGTCTGATAANGTGAGTTCAATCCCTGGGACTCACACTGTGGAAGGAGAGAACTGACTTCCACAAGTTGTCCTTTGACCTCCACATGCTCATGTGTAAGCTCGTACACAGTTAATAAATAAATGTCGGGGAAAAAGAAGGAGTTGAGCCATCCTGGCTTACATATAAGAGCCTGTCTCAAAACCACCAAGGTACGGCTGGATCCAGAGTAAGCCAGGGGTCCCCAGACCACCNTCAGGTTCACAGGTACAGTTTACATCAGCAAGGATGACAGGCTGCAGGCATGGGGTGGGTTCCCCTTCTTGGAACTACTGTGCTTTTCCCCAGGTGAAGCCCCTGCTGCAGGTGACGAGACAGGACGAGGTACTGCAGGCGCGTGCCCAGGAGCTGCAGAAAGTTCAGGAGCTGCAGCAGCAGAGCGCACGTGAAGTGGGGGAACTGCAGAGCCGAGTGGCACAGGTGAGGAGTGTGACATGTGACACAAGGAGTGAGGCGGAGCCGTGGTGGGTCTGTGTGGGTGTGGCAATGGTGCGCCGGGCGGATCTTTTGGGTAGAGCCAGTATGTGAAGGGTGGGACCTAGGGAGTGGGGGAGCATGGTCAAGTTGGTGAGGAACGTGGCTGGGGGCGGGGCAGTATATGAAGGGCAGAATGAAGAGGGTGAGGAGGTGGGGCTGTGGACAGGGTCAGAGGCGTGCCTGGAGGCGAGAGGTGGTGCTGCTGGGCAGGGCCTGTGTGATGGACAGGATTCCGAGGGGCAGGGGTGGGGTTATAGGTTGGCTGGGGGCCTTGACAATGGTTTGGGGCCAACAGTAAGGTGAAGAGGGTGAGGGGTAGAATGGTGAGTGGGTCTTTTGGGGGAGATATGGCAGGACTGAGTAGGTGAGGGGGCGGGTCAGGGCTTGAGGGGCAGAGAGACCTTGAGGAGTGCGTGGTGTGAGGTAAGGGAGGTTATTAGGGGATGTGGGGACAGCCTGAGTGGGGGCTCCTAACTGGTTCCCACCACCCGCAGCTGGAGGAGGAGCGCTCACGCCTGGCTGAGCAGCTGCGTGCAGAAGCGGAGCTATGCTCTGAAGCTGAGGAGACTCGGGCACGACTGTCCGCCAGGAAGCAGGAGCTGGAGCTGGTGGTGTCAGAGCTGGAGGCACGGGTGGGCGAGGAAGAGGAGTGCAGCCGGCAGCTGCAGGGCGAGAAGAAGCGCCTGCAACAGCACATACAGGTGTGGGGGACCCAGGCACCCCTGTTCACGTCCACTCCAAACCTCAGCTCTGAGGGTCCAAAGCACAAAGACTATATAGATTTCATTAAATGACNGTGGAGCTAGAGAGTGTCAGCTTCAGGTACCACTGGATCCAGCTATTCAAGTCCCCTCCTCAGGATCCAGTCTGTGTCCCCTGGCTCTGCAGGCTTGAGGCCCCGCCCCACTCCCTCCCTGGGCAGGCCACTGTCCTGTGTGCACTGAGGGAACATTTGAGTTCTTTTTCTGCAGGGATGGTGATTGTTAGCCATCTTCAGGGTCTGTGATGATGCCTGGTATACACTAGGCACATAATAAGTGCTTGTCAAACCAGTGAATGGGAAGGGAAGACCAGGAAAGACTTGATGCTGCCCAGTGTCAGCCAGGGTGTGGACCTGTGTAAAGCCACAGCNCCTGNGATCCCCTCTGCCCACTCCCACTGCAGGAGCTGGAGACCCACTTAGAAGCTGAGGAGGGGGCCCGGCAGAAGCTGCAGCTGGAGAAGGTGAGCACAGAGGCCAAGATGAAGAAGTTTGAGGAAGACCTGCTGCTCCTGGAGGACCAGAATGCCAAGCTGAACAAGGTGGGGACCCATGGGCACACCACAGCAAGATATGCTAGATGGGCTCCTGCTGGGATCCTGGACCAGTGAACCAGTGGGGGTGATGGCCTGCAGAGCTGTTCATAGAGCAGCCCTTGTCCTGTGTGCTGGTGGCTTATGCTGATGGGTGAGCACCTGTGAGGTGGGCTGGGTCCAGACCTCAGGATGAAAAGGAGGGAAGGGTGGAAGGAGGGCTGGGGAGGGCAGGACGCTGGTGAGATGGCAGGGAGGCCAAGGTCCTGACTCTTCTGTCCCTAGGAGCGGAGGCTTCTAGAGGAGCGCCTGGCCGAGTTCTCCTCACAGGCAGCAGAAGAGGAGGAGAAAGTCAAGAGCCTCAACAAGCTGAGGCTCAAATATGAAGCCACAATCGCAGACATGGAGGGTGAGCAGCCGGGAGCCAGGCTGGGCGGTGTGCATGCTGAATGCCTGCAGGTGGAAGGTCAGAGGGAGGAGGTGGACAGTGTCTGACCTCAGGCTGCAGCCCTCACCTGTCCTGGTGCCCACAGACCGGCTGAAGAAGGAGGAGAAAGGCCGCCAGGAACTGGAGAAGCTGAAGCGGCGTCTGGACGGGGAGAGCTCTGAGCTGCAGGAGCAGATGGTGGAACAGAAGCAGCGGGCGGAGGAGCTGCTTGCACAGCTGGGCCGGAAGGAGGATGAGCTGCAGGCGGCCCTGGTCAGGTGATTTTCCCCAGGGGCAGTTCCTCCTCCCCCTGCTTCCAGTCGGGCCAGATGGGACACAGCATGTGAGGTACCTCCAGTGTACTGGCTCCGTGCACACTTACTGAGCCACTGCTTGCATACAAGCCATGGTGCCTATTGAAATACATTGACCATATTGCATGTGAGGCCTTCCAAGAAGCCTTGGCTTGTGAGTACAGCTCCATTTCAGAGGTGTTAAAATGTGAATTAAAAAGCCTGTGATAGCTCAGTGGTTAAGAACACTGGCTGCTGTTGCACAGAGCCCAGATTCAATTCCCAGCACCCACATGGAAGCTCACAACCATCTGTAACTACAGTTCTGTGAGATACAGCTCTCTCTTCTGGCCTCCATGGACACTGCACACGTGATACACATGTCTATATGCGGCAAACACCCATTCACATAAAATAAAAATAAATCTTAAAAAAAATTAAGGTGGAGAAATGATTTGAGAAAGACACCCCTGGCCTCCACTTGTACATATAAAAGTTAAAATGGCCCAGCATGGTGGCACGTGCTTGTCATCCTGGCACCTGGGAGGCTGAAACAGGAGCAGTGCTATGAGTTTAAGGCTAGCCCAAGCAACTTAGAAAGATCCTGTCCTAGAAACAACAACAAATCCCCAAAGAAGACCCGTGTAAAAGGCTGGGCACATGGCAGGAGCCCAGTGTCACCCAGGAGAACTGGGGGTCGCATTCTGTTGCACACCCAGGAATATGAAGGATTTGGGAACAGGAATCACATATGGCCAATGACAGAGTCAAGACTTGAACCCACATCTGATCTCCCCAGCCCCTGAAGTTCACCCTCAGCTCTGCCTGCCTGGGTGCCAACCCCTGGTCCTTGTCACACCCCCAGGGCAGAGGAGGAGGGCGGTGCCCGTGCCCAGCTGCTCAAGTCCCTGCGAGAGGCACAGGCTGGCCTGGCCGAGGCTCAGGAGGACCTAGAGGCTGAGCGGACAGCCAGGGCCAAGGCAGAGAAGCAGCGCCGGGACCTGGGAGAGGAGCTGGAGGCACTGCGTGGGGAGCTAGAGGACACGCTGGATTCCACCAATGCCCAGCAGGAGCTGCGGTGAGGAGAGGGTGGTGGGCGGGGCTGGGAGAGTAGTGGGTGGGGCTGGGAGTGTATGGGTGGGGCACATCTGGACAGAGACTCAACCCACACAGGTACCAGCTCTGACGAGACCAAATGAACGGCAGAGTCAGACTCTTGCCTTGCCCTTAGGCTACCCCCAGTCTTAGAGAAGTTTTAAGAGTTCAGTCAAACCAGATGCGGACCTCAACAAGAGGCACATAAAGGAACTGCAAACCATTGAGGACACTCAATGCCAAGTCTTAAGTGAAGTCTGGGGGCTGGAGAGATGGCTCAATGGTAAGAGCACTGGCTGCTCTTACAGAGGACCTGAGTTCAGTTCCCAGCACCCACATAGTGGCTTACAACTTCCTGTAGCTCCAGCTCCAGGAGATAGGATGCCCTCTTCTGGCCTCCTTGGGCACTGCAGTCATATGCACATAGCCACACACATATACATAAATAAAAATAAAGAAGATTTAAGCCAGCTTAGAGGAGAGGCTCTGGGAGGGCATTGCTGAGGAGTGGCCCTTTGACTATGGTTTGAGTGATGAGTAGTTCAAATGAGAAGTTCACCTTTGATGACACATTCCCCTTCGTGTACACAGATACACAAACTGATATTTCCCATCCTGACNACCTGGTCCCAAATAACTGACTCAGAGACTGAATATGAATTATAAATGCTCAGCCGATAGCTCAGGCTTATTACTAGCTAACTCTTACATTTAAATTAACCCATACTTCTATTTATGCTTTTCTATGTGGCTCATGGCTTGTTATCTCATTTTGTACACATCCTGCTTACTCAGCAGCTGGCTGGTGTCTCTCTGACTCTGCCTTTCTTCCTCCCAGAGTCCTCTATATCTGGCTGTCCCTGCTTATACTTCCTGCCTGACTACAAGCCTGTCAGCTTTTTATTAATCAATGGGACTATTACATATTCACATTGTGCAGAAGGATTATTCCACAGCACAGATACCTTGGGAAATGTATTTGTTTACAACCAAGTACCTGACAAGAGATGACTTGAGAGGGAAGATTCGCTTTAGCTCATGGCAAGGAGGAGGCTTCCATGTGGCAGAGGCATCCCTGTCTGGTGGGGGAGCTTGCAGTAGAGCTGGCTCTCCTCTTGACAGAACAGCAGCTGGATGTGGGTGGGAACTCTGGCTGGCTATAACCCTCAGCCTCTCTGAACCAGCTAGATCCCATGTCCCAAAGGTTCTTCATCCTTTCAGAACAGGGCCCCAGCTGGTCACTGGAGTGCTGGGACACGTGAGCCTGGGGGGGGTTCACATCCAGACCCTCATGGGAAGCACAGACTATGGGCCCCATCCTTAGAAGAAAAGGAGAAAGAAGCCACATCCCACAGTCCTCTGCTCTGAATTCCTGTCTCCTCCTTCTTTCCGTCATCAAAGGTCAAAGAGGGAGCAGGAGGTGACAGAGCTAAAGAAGACTTTGGAAGAGGAGGCCCGTGCTCATGAGGTGGCCATGCAGGAGTTGAGGCAGAGGCATGGCCAGGCCCTGGGGGAGCTGGCAGAGCAGCTGGAGCAAGCCCGGAGGGTGAGTAGGTAGTGGACTAGCCACCCTCTGGGATATAGCCTTGTCTAAGTGTTAACTGAGTAATTACTTAATTGATGGGTTCCATGGTGAAAGGGGAATATTGCACTAAACCAAGGGAATGGGGGGTGAACCATCATGACGTGTGTGCAAAGGCTCTGAGGTGGCTCAGCAGCGCCACCCATCTCTATCCAGGGCAAAGGTGTATGGGAGAAGACTCGGCTAGCCCTGGAGGCCGAGGTGTCTGAGCTGAGGGCNGAGCTGAGTGGCCTGCAGACCTCAAGACAGGAGGGTGAGCAGAAGAGGCGGCGCCTGGAGTCCCAGCTGCAGGAGGTCCAGGGCCGTGCCAGTGATGTAGAGAGGGCTCGGACTGAGGCTGCTGAGAAACTGCAGAAAGCCCAGGTGGGCAGGGTTGGGGCTTCGTGTGATGCTGGGTGGACTGTTTCACTCTAAATAGGGCAACAAGGACAGACCAAACACAAAAAACCTAAAAGACGAAACATGCATGACTCCACCCCAGTGTAGCTTGGCTCAAGTATTTTCAGTTTTTGAGACAGGGTCTCTCACTGTGTAGCCCTAGCTATCCTGGAACTCTCTCTGTAAGCCAGGCTGACCTTGGACACAGAGATCCATCTACCTCTGCCTGCTGAGTGCTGGGATTAAAGACCTGAGCCACCACACCCAGCCTCCTCACCCCTTTTCATTGCTGAATGGTAATTTCCTCATCTGTGTCTACTATTAACTGTCCACACCACCTCTTGGTGACATGGCTGTGGCTCCCTCTTTGGGTCAGTCTTGAGCTATGCAATTTCCCCATGGACACAGGGGCCAGAAATTCCTCTTTTCTGTGGCCCCCATGTCAACACTGTGTTAGACCTTAGAGTAGCTTCTGGCCACATTGCTGGCTTCCCATCCATGTGTGCAGAGGGGATTTGGGACAGAGGTGCCAACAGGGCCCACCATGTTGAGCCACCTTGGCTGGCTTTATTACCTCCTTTCCACAGGCTGAACTTGAGAGCGTGTCCATGGCACTGAGCGAGGCTGAATCCAAGGCCATCAGGCTGGGCAAGGAGCTGAGCAGTGCAGAGTCCCAGCTGCATGACACCCAGGTGACCCTGCTCGTCCCCCCACTGCCATCCTCTACCCTGCTACTGACACCACCTGACCCCCACCATCCCTTCTACCCACAGGAGCTGCTGCAGGAGGAGACTAGGGCAAAGCTGGCCTTGGGGTCCCGTGTGCGTGCCCTAGAGGCTGAGGCAGCCGGGCTTCGGGAGCAGATGGAAGAGGAAGTGGTTGCCAGGGAGCGGGCTGGTCGTGAGCTGCAGAGCGCCCAGGCCCAGGTGGGCAGTAAGACCTGCACCAGGGACCATGCCCCTTACCATTGTGTCCAGTGTCCCAGCTCAGGCTGGACCTGGGTGCTGCTCTCACCTGCCACTCTGAGTCTCCACTGCCATGCCTACCCTTTTCCTACCCACCCGTACACTCTGGCCTTGTGGGTTATCAAACCTGCACACCTGAAGCTCCTGCCCTGTCCTCAGGTGGCACAGGGCTCTGCTCATCCTTCCTCACTGCCTGCTATGGCTCCCCAGTACCCTGGACAGAGCCTCTGTCTGTATTTCCCAGTAACATCTGTAAACCTTCGCTCTTCCAGATTTAGGTCTTGTCTTCTTTGTAATCTGTAGCAAGACCCTTCGTTTTACTCTGGCCAAGTTCTGGCTACCTTGGGCTGTGACTATTCTACCCATGTGTCTCCCTGCCAGATTATGAGTCCTTTCAAATAATTCTGACCCTGTGTGTGAGAAGCCTTAAGAAATGCCAGCCTTCCACTGGCAGGCTCCTGTGTGTACTTCAGAACCCATCTCCAATGCCCCCTCCTTCTCCTCCAATGAGACTCTTCTCTACCCTGTGGACTCCTCAGATTATGCTTCTCTTCTTCCTCAGCCTATGTCTCCTGGCCTTGGTTTTGGGATCCAAGGGCAGGTCCCTAATGGACTGAGCATTGGGTCATGCTGAGGATGACAATACCCTGGAAGAGCTGGGTTGATGATAGTCCTTAGGGTCTCAACTGCCGTGAGGCAGGAGGGCCCAGTGGTCATCTCCTTCCCATCTTCAGGCCTCAGTTTACACCCAGGACACAGGGTGCCAGGAGCCCACACCAGTCACTCACAACTGTGACTCCCACATCCTTCTCCTCCCTACAGCTCTCAGAATGGCGGCGACGTCAGGAGGAAGAGGCTGGGGTGCTGGAGGCTGGGGAGGAGGCTCGGCGCCGTGCAGCTCGAGAAGCAGAGGCCCTGGCCCAGCGCCTGGCAGAAAAGACCGAGGCAGTAGAGAGGCTGGAGCGAGCTCGGAGGCGGCTGCAGCAGGAGCTGGATGATGCCACTGTGGACCTGGGGCAGCAGAAGCAGCTTCTGAGCACACTGGAGAAGAAGCAGCGTAAGTTTGACCAGGTGAGTGCCTCGGTTTACCCAGATGGCCACCCTGAGGAACCAGAAACCCATTTGAATATTAGGGAGAAACTTGCTGGGGGAGAGGGGACATTTGAGATGGGTTTTGAAATGTGCATAGGAGTGGTGTCACAGCCAAGTAGGTGTTGCCTCTGCCAAAACATCTATAAAACAGGCCACCCTGTGTGTCCTGGTTTGTGTCTGTCACACAGTGTTACCCTATTGCTTGAGTGTCCCAGTTTGAATAATGATATGCAGAACACCCTCTCTTGTGCCCCTAAGGGTGCTTACATTCTGCTTCACTTGTCTGCGGGTGCTATTCTAATCTCAGCCTCAGTTTACCCATCTAGAAAATGGGAATCATGTCAAGTATTCCACAGCCTGAGNGTTAAAATAATCATCGCAGATATCAAAGGTTCACGTGCCTGTCAGCATTCTGTCACTGTAGCAAATACTGGAGACAGCNGGCTTATGAAGTGAAGTGGTGATTTTGGCTCATGGGTTTGGAGGTTTTGGTTCATGGCCACACTGGGTCTGTGGTGAGTCAGAACATCATGGCAGCTTGTGGGAGGAGGAAAGCGGGTGGACAGCAGAAGTCCCTTTCAACCAATCCCAGCCTAAGTTTCCATCACGCCCAAAGCCCATCAATTACAGATGGAAGTTTCCAGTCCCCACAGTTTCTGTAGTGAAGGTTGTAGGTGTTCTGTGTTTCTCTGGTCAGCCTAAGAAAGTCACTCCAGACTGTAATTCTGCTTTTGCTAGCCCAGGGGATCAGCTCTGATGAACTGAAGGCCTAGTGGCTTCTCAGCAGCCTCTTTATTGTTACACAAAAGGCACCTTCCTCAACCAAAACCTCTTATCTGGTGTAGGAGTTGTCTGAAGGAACCATTACCTAAGCAGTTCTCAGCCATAGGAGACTTCCTGGTCTGCCAGGTATGTCTCGGGACTAAGTTATGCAAAGGCTGTGAGTCCTTCAGGAAGAGCAGCTCAGATAACAATCCCTGAGTCTTTACAAAGCTTGGCCGCCATCACTCTGGATTCATGCCAGATATAATCATCAGTTGACTCTTTCGCTACAGAAGGTCATGTGTCCTTATAACTGATTAAAAGATTTTCAGAGGCCTAGGGAGGTGGCTTCTGATTAAAGTGAACATCTGAGTTACGATACTCCAACATCCATGTAAATGCTGGGTGGGTGTGGTGACTGCCTGTAATTCCAGCCTTGGTGGTAGGGCATCCCCAGAGCAAGCTGGCTAGCTCTGTACCTCTTCCTGTCTAGCTCTGTCTCTCTGTCTGTCTCTCTCTAGTGTGTCCTTTCTCCCTCTCCTCTTCCCTCCTCTACCCTCCTTTCATTCAACCCCGTCTCCCCCTGCATCTTTTCCTGTAGCTCCTGGCAGAGGAGAAGGCGGCAGTGCTGCGGGCTGTGGAAGACCGAGAGCGGGTGGAGGCTGAAGGCCGGGAGCGGGAGGCCCGGGCTCTCTCCCTGACACGGGCCCTGGAAGAGGAGCAGGAGGCTCGGGAGGAGCTGGAGAGGCAGAACCGGGCTCTGAGGGCTGAGCTGGAGGCACTGCTGAGCAGCAAGGATGATGTGGGCAAGAACGTAAGCAAGCCATGGGCACAGTGGTGATGGGAGATTTGTGAGCACACGCATGTGCTCCCAGCCATGTGTTCATATAATAGCCAAGAGCTTCACTCACCAAATGCTAAATAGGCATTCTA
>LZPO01007963.1:147660-163693 GCA_001675575.1 Neotoma lepida
GCATTTGTGTGTGTGTGCCTTCTGGCTCCACTTGAAGTGGTTTTACATTTTTTGTTCACTTGTGTTTGGCTATGAAATGAAGTCACTTCTGGAAATATTTTCTCCCTCCATTGCCTTAGACAGTCTGTCCTTCTGACCTCATATACGATACTGTCATTTATAGAACTCACTGTACAGTGGAGTTACCAAAAATCAAACAAAAAGCAAATCTCATCATGTTTAATGAAGTTTGTGGTTTTGTTTTTTAAAGTTTTTTAAATGTATTTATTTTATGTGCACAAGTATTTTGCCTGCATGTGTATTTGTGTATCCCATGCATGCAGTGCCCTCAGAGTCCAGAAGAGGATGTTGGATCCCCTGGAACTGGAGTTACAAATGGTGTGAACCACCATATGGTGCTGGGAATCGAGCCTGGGTCCACTGGAAGAGCAGCCAGTGCACTCAACTGTTAAGGCATTTCTGTGCCCCTAGTGCATGATTTTGGGACAGACTGCATCCTAGCTGGGCCACGTGCCAGTGAGCTGCATGTGGACACATCGTTAGAGTGTTTTATTGCCCCACCCCCCAAAAAATGGTTTTCTTTTTAAATTGGGGTTTTTGGATTAGGANGTTTCTACCCACATAGTGCACATGATCCTAGCTGTGTTTCTGATTCTGCTGCTGTGGTGATACCCCAGCAAACCACCATGAAGGGAGAAAGCATTTATTTGGCTCACAATTCCAGGTTCTAGTCTGTCATTGGTGGGTGTCAAGGCAGGAACTTGAGAGGCAACTGGTCACATTCACAATCGAGCAGAGAGTGAATGCATGCACCTCCTTTTTTAATACAACCTAGCACCCAGACCTAGGGTATGGTGCCACCATAGTGGGTGCGGTCTTTTCACGTTAATTAACACAATCAAAACAGACATGGCAGCCCAACCTGATCTAGACAGCCCCTCGCTGAGACTTTCTTCCCAGGTGATTTTAGATTGTATCATGACAGCAATTAAAACCAACCATCACATACAGGTTTGCATATAATGTCTTCAGATGATTTAAGATGACACTTGGTAGGTGCTTAATAAACAGTATGATTGAGGGAATGAACTCACTTATGCCCGTCTGCCAGCTGCCATCCAATTCTCCATCATAGCCTTCCCTACTCTACTCAGGACACCATCTTAATCCTGGCCCAGGACTCAAACTCACTCCCCCATCCCACCAGGTGCACGAGCTGGAGCGAGCCCGCCGGGTGGCTGAACAGGCAGCCAGTGACCTGAGGACACAGGTGACAGAACTGGAGGATGAGCTGACTGCCGCAGAGGATGCCAAGTTGCGTCTGGAGGTGACGGTGCAGGCCCTGAAGGCTCAGCATGAGCGTGACCTGCAGGGCCGTGATGATGCTGGTGAGGAGAGGAGGAGGCAGCTGGCCAAGCAGGTACTGTCCAGCAAGTGGCTGCAGGGCACCTGCCCCACCCTGGTGAATGCATGTGGAAAGGAGTTCCCCTCTGTGAGCACTTCCGCCAGGGTCCCCTTGCTGTCCACCTCCAGCTAGAAAGCCATCTATCTGTTCTGCCAGGAGGCAGTGACACACATATGTGCCACAGCATAGCAACATTCCCAAGCACACACCATCCACCAAGCATCATGTACAGCCTCCCCATCAGGGAGGCACCAACCGCTTGCCCCTCACTGTCAGCCTAAGTGACATGCAGGTCTCTAGATTTTTCCTTAGGAAGTTTAAATAGACTTCTTGTCTTAGGTAGGTTTCTGTTGCCGTGAAGACAGACCATGACCATGTCAACTCTTATAAAGAAAAAACATTTAGGCCTGGCAGTAGCGGTGCACACCTTTAATCCTAGCACTTGGGAGGCAGGAGACAGGCAGATCTCTGTGAGTTCAAGGCCAGCCTGGTCTACAAAGAGAGTTCCAGGACAGCCAGGGCTGTTTCACAGAGAAACCCTGTCTCCAAAAACAAACAAAACAAACAACAACAAAAAATAAATAAATAAAAGAAAACATTTAATTAGGGGGCTCACTTACAGTTTCAGAGGTTCAGTCCATTATCATCATGGCAGAGAGCATGGTGGCATGCAGGCAGACATGATGCTGGAGAAGTAGCTGGGAGTCCTACATCTTGCAGGCAACAGAAAGTTGCCTGAAACACTGGGCAGTATCCTGAGCATAGGAAACCTCAAAGCCCACCCCCACAGTGACACACTTCCTCCAACAAGGCCATACCTACTCCAACAAAGCCACCCTTTCTAGTAGTGCCACTCCCTATGAGATTATTCAAACTACATTCAAACTACCACACTTCTACTTAATCTTAATAGAAAGGGCATCGAGCTGCCATAGAAAGGAGTCAAGTCCAGCTTGGTAAACCATTGAGTTGATTGGGACTTGCTTACAGCAGTGAGGGTAGCTCAGGCAACTGCATCATGGCAAAGCCTACCCTGGCATGTGTGAAAGTTGATTCCCGGGAGCTTCCTGCACACGTTGCAAGCAACCCCACTGAAGATCTCCTCTCTGGCCAGTGCTTCCTGCTCGTGTGGCCTCAGGGAAGGGAGCTTTTGAATCTTATAACTTTTTTGTTTCATGAGTTCTTGTGATTTCTCTAAGCCCCACTTCCCTCCAGGGAATGGGTGCCTGGAGGGAATCTGTGTGCCATGACNTATGACCTCTCCTACACCTGCCCCCCAGCTGAGAGATGCAGAGGTGGAACGGGACGAGGAACGGAAGCAAAGGGCTCTGGCTGTGGCTGCCCGGAAGAAGCTGGAGGCTGAACTGGAGGAGCTGAAGGCGCAGACATCCGCTGCTGGGCAGGGCAGGGAAGAAGCAGTGAAGCAGCTGAGAAAGATGCAGGTGAGGGGCTCACGGGGAGAAGGGGCCAGGGATCCAAGCTGGGAGGTCTGCGCCTATCACCTTCTCCAGCAGCAGTGGCTGGATTAGCTAGCAGCCTCGCAAAAGCTGGCCTCTGATGTGTATTTGTTCTTTTTTTTTCTTTGCATTTCGTTCATTTTAGATGCTAGACTTTGAAATCTAAGTTCATTATTTGATTACATAATAAGTTTAGTGCCACTGAGGATGGAACCTAGGGCCTTGAATAATGCTAGGCAGGGGTTCTATCATTGCCCCAGCCCCCCACATACTATGATATTTAAAATGGCAGGTGCCTGTGTTATATTCTTGTGGGACAGCAGTCAGAAGGGTCAGTTCATGCACCTAGAGAAAGCATCCCTTGTTTAACCCCTTTGTCAGGCACGTAATAGTAATAATAACTGTTTTCCCATCGCAGCCTACCTTCTTTCTCACTGGCTCTTCAGAGCAGTGCTGGGCTCCCTGTGGGTGGAAGAAGACTTTGTGTTGGCCTCTCCTCACACTCCCGGGAGTACCCACAGAGCCACAGGCTAATTATTTTATATTCTGGCTTACTTTAAGAGGTTAACTAAGAGAAGGGTTAGAAATGGCCCACGGGCTCTGTGCTGATCCTGCTTGCCCAAAATGAGCAGCGGCAAGGGTGGGGTTCTTGTGAAGCAGCTCAACTAACCTGCACCGGGACTTCTGCCCAGGCCCAGATGAAGGAGCTGTGGCGGGAGGTGGAGGAGACGCGCAGCTCCCGGGAGGAGATCTTTACCCTGAACAAGGAAAGTGAGAAGAGGCTCAAGGGGCTGGAAGCTGAGGTGCTCCGGCTGCAGGAGGTGAGATGGTGTGGGCGGGGCTTAGTGGGAGGCTCCAGCGTGGGTGGGGCTTAGCTGGAGGGCCTGGGAGCATGGGCGGGGCTTAACTGGAGGGCCTGGGAGCATGGGCGGGGCTTAACTGGAGGGCCTGGGAGCATGGGCGGGGCTTAACTGGAGGGCCTGGGAGCATGGGCGGGGCTTAACTGGAGGGCTTGGGGAGAGGGCAGGAGAGGGAGGTTGGGGGAGTGGATGGGGCTTTGCAGGAGACTCTGGGAGGGGAGGAGACTTTGGAAGTGGGCGTGGCTCCCTGTGCTTTCTTTCGTTGGAAGTGGGCAAATCTTGTCCTGGGGTCTACTGGGAGCCACAGCAGGAGCTCCCAAGGCCAGTCCTAGGAAGATGAGGAAGACAGGCACCAGGAAGCTAGGATCAGGAAGCTGGAGTGAGAGAGAGGTCTGGGGTGAGGGGTGATGTTAGAGGAAAAGATGGTACAGTTGGGTAGAAGGGAGGGCCCGTGGATGGTGTGGGGGCAGGAGGAGGCCCAGTGATGAGAGACATGGAAGAGGAGCAGGGCTGCAGAAGGACACAGCTCAGAAGAAGGGAGAAGTGGGGCATTGGTGGCCAGCACGAAGAGAGATCCTCCTATGGGGTCAGGAGGAAAAGGCTGAAGGATACAGAGGGTTAATACCAATGCCCTAACCTCCTCACCCCTCTGCCCCTGACTGCTCCATACAGGAGCTGGCTGCCTCAGACCGAGCACGGAGACAGGCCCAGCAGGACAGAGATGAGATGGCAGAGGAGGTGGCCAATGGCAACCTTAGCAAGTGAGTGTCCTGGTCCCATAGGCTGGGCATCCTCTGCCGTCAGGCCTACCCTCTGAAGCAACACCTTACCTTCTTAGGACAGCCATCCTGGAGGAGAAGCGGCAGCTGGAGGGGCGGCTGGGGCAGTTGGAAGAGGAGCTGGAGGAAGAACAGAACAATTCTGAGCTGCTCAAGGACCATTACCGAAAGCTGCTACTACAGGTGGGCACAGCAGGCCACCCCTGCCAGCAGGGTCTGCCCTCCCTCACACTAGCCTTCAAGGGCACTCTTCCTCAACAAGCTGAACAGGGGGCGTTTGATGTGATTTTGAAGGATGAAGAGGAGTTCGTAGGTCAGGAAGTCATGACTCACTGACTCATCTGTAATTCATCTATAATTCTGAGGACTCAGACAGGCTTGAAACAGGAATTAAGTGAATTACCAAGGTGTGGTAGCTCACAGCTGTAATTCCAGTACTTTCCAGAGTTAAGACAGGGGGATTATCACAGGTTCAAGGCCAGCCAGGGCTACAAAAAGCAAACACTAACGAATGAATGGATGGCTTCACACATTAGTAAAGGAAACTTGTCTGTCATTATTGGCCCAGTCGGGAGAGAGTCACTGCACGTGGGAGTGTAGGGTTGCTTTTGGCCTTGAAGTCACAGCAATCCTCCCTCTGTAGCCTTCCCTGTTCTGACCATGCCCAGGTTTGTTTAGCATTATACAGCACTTCTTCTTTCCTTTTTCAGTTTTTAGGGAGAATCTCCTGTAGCCCAGGAATTCTTTTTGTAGCCTGAGGATGACCTTGCTTTCCTGATCACCCCCCCCAATCTGTGATCACGTGCCACCAAACCGGATTATGCTGGCTGGGAAACCAGGGCTCCTTGTATACTAGGCAAGCCCTCCACCAACTGAGTCCTAGCCAGCCCCTGTCACCATTTTCATTTTACAATTAAGATTTCAAAGGCTGAAGGAGGGCTGCTGGGCTCATGAATGCGCCCTGGGAGGCGAGATGCAAAGGCTTTGATCAGCCCGAGCTGAATGCCTTCTGCTGCCCTGTGACTTCCAAGCTGAGGGCGTCAAGGTGCTGTTATTAGGGTCAAGGCCAAGTCTACACATCTGCCAGCTGCTATGAATGGAGGCCTCATTCCTCAGATGACCCCACAGGTCTTGCTGGCTGTGCTGCTTGGGGCTTGGACTCTCTGGTGGGAGGGGCCTCATTTTCACAGGCTCCTCCAGTGACCCTGATGCAGAGGAGAGTGTGAAGGGCCTGAAATAGCCTAGTTCACAGCCACAAATTTAGAGCATTTAAACAACTTTGTGACCATCTCTGGGACTCACTAAAATAGCAGAGCTGAACCTGGCTGTGATGATTGCACGCCTGTCATCCCAGCGTTTGGGAGGTGGAGGCAGGAAGCTCAGGAGTGTAGGTCATCTTCAGGTACATTGTGAGTTCTAGGTCAACCTGGGCTACATGAGACACTATCTCAAATAAAAATGTTAAGACTAAATTTAAATAGATTTAAATAATTTTGANTAACTTTAAATAAATTTGAAACATCCTTGTTCATTAAAAAGTAAAAGGTACCATTTGCTGCAGGTTATCTTTCCTGAGCTTGTTGAAGTGTTGTTGTTGAGTGCTTAAGTAACCAGTCTCTGCTGTGCATTTAACAGCCACAGCCATTGGCTCAGCTCATATCAGGAAGCACCATGGGTTGCCACCAGCTTCCTTCTGAGGCTTCATCACAATGTCCCATCCTCTCCTGCTGCAGGTAGAGTCCCTCACTACAGAGTTGTCTGCTGAACGCAGTTTCTCAGCCAAGGCCGAGAGTGGGAGGCAGCAACTGGAGAGGCAGATCCAGGAACTTCGGGGTCGCCTGGGTGAAGAGGATGCTGGAGCCCGAGCCCGGCAGAAGATGCTGATTGCTGCTCTTGAATCTAAACTGGCCCAGGCAGAGGAGCAGCTGGAACAGGAAAGCAGGTGGGAAGGGAGAATGCTTTGGCTGGAAGGAGCTGCAGTCCGTGGAGAGTGCAGTTTAGGTCATNGTAATGCAGCTACCTACTGCTGTGTAACAAAACACCCTAAAACAAATTTATTGCTGCTTCTGAATTTGGCCCTGGCTGGTAGGTTCTTTTGTGCTGGGCTTGGTTGGCTTGTCTGCTGTATCTTTGCTCATCAGAGGGTTGGCTATGTGGTTTGCTTGGTTGGGCTCAAGCACATGTAAGACCTTTCCTAGGCTGACTAGACTGAGTTCTGTTCCATGTGGCCTCTCCTTGTCCAGCAGCCTAGCCCAGGATTGCCTACATGGCAGAGCCATGATCCCAAGAGTAAGGGTCACTATCCATGGCTTCTAGAGGCTTGGAACTAAGGCTGTGCTACTTCAGCCGTAAGCAGAGCAAGTCCTGTCAAGTTTACAGTCAAATGTGAACAGCTGCAGTCACACGCTAAGAGTGTAGGAACAGGAAGGAGTGATGCCCTCCTCCATCAACCATCACAAAAACAGATGTCTTAGATAAAAGGATGCACACATGCACACATACACACATGCACATATCATGCACACACACATGCGCACACACACATACATGCATACATCATACACACATCACACACACACACACACACACACATGCACACATCTCACACACGTACACGCACACACACAGTCCTAGTTCATTTCTGTTGCTGTGGCAAACACCCCAACAAAGGCAACTTAAGGGAGAGTGGGTTTATTCAGCTTGTAGTTCCAGGTCTCATCCACTATTCTAGGGAAGTCAAGGCAGCAGGGATCCGAAGCAGCTGGTCACATCCACAGCCAACAGCAAAGAGGATGGTTGCATACCTGTGCTCAGCTCAACTTCTATTCTACACAGTCCAGGACCCAAACCCAGGGAAAGTGCTACCCACTTGCAGGCTGAATCTTTCCACATCAATTAACAGTCAAGACAGTCCCCACAGACACGCCCATAGCCCAGCCTGATCTAGACAGTCCCTCATCAAGACTTTCCAGGTGCTTCAATTAGAAGTAACTATCAAACAGGGTGGTGGTGAACACCTTTAATCCCAGCAGTCCAGAGGCCAAGGCAGGCGGATCTCTGTGAGTTCCAGCCTGGTCTACAGAGTGAGCTCCAGAATAGCCAGGGCTACATGGAGAAACCCTCATCAAGCTAGGTGTGTGGCACTCAGAGGCACTCAGAGGAAAAGGCAGGTAGATCTCTGTGAGTTTGAGGCCAGCCTGATCTACATAGAGAGTTTCAGGTCAGCCAATCTACACAGTGAGATCCTGTCCCATAACACAAAACAAAACCCACCAAACAAACAAAACTATCAAACAGAAGAAAACATTGACTGAGGGTGTCAGACAGGGAAGCTAACTGCTGGAAGAGATGAATGAGAGTGAAAACCCAGTGCAGACTGACTTCATCGACCTGGACCAGACTTCAGGGAGTCTAATGCCAGGTAGTTCATTGTCAGAATATTTAAAACAGTACAATTTGGGGAAAGGTTTCNGGGAGCAATCGTTCCCATTCCAGGTGCACACTAAAGCTTAGGTGTGACTTAGAACTCCTTTGCAAAATATGTGTGGCCGGGCGGTGGTGACGCACGCCTTTAATCCCAGCACTCGGGAGGCAGAGGCAGGCAGATCTCTGTGAGTTCAAGGCCAGCCTGGGCTACCGAGTGAGTTCCAGGAAAGGCGCCAAAGCTACACAGAGAAACCCTGCCTTGAAAAACAAAACAAAAACAAACAAACAAACAAACAAAAAACCAAAATATGTGTGACCATGAGGGTGGGCCTAGAATCTAGTGCAGTCTCCGACCAATAGCATAGAGGTCAGCAGGCCATAAAGTACATGTGACATCTTCCCTAAGGATGGGTAATGGTCCAGGGAGGGAAGACTCTGGGGTAATCATTCTGGGAGATTTGGATGAGGTCTGCCTCTATAGCAAAGGTGGATGAGGTCTGCCTCTATAGCAAAAGGTGGGTGAGGTCTGCCTCTATAGCAAAAGGTGGGTGAGGTCTGCCTCTATAGCAAAAGGTGGGTGAGGTCTGCCTCTATAGCAAAAGGTGGGTGAGGTTGCCTCTATAGCAAAGGGTGGGTGAGGTCTGCCTCTATAGCAAAGAGTGGGTGAGGTCTGCCTCTATAGCAAAGGTGGATGAGGTCTGCCTCTATAGCAAAAGGTGGGTGAGGTCTGCCTCTATAGCAAAGGTGGATGAGGTCTGCCTCTATAGCAAAGGGTGGGTGAGGTCTGCCACCACAGATAGCAAAAAGGTCACCAGGTTGTTAACAAAATCCACTCCTAGCCTTCTGGGGGAAAACAGGTATTTTATCTCCTCCATTGAGAAAAGGTCCCTGTGTGTTTAACATTCGTGGTTTCTCTAGTGATCTGTGGGTGCAAGGACCTTTGTGCCCCCAACAATCAACCAAAAAATTAACATTTTTTAGAAGGGACTGGTAAGGTGGCTCAGTGAGCTTGCCACTGACTTCTAAATATGATACCCAAGATCCACATGGCAGAAGGGGGAATAACTGAAAGTTTTCCTCTGACCTCCATAGCACATGACATGGCACACACACACACACACACACACACACACACACACACACACAAATACACACACAAATACAAATAAATAAATGAAGCAGGAAGCAATGGCAATAGAGACTGAGTTTCCTGTCACTAAACCTCCCATAATACCTGTCAAGAGCTGCTGTGCTAATGAAACTCATCACTAAGGGACTTCCAGTGCAGCAGGCATCCCCCTGCTATTGAGATACCGTGGGACTGCAGAACCAACAGTTTACATCTGTAGGTGCCTGGCTGCCATCTGTACAGGTGTGATGCCCATGATCCTTATGTGATGTATAGAAAATCAGATCAGACAGGCTGTCTGTCAGTGATTCCTGATTTCCAGTTCAGTGTCTTCACCTTGGTCTGGAGCGGATGTGAATTGCTGNGCATCCAGAGGCAGGTTGGGGCTGGAGCTCAGCTGGGCTAGAGTGTTTGCCCAGCATGCAGGAAGTCGTGGGCTTCATCCCCAGCACTGGGCATGATGGTCATGTCTATCATCCCAGCACTTAGGAAGTGGAGGCAGGAAGATCAGGAGTTTAAGGTCATCCTTGGCTTCATAGTGAGTTTGAGGCCAGCCTGGGATACATGAGACCCTGTCTCAAAACCATCAACATCACAGAAGACATTTTTAGGAATATAGCTATCCTGCAGAAGGAAGCCTGGTGCCAGTGTCTGGCTGAGTGGGTGGCAGCTAGAAAGTAGGAAAGAGGGAAGAAACCCAAGGATGGGACAGCACCGAAAATGCTGTGGTAACAGAGTGTATGGTGGTATTTTATCTATGTCCCCCAATAAAATTTATCTGAGGATCAGAGGAACAAGGTCAGCCACTAGCCTTGCAAAATTAGCACACGTCCTTAATCCTATNACTTAGCAAGCAGGGTCTGTCTGGATCCCTGTGAGTTCCAGGTTACACTAGGAACAGTCAAGTGTGGAGACACACGCCTTTAATCCCAGCATCAGCCATAGAATTCTGGTATATATATAGAAGTATATATAGACAGACAGGAAGTGACAGAAGTGGGCAANAGGAGGAAGTGATGTAGCTAGGCTGAAAGAGCCAATGGGAGATCAGAACAGAAAGGGATATAGACATGAAGGTATAAGGAAGTCAGACACTCTCCATTTTGAGAGCGGCGGGCAGCAGTGTAAGGTGAGGCTGGTAGCTGTTCCTAATTCCTCTGATCTCTGTCAGACTTTCACCCCTATCTCTGCCTCTGTGTTTTATTTAACAAGACCATTTAAAAAATCCGTCTTACAAGAGTGTTTCCTGGGCTCTTCTCTTTAGAGAGCGCATTCTCTCTGGCAAGCTGGTGCGCAGAGCCGAGAAGCGACTGAAAGAGGTGGTTCTTCAGGTGGACGAAGAGCGAAGGGTGGCTGACCAGCTCCGGGACCAGGTGAGCAGTTGACATCACCACAAACAGTGGGCAGTGGGATCAAAACCAGAAAATAACACTGCTAGCCTGGCCTGGCAGGTGGCTCAGTAGGTTATCCCAGCTATGGTGGAAGCTGAGGCAGGAAGATTGCTATGAGTTCCAGGAGAGCCTATGCAACAGTGAGAGACTCCTCAAACCAGCAGCAACAATGAAAAGTATCCTGTAGTCTGTAGGTGACAGAGCCTGTATGTGACTCCAGGTCTATCCTCAGATAGAATCCCCGTGTCCTTAAAAGCTCAGCTATGCCATGTTTGCTATTCATTCCACAGATGATTATTGAGCATGGCCTTTGTGCCAGGCACATTGCTAGGCATTAGAAGCAAGGTGCTGGGAAGGTTCCGGAGGTCCTGGCCCTCACAGGGCTCACATTACCAGCCTAGGAAAGGTATTATACACACAATGAGACAAAGATAATGCTAGACTCTGGTGAGGGCTGTGAAAGAAAAGAATGAAGACACAGGAATGGAGAGCCTTGTCCAAGATGGGTGTTGGAAAGGGCTATGGAAGTGACATTTGAATTAAGACCTGACAGGGGAGGAACACCCAGATGGAAAGAGCAGGAGGTTCAAAGGCCCTGAAGAAATGAAGTAAGCAGAATGCTAGAGAGAGGAATATAAGAAATGAAGTCAGGCTGGGTGTGTGGCTCAGTTGGTTGAGTGCTTACCTAACATGCATAAGACCCTGGTTTTGGTCCCCAGCATTGCACTTGGGAGATGAAGGCAGGACCATCAGAAGTTTAAGGTCATCTTTAGCTACATACTGACTTCAAGGCCAGCCTGCACTACATGAGACAAATGAAGTCACATGATGTGTGTTCTTACCCTGAGAGAGGTGGCAGTGTCTGGGGAGATCGGGGTGAATTTGGTGTGGTCTCGGGGTTCATCAGAAACATGGACATGAGGAAGTTTATGTTAGGTCTGGCCTCTTACCCAGCAGTCCTGGGAAGCCAAAGGAGAGCTGTCACATGACTTCCAATGAGCCACATGTTCATACCAGAACACTGTCAGAGCACTGACAGGTCAAGGAACTAATTCCACCAGGCCAGCTTGGTAAGCCAGTGAGTTTATTGAGGTCACTTACAGGTCCATGGGTGACTCAAGGACAGCTGAATAACCAAGAAACCTTACCCCAGCATGCATGATAGGCTCACAAACACTGCAGCCCCAGAGGCTCATCCCTGTCTACTTCCCTCCTGCCTCCTATATGCCCTTCCACCCCAAAGACCACAGGCAATGGATGGGGGACAGAATCTCACCGGGAGGGTTAGGTGTTCTCTGCTCCTTGGGTTGCTAGCAGCCTGCTCTCGGTTGCCCAACAACCAGCTGTCTTATGCGTATTTTGTTGTAACTGTGAAGGCCTCAGTAGGTCACCACTACTAGGCACTGGGGGGCACTGTGGGAATGACCTGGTTCCCCCCTCCACTCAGCTGGAGAAAGGCAACCTCCGGCTGAAGCAGCTCAAGCGGCAGCTGGAGGAAGCAGAAGAG
The DNA here is from genome assembly GCA_001675575.1 of Neotoma lepida. Taxonomy (NCBI): domain Eukaryota; kingdom Metazoa; phylum Chordata; class Mammalia; order Rodentia; family Cricetidae; genus Neotoma; species Neotoma lepida. The sequence goes on from LZPO01007963.1 coordinate 159,615, forward strand.
GAAGCATCACGGGCACAGGCTGGCCGCCGGAGGCTGCAAAGGGAGCTGGAGGACGTCACAGAGTCCGCGGAGTCCATGAACCGGGAGGTGACCACGCTGAGGAATAGGCTCCGGTAAGCCACTCACATGGTAGTACCATCCAGGAGAGGAGAGCAAGACCTGGCCTCGATGGCGGGCATTGGGATAGGACCCTGGGGTGGGGAGGAGGCTATGGCTTCCCTGTCCTCCCGAACCTGCGCTTTGCAGTCTCTTGCTCAGGTGCCATTTGCATCTGTTTAAACCTTTACCAGCCTTTGATCTCAGCTTCTCTTGTCCCTATCTGCATTTGTGTTCCCATGTCTGCCTGAATCTTTGTCCCCCTACCTCCCGTCACTTACACATTCTCTTCCCACAGGCGTGGCCCACTCACCTTCACAACCCGCACTGTGCGCCAGGTGTTCAGGCTGGAGGAGGGCGTGGCTTCTGACGAGGAGGAGGCTGAAGGGGCGGAATCCGGGCCCGCACCACCCCAGGAGCCTGAGGCTCCGCCCCCTGCCACACCCCAGTGATCCAGTCTGTCCTAGATGCCCCAAGGACAGGGACTGTCCCAGTGTCACTCCTGGCTTGCTCTTTGAAATGATGCTGCCCTTTGGCACTTTGGCATTGATGAACCCTACTGGTACCCCAGCNCACTGGGGACTCCAAATCAAGGCCCTAAACCAAGGAGCCGGGTGGCAGGGAGGCAAGGATAGTCACTCTTTTTAAGGGGACAGAATGAGCATGGATGGCAAGGATGTCCTGTCTGCTCCCATTTTCAGCAGGCCTGTCCCCTGCAGGGGGCCTCCATCCCCTCTCAGTGTCCTGCCCTCTGTTATGGGGTGGGGAAGGTCTGTGTGCTCACAGGGTAGTGTTCAGGTCTCTCATGCTCCAGGAACTGAAGAAATAAATACACCTGACTGGATCCTTCACCATGGCTGTGTTCCTAATTGGGGGCCAGGGTGCGAGGGGCTTCCTCAGCTGCCGTAATATGTGAGATCTTCCCTAGGGTCTGGGTATTTATTATACAGTACAAAGTAAAGGTGTTTCACTATATGCTCGGCAAACTATTGTCTCCTCAGCATCTTTGAGCAATTGCTGAGGGAGTAAGGTCCATCTTTCTGGACCTTTCAGAGTGTTAGTAGCAGGCTGAGCTAATAGNCTCAGAGCACACAGGAAGAGTGAACCAGGACTCAAACCTCAGTCTGGCTTCGGGGTTGGTAATCCACGCATGAAGACACGGTTTTCAAAAGCACCTTGCATACCTAGGACACTCTCCCTGGGTTCTAGGACTCAAGTTCCCAAGCTTGTTGCTCTCATATAGTCCAGTTAAGAGGGCTGTTTGTTCATGATGTCGTCAAGGAAAGCAATGCCAGCACTTGCCCCAGTGCCCAAGGAGGCCAAAAGACCAGGTCCCATGGGGGATTCTAGGCAGGGGATCTACCTGAGCCACACCTCATCTCCTCACTGGGGGATTCTGGGAAACTGTCCCCAGCCCAGGCTGTGTTCCCCCTACCCCTTGAGAGGGATGACAGGCCGGCACCACCCAGCCCACCTCTGTGCGCCCCGAACTCAAATCAGAAAAGCCACTTCTAAATGAAAAGGAATCATTTATTGGGCTAGGGAGGGGCATGACACTGTTTCTTTGTGGGGGAGGGCTGACATGCGGCAGCTTCTGCGTGGGTGGTTCATGCACCCTGGATGGGCATGGGGGAGGCTTGGGGGAGGAGCCTGCCGACCCCTCCCTCCCTGCCTGCGGGTGGGCCAGCAAGACCCACCGTTAGCACCAGAGTTGCAGACCTCCCCTCCCCCAGACTCAGGACCCGCCCCCATCCCTGAGAGCGCCCCTTGGCCAGCCCCTCCCGCGCCAGGCCAGGCCAGGCCAGTCCGCCCACTAGAAGTAGAGAAACTTATTGCTGTGAGTGTGTTGGGAAGGAGGGGAGCTGCTGAGCTCAGGAAGACCCCCTTGCCCTCTGCCAATCATTCCTCCCCATCGCCCCGCCCCCAGCCCCAAGTCCGTGCGTCCCCCCACCAGCGCAGGAGGGGTGTGCGACGCATGCGTGGGTGTGTGTGGGGGGCGCGTCATGCAGCGCATGCGTGCAGTTGCAGGCACCCTGGCGGCCATGGGGAAAAGGGAGACCAGGACCTGGCTCTCCCTCCCCGAACCCCACACTATTTGGTAAATTGGGAGATATGAAGGGGGCAAAAATCACGTTTTGTAGACATTTATAATGATGGTAGCTTTTTTTAAAGCTTAACTAAAAAGCTGAATACGTGTGGGAAACTGGAGAGCAGGGGGAGACAGTGGGAAGTAGTTGGTACCCTTCAAAAAGGACTCTTACCCCTTTTCCCCGCCCCATTTGTCTCTTTTGAGGGACGGGGCGGGGGGGGGATAATAGGGTCTGTTTAAAGAAGTTGAACCCTTTGGCGGTATTAAGAGTCCTCACCCCATACCCTGGTGTCTGGAGTCCCCTAGCCCTTTGCCCTACCCCTACCAGATTCCACCCCACCCTTCAACCCCTATCTTACCAGGGTTTAAAGTCCCAAGGGAAGGCTGGGGACGGGGGGACTCAAAATGCCCCTTGCATAGGAATCGTTGCATCAAGAATTGGGCCCAAGGACACTCCCACCGACACTCTGGTGGCAGCGGGAGGGTAACCTGAGGCTGTGGGAACAAGGGAGAGATTGCTAATTCTGCCGACCACCCTGTTCCAAAGGGGAGTTTGTTTAGGATTCTGGAACCAGTGTGGTCTCTGGGCTTGGGGGAGGTAGCATACTGGAGCCAAGATAGGATTTGAGAAAGTTTTCCACCGCGAACGTGGCACACGGTGGACAAGGAACGCTGGGAAGGGCAGGCTGAGGTCCTAGCCCAGGTGGGCATGGTGTCCTTTTCCTGCACACGGGCTACAGCTTCTACGATCACTCTGGGGCTGTTTTAGGGGAAAAAGGGTTGCCAGAGATTGAACCCCGGGACCTTAGCACATTAGGTAAGCTGTGTGCTTGACTGTCCTTGACTTGCTTTCAATGTCAACACCCAACTGCTGCGCTGCCAGGACGCACTAGCCAGGTATGCGCTTGTGTCTGGTGCATACATGTTTTAACTACTTGGTTGTTTGTGCACTCTGCAAACTACAGCACACGAAGAGGGAACAGGAGTCCCACACTCTGGGAAACTCCGTGTGTTTTGGCACCATCTCGGTGGAAGGGACTTTGAGGAGGGCGCTGCCTAGACAGAGATGCTGGATGGGATGGGAGCTCCCTGGAATCAAACAGGCTGCGCCCATCTGGGAAGGTCTCGCATCAGAGGCATCTGGGACGGAGGAGTGTGATGTCAGGGAGTCGGGGCTGTCTTGGGTGGGGGGAAGCTTGAATGGATATGGGTGTGTCTGGGCAATGTCCAGGTCATGAGGACTGTCAGGTCCCGGGGGCTGGAAGTGAGCTGGGACGCAAGGGAAGGGTGGAAGAACATTGCAATGCAGGCCAGGTCGGTGATGGATGGGTGGAGTGATGGAGGTGGGGAGTGTGGGGCGCCGGCGTGCGCAGGGATGGGAGTGCAGGGTGCCAGGGTCAATCTCCGGAAGTCTAGGGTGCTAGTCTCATGTTCCAGGATAGAGTGGAGACAGGGTCGGGTGGAGGGTTCTGGGCCTGGAGGGCTAAGTCCATGCAGTGACTAGAAGGAGCAGATCCCCGGAGGAGGCGGGCGTGGGTGGAATGCACCAGCTGGAGTCCTCCAAGCCCGGGAGCAGCTGGCAGAACCCCCACCCCCCAGCTGAGCTCAAGGCTGCCGCTGATTAACCTGCTTTCCTTTCCCTACAAGTTCCTAGAGGGATTTTTGTTTGTTTTTCCTGAATCGATTAGTGATGAGTGGGTCGCCCCTTTGGGGGGTGGTCAGGAAACCCCTAAAATGCCATCCCCAACCCCAGAAGCTCCCAGCGGCCTCCCCTCCAACTCTCTGCACGCAGCTCCTGGCGGCTTATTGCTGAAGAGGGGGTCCGGGAGGCATGCAAACTGGAGTGGGTGCCCCAAGATGGAATCAGCTTTTAGATATTTACAGGAGTCGATGG
>LZPO01007963.1:227808-273060 GCA_001675575.1 Neotoma lepida
TCTTATAAATGCCTGGCCTAAGCTTGGCTTGTTTCTAGCCAGCTTTTCTAACTTAAATTATCCCATTTTCTCTTTAGCTACATTTTGCCTCTAGACTTTTTATCTTTATTTATTCTATTTACCTTTCTTTCCTTCTTACTCCATGGCTGGCTGTGTGGCTGGGTGGCTCCCCCCTGTCATCCACCTCTCCTTCTCCTTTTCTTGCTCCTTGCTCTTCTCTCAAGCCTAGATTTCTCCTCCTATTTATTTGCTCTGCCTGGCAGCCCCACTTATCCCTCTCTCCTGTCTAGATATTGGCCATTTAGCTTTTTATTAGACCAATCAGGTGTTTTAGACAGGTACAGTAACACAGCTTCACAGAGTTAAGCAAATGCAACATAAAAGAATGCAACACATTTTTGCATCACTAAAGAAATGTTCCACAGCATAAATGAATGTAACACATCTTAAACTAATATTCCATAACATATCTGGGCTAGTTAGGATACTAAATAAAGTTTTTATGACTCAGTTTGTCTAAATAACTGAAGTTTTAAAAAGTGAGCAAAGGCAAAGAGGCTAGACAAATATAAATGTGAACTTGATTAGACCTTAGGAATTTACCGTAATATAAAACCTGTTTGCAGTCCAAGGAGAAAGAATAGCATTGCTATAAGGGCACAGAGAAGCTGCAGGACTTCCAGGAGAAAGCCAAGGGACCAGAGGGACATCACAGAGACCCAAGGGAGCTGTAGGACTTAGCAGCTCCTGAGGGCAGTGTGGAAAGGGTCAAAGTAGCCCAGCCATGGGCCTAAGAAAACTGCAGTTCCTAGGAAGAGGTGAGAGAAACTAAAAGAGAGATGAGGATGTAAGGGGCAAATAAATCTCCTTTGTGCTGAAAACTTGATGTGCTCTGGGCTTTTCTTCCTTTCAGTGTTCACTGCAGTATTGTACCTTCAATAGAAATTACCCAAATGTTGGCCAGTTGGTAAATAAATAAATGACATGTAGTATATCCATACAATAAATATTATACAACCACAAACAGATATAAAAATACTGATACATAGGCAACACAGATGAACCTTAAAAATAGTACAAGGAACAAATAATGCCAATCACAGAGAATGATAATTTCTAGGATTCTATTTTTAGGAAATTTAGGGGAATCCCATGGAGACAGAAAGCTGATTAATGGTTGCCTATGGACAGGTGTGGGATGGGAGACCTGAGTGCAACTGCTAGTGGACATTGGATTGTTTTGTGGGGTGACAAAAATGTTCTAAAATTCATTATATTGAAGGTTGCAAAACGTTATGAAAACTCTTTAAAAAGTTGTATTTTTTGGTAAAATTAAAAACGGGTCAACTTTCCAGTGGGTTAAATCTCAACAAACTCATTAATTAAAAAAAAAGTGTATTAGATGTGTTATGGGTCAGAACCTGGTCCATAAGAAGTCTCAGATAAGAAAGCCAGACTGCCTGGGTGCATGCATTGCATGACGGATGCAGTAGCTCTAATGCCATGGGTGTTGTAAAATGGCACGTGAAGGCCTTGGCGGGTTTGGGGCAAGGTGTCCCACGGCGGGCGAGGGAGACACGCCATGCAGACCCAGCGGGCAGCGGCCCAGGAGGCACCGCGGAAAGTCACTTATACTATGCAGGCGGCACCCACGTGAAAAGTTTTATTATTAAAGGGGGAGGGGAGAGAGAAGAGAGAGAAGAGATGTGTATAAGAGACAGGTTAGGAGAGAGAGGGAGAGAGGAAGGAAGAGAGAAGAGAAGGGGAGGGGTTTTTTTCTTAAAGGGGACTTTACATAAGATGATGTGATCAGGAGGCTGGGTGGGTCCCCAAGGGGCAGGTCTGAATGCTAACATTCCCTAACAAAGGGCCCCTCAAAACTGTCCTGACAGAGGACCTTGTCCTTGTCTTGGCTGATTCCATTTTTGTCTCTCTGGTCTGTTGCCTCTTGTTATTTCTCTTTCCCATGGATATGAAATCTCAGGAACAGGGTGCACAAATGTCTCAGTGGTTAAGGGCACTAGCTGGCTGTTCTTACTGAGGACCCAAGATTTGATTGACAGCAATCATATGTCTATGATTGCTCACTGTCTATGACTTCAGTTCCAAGGAATCTGATACCTTCTTCTGGCCTCCATGGGCACAAGGCACAGGAGGTACATGGAACTACATACAGGCAAAACATTCAGTACATGAAGTAATTAAATAATCTTTTTTTTTTAAATTACATGTAAGTAAACACACTCATGCATATACATTTTAAAAAGTCCAGATTCAGCAAGCCCTGCAGACAAGCATCTCATGCTTAGAACCAAAACTTCCCCCAAGGACAGGTGGGGAGATGAACATCTGTAATCACAGCACTCAGGAGGCTGAGGCAGGAGAGAGCTGGAGAGCTGCCTGGGCTGCATAGCAAGACCCTGTTACAAAACAAACCACATCTGCCACTCAAGTATAAAAGATTCCAGCAGGAGCTGGCAGAACCAGATCTTAGATAATGATAGACCAACCTACAGCCTGGCCTGGCCAGAGCCAACACCCTCTGCAGGTCATCAGTATGGGGAAGTCAGTTTTCTTCTGCTACTAGACCTACTAGCTTTCCAATATGGGCACACTGAAGTAATCCTCAGCGTTCATGCAATCACTTGCCCATGATGGTAAGGACAAAACAGGTTGCAGAAGAGCATAGAACTTGTGCACACACACTGGGTTAAACAGTGGTTGGGTCATTTGCTTTGGGGTGGTGCTGTCCTCCTTTCCCTGTCTCAGAGGGCCCAGGGGATGAGCACAACCTCAGACAAGCAGTCTTGGAGGATACTAAGTCATATATGTTTCAGTTTGGGGTGGTGACCCTGCTTCTAGGTCCAGCTTCTCAGTGAATTCAAAGAGCATGTGACAATTTACTAATATAATGTTTATTAAATAATCTGCGCACAGAAACACACACACATATACTTATTGAATGAAAACAATGAGGACATGACTGCACCCAGGTACAGTTGAGGAGAAGGTTTTATTGTGGATATGAGGGAGAAAACAGCCAGAGGCATCTGGAAGGATCCAGACTGAACTGGGCCAGCAGAATAAACTGGGCATGGGGATGGGGTGGTGGAAGGGAGAAGAGAGAGGAACAGGAACCAAGAGGCCAAGAGACCAAGAAAGCAGGAGGACATGTGGCCAAAACAGTTGGTTATATAGCAAAGAGAGGCTGGGGGAGAGGAGTGAAGCTCGAAGGCTGGAGAGGTTGACGGTAGGGGTAACTCCATAACAGGTATTGGTGATGCTGAGGGACACTGGTGGCCAGCACCCACTTTGATATACTAATAGGCACCTCAGTTATCCACTTGTCCTGGGTTTCTTTGAGACCTAACACTTCTTACTGAAAAAGCATGGGTTGGTGGCTGGATCTCAGGAGNAGACCAGTTCGTTGTATGGCTGAGGTAGTGTGGGCTCTAGCCTCAACTTGTAAGAATTAGATTAACTAGTTATGGCATGGTGATATGTGACACTTTTAACTCCAGCACTCATGAGGCAGAGGCAGGAGGATCTCTAAGTTAGAGGCTAGCCTGGTCTACATAGAGAGATAGCTAGGATGATGAGATCATGTCTTTTAAAAAAAAGTTAAGTAGAGCAAGCATTAGTGCTTAATAAAGGTTTGATTTTCCACAAGGGGCTGGCAGTGAGGGAGAAGCAAACCTCTGGATATTTCCCATCTGGAACCCACACGAGTATTTCAATCTTTTGTGAAAAGTTAGTGTTATAAGTTTTATGGATCAGGGAATCTAGGCTACTTGTTTATTTATATTGAGCTGATGACAGGGTCTCACTACCTAGTTCAGATTGGCCTCCAACTAAAAGTAATCCTCTTGCCTCAGCCTCTTGTGTGCTTATTACAGGCACATGCCTGTACCCAATTTGCCTTTTATTTTTTATTTTTTATTTTTTTTGGTTTTTTGAGACAGCGTTTCTCTGTGTAGCTTTGGCGCCTTTCCTGGAACTCACTCGGTAGCCCAGGCTGGCCTCGAACTCACAGAGATCTGCCTGCCTCTGCCTCCCGAGTGCTGGGATTAAAGGTGTGCGCCACCACTGCCCGGCCTCCAATTTGCCTTTTTATATTTATTTCTTCCCATCATGAAATGAATGAAAGACAAAAAGAAATAGAAAGGAATGCTTGGCTATTCCTAAGGAAGACTTGGCTATTCCTAGGTATGGTGGGGGAGAAAGTTTATTGTAGATAAAAGGGAGACAGTCATAGGCAGAGACATCTGGGAGAGTCCAGGGTGGACAGGACCCTGAGCCAGGCTATGTGAGGAGAGGAGGGAGGGGTGGTGGTTTGAAAGAAAATGGCTCTCAAAGGGAGTGGCACTATTAAGAGATGTGGCCTTGCTNGAGTAGGTGTGGCCTTGTTGGAGTAGGTGTGGCCTTGTTGGAGTGGGTGTGACCTTGTTGGAGTAGGTGTGGCCTTGTTGGAGGAAGTGTGTCACTATGAAGCCATGGAAGTCTTATATATATGCTCAAGCCACACCCAATGAGACAGTCTACTTCCTGTTGCCTGCTACATGTTGCCAGCACTATGTCTGCCTGCCCACTGCCATTGCTACCTGCCCTGATGATAATGGACTAAACCTCTGAAACTGTAAGTCCACTACCTCAACTAAATTTTTTCCTTTATAAGAGTTGCCATGGTCATGGTGTCTCTTTACAGCAATAGAAACCCTAACTAAGACAGAGTGGGAGAGAGGAGAGCCAGGAGAGTAAACGGTAGATGAATAAAAGGCCTGGGTAACCAAAATGACTGGTTTATATAGGGAAGGGCAGCCCCTGGACTGGGGAAGTTTAGGGTATGAAGAAACAGCCTTAAAAGCCACATTTTAGTAAAGACCAACTAGGCTCATTTCTGTTTATTATTATTATTATTATTATTATTTTATTTTTATTATTAAACCTGTTTACATTATTTATTTTTATTTAATATAAAATTTATTATTATTTATATTTATATTATTTATTATTAATTTATTATTACTATTAAACCTGTTTCTCAAGGATTAGGTTATGACCCACCTGTAACCTTAATCATAAATGGTTCTGTATTGCATGTTCCAGGAATGGCAATAATGTCTTTGTTTCAAAACGTTATTTATAACCACCTTACAACCCTACCTTTGTTTCTAAAGGTTGTTATGATTACCTATTGTTATGACTACCTGTTGTTATGCCCACCCTACAACCATGTCTTTGTTTTAGGAGGTCCTTAGGACTAACTTGTTATGAGGTTCTACTCCTTTAACCCCACCTATTTTGCCTACCAAATCCCCCATTTGGAAACCCCCTACCTCTGAGCCTAAAAGCCTTGTCTTTCATACATCCACGGCTGACCACTCAAACCCCACTTTAGGGGGAGGCAGCCAGTGTACACAGATAAAAAAGCTTGCTTTAATTAGTTTGCTGGCTTGAATTAATTTGGCCATGATGATTTGGGTCAGTGGTCTTTCTCCTCCCNTCTTTGGGATNNACAGGTAGGGGGCATGGTATGCTAGCCATACCCTGTAGTCAGTCCCAGGTAGGGACTGAGAGATGCTGGGAGACCCTGGTGGCCAGCTCGGCTTTGGTATGTTAAATAGACACCTCAGCCATTTGTCCTAGGTTTGAGACCCAACAGAAGCCTTATTTTGTGAAGGNCTAAGGCTGTGGCTGTAGCTGGGTGCCTACCCTAGCACATGCAACATCCTGGGTTTTTAGTTTTGAGTTCACTGTCATAAGTGAACTTATTTTTATGACATTTATTTATGCATTGTTTGTGTTTGAGTAAGCATGTGTGGCGAGGTGATTACAATTTTGAGAAGTTAGTTCTCTCTTTCCACCATGTGGGATCAGGGAATTGAACTCAGGTCCTCAGACTTAGTGGCAAGCACCTTTACCCACTGAATCATCTTGTCATCCCAAAATTTAACTTATTTAGAACCAATATGCAGGGCTGGAAGTGGATCTGCTATTGCAACAATGGGGAAGTGGAGACAGGAAATCAAAAGTTCAAGGCCACCCTTGGAATATGAGACCCTGTCTCAAAAATCAAAGAAATAAAACCCAATCGCGCAGCATTGGTACAAAAGTAGAGAACTCTAGACAACTCAAGAAGTTTTAAAAACATGCTTCATTAGTCATGTGTGAAAAGAAACAAAAGAATTTTCCGGAACATTTTTCTGAGAGTCCCAGAGTGGAACTACCGAAAGAAATAAACTTCCGGTAAGTGTGCCACTTCCGGACAAGGCTACTCATTTGGTAGCTCCCGGGCAAACCGGAAGTCTGTCACCCCTCCCGGCCCGCCTATGTCCGGAAGTGACGTGCAGCGGGGTTGCCGGAAGAAGTGGCGAAGTTACTTTTGCTTTGCGCTCAGCCAGTGTTGTTGCTCCAAGCTACTCTCAGGCTTCTGAAGTTACTTCCGAAGTGCTGAGGAGGGGCAAGTGCGGGTGCGGACACAGAGGCAAGTGTGCAGGGAGCGGCGGAGCGGGTGGGGCTGGGCCAGGTGCGCGGGCTGCTGGGGTCCCGCTCAGCGCGCGCCTCCTTCCCTCACTCTGCGCAGCTCCCGCCTCCCGGGGCCGTTCCCAGGGCAACGGAGTAGGCGACCCCGCGCCCCACCACCTCAAGACCGCCGGTGCAGTCATGAGCCCCGCCTTCTCCTGGTGCTCGGAGAGGGGCGGGGTCTGGAGTGAGGTAGGCGTGGCTCCACGGGGCGGGTATGGTGTAGGGAAGCCTATGATTGGCGGGTGGGGGCGGGGACACAAATGGGGCAGGGCATGGTGTAGATGAAGTCTGTGATTGAAGGTTCTTGAGCGGTGGACATTACTCTTTGGGGTGGGGCCTGGATCATTGCGGGGCGGGTGGGAGGCCTGGACGCAGGGGTGTAGATACGGAAAGTATGATTGGAGAATAGGGGGCGTGGCCTGAATACTGATGGGTGGGGCGTGGTATTGGGAAATTGGTTGGCTGGTAGGAGGTGGCCAATGGAATAGTGGAAGCCTAAGGGGAGGGCCCAGAGTTAAGTGGGTGGAGCTTGGAGGCAGGCACATGGAGGGCGTGACATATAAAAGCCTGTCATTGGCTTCTGGGGAGTTGTATGGGCGGGACCTAAACAGCAGCAGGCAAAACTTTGGGTATATGCCCAAGAGTGAGAAGGGAGGGCCAAGGGACCTGATGGGAGGGGTAAGATCTGGGGTCTGTATTGGGGTGGGGCAAAGCCTTGAAGAAACCTATGGTAGGAGGGTATGGGTTGTGGCCTGATGGGAGGGGCGGGTCAAAGTTAGGGTCGCTTAGGATAGCGCAGTGGGTGCACACAAAAGAAGAATTTGAGAATTGTTGGGCTCTCTTAGTGTTAAAGCAGTGGAAACTGTCATGGGATGTCATGATTCATAGAGAGGAGGAGAAAGCAGTGGGCTGGGCTGGAGCAGAAGTAGGCGAGCATTGTTAAAANTGGCGAGATGTTTGTAAGGGGCTAGAATTGGAAGTGGGGACTCAATATAGAAGTAAAAACACTGAGGTGTGGTGGCGCAGTCCTCGGCTGAGGCAGGAGTGCTGAATATCCCAAGACTATATAGGGTAACGAGTTCCAGGATCTGGCAGGAAGAGGCAGGAGATGTTCAAGATGTTCAGCCACATAGTTCGGTTAGCCTGGGCTGCAGGAGATCCTATCACAAAAGAGTCCTTGAGTGTTGGAAGGAGAAGCACCCTATCATGACCTGTAATTGGCTGGGTTCTATGCGTCCAACAGGCTGCTTCGTGACCCACCATGTCTTCCCCCACAAGTTCTCTGGATACACCGGTGCCTGGTGAGTGACCCACTTCCCCTACAGGGCCCCTCCCATGATGTTGGAGAAGCTCACTGTCTCTCTTCCTTCTTCTAGGGAATGGTTCTCCTCAGCCCAGTACCTCCTCCACTTCGCCCACCATCAAGGAGGAGGGGCAGGAGACTGATGCCCCTCCAGGCTCCGAAGGGTCCAGCTCTGCCTACATCGTAGGTGAGACAGGGAGACNGGTGGGCTTTTCCTTCCTTTTCCCTTTGACTCCTCTGACTCATTCTTGGGGGCCTACCGACCTGCAGATCTTTCCCTTGGTGTTATAGCCCTGTCCTCACACCCTCAATTCAGGACCTCACATGGCCTGTCCCCAGGCTGCTGTCTCTTTTTGTCACTCTCTCTCTCATGGCCTCTGCTCACTCCAAGTCATCTTAGAACCAGAGGATGAGCCCGAGCGTAAGCGGAAAAAGGGTCCGGCCCCGAAGATGCTGGGCCATGAGCTGTGCCGCGTGTGTGGGGACAAGGCATCGGGCTTCCACTACAATGTGCTCAGTTGCGAAGGCTGCAAAGGTTTCTTCCGGCGCAGTGTGGTCCATGGTGGGGCTGGGCGCTATGCCTGTCGGGGCAGTGGAACCTGCCAGATGGACGCCTTCATGCGGCGCAAGTGCCAGCTCTGCCGGCTTCGCAAATGCAAGGAGGCTGGCATGCGGGAACAGTGTGAGTGCAGGGAAGTAAAAGAAGGGGTCATTCTGAGAAAGGGGTCATCTTGGGAGGAGTGAGGGTGGGGTACACCACTGAGGCTGGCTCTCCTGCAGGCGTGCTTTCTGAGGAGCAGATTCGGAAGAAAAAGATTCAGAAGCAGCAGCAGCAGCAGCCGCCACCACCCTCGACTGAGCCAGCATCAAGTAGCACAGCCCGGCCTATAGCCTCCCCTGGCACTTCCGAAGTGGGTGGCTCTGGCGAAGGAGAAGGCGTCCAGCTGACAGAGGCACAAGAGCTGATGATCCAGCAGTTGGTTGCGGCGCAGCTGCAGTGCAATAAACGTTCTTTCTCGGACCAGCCCAAAGTCACGGTATTGCCTTGCCTAGCCCAGTGGGCAGAACCCAATCGGCCTAGGGAGGGTTTCGTAGGGCATGTGAGTCCTCATGTGACCCTGGTTTCCTGTGTCCCAGCCTTGGCCCTTGGGTGCAGACCCTCAGTCCCGAGATGCTCGTCAGCAGCGCTTTGCCCACTTCACGGAGCTGGCCATCATCTCAGTCCAGGAGATTGTGGATTTTGCCAAGCAGGTGCCAGGGTTCTTGCAGCTGGGCCGGGAGGACCAGATCGCCCTCCTGAAGGCATCCACCATTGAGGTAATGGCCAGGCTTTAGGACAGAGACCAGAGCTGGATGTAGTGCAAGCTGGTCCTTACCCTTGTGGGGGTATGGTCAGCAGGAGTGTTCNAGTCCTAANAAGATAGCTGAAGCCTCCAGTGAGCCAGCTGGGGAGAAAAGGGAAATGGGCTGAGGTAGAAAATAATGAAGATGAGATTAGATGGACTGTTAAAGAGGAAATATTCCCCCAAGACTTTTCAAAGGAATGACTATTTGAGCCAAATCAAGAACAGTGAGGAAGTATTGAGTGTTAACTTTATGCAAAGCTCTGTTCTAAGAATCAAAATGCTAGCCAGTATGTCATAATTATGTGGGGCAAGTGTCCTTGGATGGGGCAGTGGGTGGCAGAGTTGGAGGAAGGTAAGCTAGGAATGTCTGGCCTGGTAGAGGGGTAGCAGGCAGTTGGTCTTAGCACATTTGACTTTGGGGCAGCTGAAGAGCCCTGTACCTTGTCACCTTCAGATCATGTTGCTGGAGACAGCCAGACGCTACAACCACGAGACAGAGTGCATCACGTTCCTGAAGGACTTCACCTACAGCAAGGATGACTTCCACCGTGCAGGTTTGTAGAGGGCACTGGCTCAGGGTCCTGGTGTTTCTGCCCCATTGGACCGCTAGGTTGGGCACTGGCAAGACCATGTTTATCAAGGCCAGATGTATGGGGAAGCCTTTGCTGTCACCTGACACTCTGGCAGGAAGAAGCACCCACTCCTGAGGCTGACTCATGGGGCTCTGTCCTGGGGAGCTCACCTGGCTGTCTGCCTGGGAGTAAGACATTTGGGCTGAAGATGGGACAGTGTGCCCATTGCCACCCAGTGTGAACAGAGGCTTGCTCACTCAGCTTTGGGCTTCCCATCACCTCTCCCCAGGACGACTCTCAGTATCCTTAGGCATCCACTTCCAGCTCTGTCTTCCTTCTTTAGGTTCCAGCCCTTCCACTATATAAGAGAGTCCTAGAATTCTTCAGGTGTGAGCTTAGCAGGGCAGGTGTTGGGGGAAAAAGAATTTGCCCTAAGGATGCTAGGGCAAAGGCCCTGTAGCCAGGCTTGAAGGAAGCACGTGGAGCCCCAGGTAGTCAGGCCTAGGAAGATAGGACTGGAAAGGACATTAGGCATCCCACCTCAGCTCTTGCACTGCCTGGCCCCAGGCTCAGCCACTCCTGCTTGGATCCTCACAAGGACTGGTGGTTCTCTGATACTACCCTCCCAACATGTCTGTCCTTACAGCAGTCCAGGCTGCTGTGCCAGCTCATCAGCTCCCATACTCCCTCTGCTGGGACAGGACCTGCCTGTCCTCCTCTGCCTTGGTCCATCCTCTCTCCCAGGCACTGGCTGCCTTGCTCTGAATTTGTGGCCATCAGCACAGTCCAGTATCAGTGCTTAGCATTCACCATCCTATGCTTGGAATTGGGTAACAACTCCTAGTTTGCCTGAAACCTGCCCAGATGGTTTTGTTTTGTTCCTAGGGTCTCACTCTGTAGGCCAGGGCAGCCTAGAATTTGTTATACTTTACAGAGAAGGGAGTGGGTTGNGTTGTGTTGTAAATCACTTTCCTCCAAGGTCTGGCACACATTAGGTACACTTAAAATAATGGTTATGAGTGAGTCATAGTATGTCAGTCTGAGCAGTGGGAGCTACCTAGCTAGGGGTTTACAGTGTGGCCTAGCCTGGCCCCTTTTCCTCTGCCTCCATGAGGACAGATTCTGAGACCTGAGAGGATGTGACCTTCCAGGGTCTGTGGGAAGGAAAGGGTGTGGGTGCTGTCTTGGTGGCATGGCTGCTATATAACAGACACAGGGTCCACACTGGNAGGGAGCAGAAATAACTGTTACTGGATGTTCTTCTTACCATCTGAGGACCCTGGGACCAGGGTCAGGGTGTAAAGCTGGCCTGGGACCACCACTCTTTCAGGCTTGCAGGTGGAGTTCATCAATCCCATCTTCGAGTTTTCTCGGGCCATGCGCCGTCTGGGCCTGGACGATGCAGAGTATGCCCTGCTCATTGCCATCAACATCTTCTCAGCGGACCGACCCAATGTGCAGGAGCCCAGCCGTGTGGAGGCACTGCAGCAGCCCTATGTGGAGGCTCTCCTCTCCTATACTCGCATCAAGCGGCCGCAGGTATGGGAGCTGCAGTTCCCTAGCAGGGCAGGCTTGGTGCTGGGGTAGGTGATACACATTGGGGCATGCTGAGCCTTTCTTCTCGGATCCTAGTCTCAGCCACATTTTCCTGCTGTGAAGTCAGTAGAGATGTCCCAACCTGGGTTGGGTTGGAGGTTAGTCTGACCACTCACGGTACTGGCTTTCTAGAGTCAGCTGGTCTCTCCAGCAGTACCTACCTATCTCTCTTCCCCTGCAGGACCAGCTCCGCTTCCCACGCATGCTCATGAAGCTGGTGAGCCTGCGCACCCTCAGCTCTGTGCACTCGGAGCAGGTCTTTGCTTTGCGTCTCCAGGACAAAAAACTGCCACCTTTGCTCTCTGAGATCTGGGATGTGCATGAGTAGGGGCCCGCCATGAGTGCCCCAGCTTGGTGACATGTTCTTGCAGATGGACGCTTTGCCCTTCCTCCTGGGGTGGGAGGACATGGTCATGGCCCAGCTCTGAGGGGCTCAGCCTCAAGCCCCGTGGCAGTTGGCACCAGGAGGCCCCTCCCCACCCACCGAGTCTTCCAGGAGGGGTGAGGGTCACAGGTCCTAGCCTCTGACCTTCCCCAGCTGCCCTCCCACCCAGCTTACACCTCAGCCTACCACGCCATGCACCTTGAGTGGAGAGAGGTGAGGGCTGGTGTCTCCCCACGGTTGGGAGACCACAGGTTCCCCTCTTCTGTCCCTTTTATTTAATAAAAAAACAAAAACAAGGAAATAAAGTCTGAGTACAAGCCAGCCCTGAGCCCAGTGAGAAGTGGAAGGGGCGGGCCACCTCCTTGTGACTCTTGGTCTAGGTTCAGACCACGGGGTGGGGGTGGGGGTGCACAGCTGAGGACAGGTGTCCTTACACAGCATAGTTTGGACTCTGGAGGCCAGAGGGTAAGGTGGGTGGAGCTGGAGGGAAGGAGAGAGGAGCTTTATGGGGAAGGTGTCCAGAAGACACTTTCCCTGGCTGGGGCCAGGTTTCCAAAGTTGGGAACTGAGCATCTGGCCATGAGTGTCATAAGCAAGTCAGGAAGGGATTTGTGGGGCAACAGAAGTAAGTTAATAGGCGATCCTGCGACATGCAGGATCACTTGGGGAAAGTGAGAAAGGGAGCCTCTTCTAGCAAAGGTAGGAGGTGGGTAGGCAGGTAGTCAGCAGGGCCCACCCACCGTGGCAATCTTCCCACGTTCCTGCAGGGGGCGCTGGGGAACCGCAGGCCAGGCGCGCCAACTGCGTCAGGTCGCTGGGGGCGTGTCCTCAGGCCATAGTGTGGTGAGGGGCGGGGCCATCTGTGAGGGCGTGGTTGTGGGATCCGCTGGGAGAGGGGTGTGGTTTGCCCGCCCTAGCGGGTCAGGGGCGGGGCCCAGCGGGCGCGCCGCAGCTCTGGGCCTGCGCGCATAAGGGTCAGGGGTCACGACGGCGTAGTTTGTGGCGGGAAAAGCTGTTTGATGCGGGTGAGTAAGGAAGAAGGGCAATGGGGCGCTCGGTCGGTCAGCGGAGGGTTCATTGAATATCTGCAGCCGCGGGCAGGACAAGGCAGGGCTAGCGGCTCAAGGGACGGATCCCTGGAGCTGAGGAGTCGGGGAGCGTGGGACTGTCCCGGGTGTGGGCTCCTCGGTGTGTGCGCGAGCCCGGCCTAGAGGTGCGGGGACTGCAGGGCACTTGAGCTAGCGCGCTGTTCGAGAAGCAAGGCGACAGCATCAGGAAGTCCAATAAGAAGTAGGAATGGACGGGACGTGGTAGCCCACGCCTTTTATGCCCGGACTAGAGAGATAGAAGCGGGCGGATCTCCAAGTTTGAGGTCAGCCTGGTCTACAGAGTGAGTTCCAGGATAGCCAGGGCTGCACAGAGAAACCCTGTCTCGAAAAACCAAATAATAATAAAAAAAGGAATGGGAGAGAAAGCAATGCCTCGGAGCTGGATGCCTTCCTTTCTCAGATTTAGTGCGTGCCCGCGAGCCATGGTGCACACGTGGAGATCTGAGGACAACTTTAGGGAGTTGGGTTCCACCGTATGGGTTCCCCATGATCAAATTCAGGCTGTTAGGCATGGCCAGCAAGCGCCATTATCCGCTCTGCTGTCTCACCGGGCCCCATGTGATGCTTTATATAATTAAAAAAAAAAAGCCAATTGACATTGTGTGGGGGCAGCCCGTTTACCCAGCCTGGTGTTTGTTGGAGGGAGTGAGACACAGTCCTAAGGCAGCCTCACTAGAGGGGCCCAGAGGAGGAACCAGGCATGAAGCTGGCAGTGTGTGAGGTGTCCTGGGGGAAATGAGCGGTTACTGTGTTAGCCAAGATACACATGCATTGCAGGCTGGTGCAGCTTCAGAGAGCATCCTGTGAGTGGGTGGGGTTTGCATCTGTGGCCAAATATGTCCGGAGGGGAAGGGCAAAGTTTTGCCTCCAAGATAGTTGTCAGGGGAGCATCCCTGTCCAGAATAAGGGGAGACTGGGATGACAGAAGCAATTCGCGGGAATGGGAGGTTGTTGAGTGCCAACCCTCCAGGGGAGGCTCAGGAGTACTTGGGTCTGGCAACCCTGGGAGAAGTGACTTGAGACTACACAATTGTTCAGCTTCTGGAGACAGGAGAATGGCAAGTTCTGGGGCTGCCAGGGCAACTTAGTCAGACCTTGTCTCGAATAAAAAGAGGGCTGGGGATATAGCTCAGTTGTACAGCCTAGAACCCCCCAGTGAGGGGGGTGTGACTCAGTGGTAGAGCCTTGCTAAGTTACAGTCCACAGACCACACATGCTCTATAGCTCAGGCTGGCTTTGAATTTGCCCTGAGGTCTACAGCTTGGATTATGGGTACCACCAAACCCAGTATCAGGGAGGTATGTAGTGTGTGACATATGGGCAAAGCTGTTCCTTATAACATCAGCTTCCCACTCTGTTCCCTGAAAGCCAGCCCCACTACTTCCCCTTCTGTCTAGGAACTATCTGCACTTACCTCGCCTGGTGAGAGTGGTGCACTCATTTTCTGTGTATTGCAGAGCCATGCCCCCCTTGTTTGGAGTCAGTGATCCTCAGCAGTGCCCAGGGACTTTTTTTGAACAACATATATACCTGTCTTTTCAGTTGAACCATTTAGAAGTTGTAGCTGGCATGATACTTCACCATCACCACTCCAACCAGAGTTCCCTAAGAGCAGCATCCGCTTGCATCAGGGCAGTATCAGTCAGCTCAACGTGGGACGGTGCAGGCAGTTCCCACACCTGCCTGCTTTTTCTGGGACAGTTTCAGAGGCTTCTTCTATACTTTGAGGCCTGACATTGCATCTTCAGCCCCTTTCCCAGATCCAGATCCTTACTCCCCACCTTTTTAAAATCTGATCTTGCAATTCATCATGGGGCTAAGCTTGAACTCCTGATCATCCTGCCTCAGCTTCTCAGGTTAACTGTAGGTTAATCATTTCCTTAGATGTCTTTGTCTTTTTTTAATATAAAACAACAGTGGAAGCACACCATCCCACACCTTGACTTACCTACTAGAGACAAAGCCTCTTTGAGAAATTTCCTATCACCATATGGCTTCCTCATTCCTGTATACAGCTGCATAGTACTCCATTGAATGGTGCTAATGGGTTCTATTGAAACCTGCCCCCCTAGGGAGGACATTTAGGTGGTTTCCAGTCCTTAGGGATTTTAAACAATGGTTCCGGAAATAACCTTGTAAAAGCAGGTTCTTCATATGCCCCAACCTCTTAGGGTCAGGTCTCACATATGGAATTGCTTGCAGCCTTTAACACCATAGTCCCCTAAGACTTTGGCTGTGGTTTCTTTTCCTTTTTTTTTTTTTGACTGAGGTGTGATTGAGTCAACTGTACAGGTGTGGAGAAGGCAAACATCTTCTAGAACATTCCTTAATAAGTCCTCAGATCCCATCGGTCTCCTCACTCTGGAAGCTGGGCAGTCTATGGCTGGTTCTCAGGACTTATTTTGCCCAAGAACTTTTTAAGATTGTTTATTTATACTTTGAGTGTTCGCTTGTGTGTATATAAGTGCACAGTGTGTATGCAGTGCCTGCAGAGACCCTTGCTGCCAAATCCTCTGGGACTGGAGTTACTGATGGCTGTGAGCTGGGTGCTGGGAACTGAATCCAGGTTCTCTGCAAGAGCAGCCAGTGCTCTTGATTGCTGAGCCATCTCACCAGCCCCCAAGAATTTTCTTTTAAGGTTTATTTTTAGTTGTTTGTGTGTGTGTGGAGTTCCCCCTGAGGCCAGAAGAGGGTGCCAGAGCTCTGGAGCTGGTATTAAAGACAGTTGTGTGGTGGTGCTGGGAACAGAACAAGTTTTTTATTATATGACAATCACCCTCCCCTCCCTTGCCCTACCGGTCTCCCTTCTCCTTTCATACTTTTTCCCCAACAGCACAAACTTTGACTTTTATTATTTACAAGAAGTTTTATGTTCTTTTCTTTGACTGTGGATGTGTTTTCAACACATTCACAGTGACTTTCTGTTCCTCCATAAGGAAAGTATGCGGATCTTGTCCCAAACACAGCACACATGGGATTCCCACAGGTCCTCCTGACATGATTTTGTTTTGTTCAGTCTCATAAGAACTTTAGGTCTCTGGCCGGGCAGTGGTTGTACACGCTTTTAATCCTAGCATTCAGGAGGCAGAGGCAGGCAGATCTCTGGGTTCGAGGCCAGGCTGGTCCACAGAGCGAGTTCCAAGACAGCCAGGGCTACACAGAGAAACCTTGACTTAAAAAAACAAAAAAAAGAACTTCAGGTTTCAAAACAAACTCCTTGAAGTTGGCCTGCGTGCATGCCACATGCCAATTTTGTTGCTTTTCCAACCTTCTTGGAATACAGGTACACAGTCCTATAATTAGGGATTAGACAGCCTAATTTTANTACAGGCTGTGTTGTAGGAAAGCCTACAATGATATGTCAAGCACTGGACCGTGTTGAGTGCCTCTAAGAACCACCACCACCACCCTTTGTTTTTTGGTTTTTCGAAGCAAGTCTGCCTCATTCATGAGGGGCTGTTTACAGGATGGCTGTTAGTGGGTGGCTGCCCCACTAACAGTCAATTTTTATAGTNGAATATTCTAACATACTACAAAGCAAAGATAGGNTTAGTTGATGCATGATAGGGGCCGTGGGGTACTGTCTTTGTTTCCATANTTGAACTGAGAGCAAAGACTACAGTAAAGATGGTGACTCTGTGCACGCAGTGGTGGCGTTGCAGCAAGCAAAGTGGGCAGCTGTGTGTTTGCAGCAAAGGCCGCCACTGTCAGAAATACTGGGTNCATCACCTGTTTGATTCTGAGTTGGCTTTGGGGTGTTAACTGTTGACAAGTTTTTCACAATCCCCGAATTCACTTGGGGTTGTAGCCCACACTGTGAAGAGCTTTGCTGTAGGTGAATGTTTGTGTTCCACAGTGTTGTGTAAGTGGTAGTGTGTACCTTCCTTTGCACTGACACAAAGTTGAGCATCTTGAAACAAACAGCTCAGCCCTATTGAGTATATNCAGTTGTATAGCATCATCCCTATCTAGTTCTAGGACACTCCATTACCCCAAAAGGAAACCCCAGCCCCAGCCCCTCACTGGGGCCTTCTAGGCAGGTGTTCTGTTGAGCCATGTCCCCAGCCCTCTTTTTTTTATTGTTGTGTGTATGTGTTTGGTTTGTTTGTTTGCTTGCTTGTTTTTGAGACAAGGTCTGACTATGTAGCCCCTGAATTGCTTGGAACTCACTATGTTGACCTGATTGGTCTTGAACTCACAGAGATTTGCTTGTCTCTGCATCCCAAGTGTTGGGATTAAAAGTGAGTGCCACCACACCTGGCCCCTTGGCTTTTTATTTTGATATATAGTCATATTAAATTGCCCAGACTGGCCTTGAACTTGTTACCCTCTTTCCTTAGTGTCCTAAGTTGCTTGAGGTGGTGCTATACTACTAGGCCCAGCTAAGCCCCCAAAATTAGAACAAGAAAGACCCAAGCTGATTCACCCACTGCTATCCAAAGGTCCTGAGCAGCCTGACACAACAGCCTCCTGTCTGGATGGGGCCTAGTCACATACCTTGCAGACCACTCTAAGTGGTGGAGTCTTCTGTCTGTATGTGGGATGATCTTTAGGAGTGGGCGGGGGTTTACTTGAACCTGGGGCAGCTTCCTGGCCTCCACGCTGGGTATGAATCTACTCCATCCATGTTCCCCAAACCCCCTTGTTCTCAGCCTGCCTACTCAAGAGCACATGTATGAAGTGTGTGTGTGTGTGTGTGTGTGTGTGTGTGTGTGTGTTTGGTCTTTCCTTTATAATAGTTTCCAGAGTGCTGAAATAAAAGTAGAATGGAGCAACTCCTGCCAACAGTGTCATCCAGCACCCCTGTGCTGGCATTTCCCTACACACTCTGGTATTCGTGTGGGGTGCTCTCTGCCTCCTCAGCAGACCCACACTCATGGCCCTTCCCAAATGAGCTTGCAGCCTGCAAAGGTCATGGCCACTCTCCCAAGGCGCTCATGTACCTGACTTTGGATACCTATTACTGAATCCCAGCAGTTACCCTCTTTAGCCCATGTCACCTAGATCCAGTCCCATCCAGTCTGCAGAGTCGNGTCCATATCTGCAATATGCTTACCTGCAGATTCTGTGGTTGGTCGTCAGAGTTTCAGCCCATGATGGCGGGTAGGTGTGGCATGGAGCCAGAGAAGAGTATCACCCAGTGATCTGCTTTGGCCCGCCAGGCCTCACCACTTTCAAAGTAACTGTGCCGGCTGGGAACACTTCTAGACATGTCTTGGGCTACAGTTAACAGGCGACATCCACAGCCCTCTCCCTGCTGTGTGTTTCATTTGTTGTACATGCTACTGGATTGGGGGGCATGACGGGGACAGCTGAGTTGGGACTCATTCTTTGATCCTTGCTCCTGGGTGTTTTAAGCGTCTAGGTCTACTTGCTTCCTGGTGGTGGTGGTGTTAGACTTCCCATTCATTGCCTCTTCAGGCCTAAGAGAAACAGCCGGGGTTAATTTGACTTAGAGCATCAGTTTGTGTTACTGGGCTGAGCTGGTTCTAAGCACACGGGGAGAGAACACAGTGGGGAGCAGAACTGCTCCCTTTGTGACAGAAGCAAAGGGTTGGAAAGGACTGGGAACTAGCCCTTCTTTCAAAGGCAAGTCCCCAGAGACCTGCTTCCTCCCAGGTCTCCATCACTTCCTAGTCATGCTTCTATTTATGAATACAGGGGCTGGGGAGATGGTTCAGTGGGTAAAGTGCCTGCCCTACAAGTATGAAGACTTGAGTTCAATCCCTAGCATGTAGGCGAGAAACCAGGAGTAGTGGCATGTCTGTGATCCCAGCACTGGGGAAGCAGAGACAGGCAGCTCCCTGGGGCAAGGTGGCAGCCCACCTAGGCTACTTGCAAACTCAAAGTCAGAGAAAGACCCTGTCTCAAAAAACAAGGTGGGCAGTGCAGTCTGAAGGATGACATCCAGGCTTGACCTCTGGCATCCACACATGTCCAAATATGAACACAAATTATGAGTCCATTAGTGGGTTCATCCAGTGATGAGAGAGTTGCTTGTGTGGCTACTNGTCTCCCCACAGTGTTACCCGCTGGGGACCAGGCTTTCAACACATGAGTCTCTTACAATACCATGTACNCAGACTGTAACTGAGGAATGAAATGGCATGGCTTCCGTTCAGAAGTCCAGCAATTAGGGTTAAGCGTGGTGTGTCCTGCACCATGTAGGAAGGTGGAGCTGGCAGGGACCTGGCAAGGCTGTGGTGGGGGCACTGTATTTGGCCACTGTGGAATCTGGAGCAGGGTCAGGGTTCTGTGAGCATGAAGTCACTGCAGAATGTACCACCTTTGGGTTTGGTCATGGTGGGTGCCTGGGAAGGTGAGGGCATGGGGTAAGGGAACTGTGGAAAGTGAAGAGGGTGTGAGAATGTGGAGAGAGCAGAGAGCATGGAGGGGCTTAAGCTCATAAGGGGAGGGGTGAATAGAGATGGTTGAGGAATGGGCATCATGGTGCTAGCTGTTGGTGAAGGGTCCATCGAGTATGGGGATTTCCTAGACCTGTGGGTGGAAACTGCACATGAAAAGGCTTGGGGCCGTGGTGGGTGTACAACAGGAGTGGGGAATGAGGTTCTACTTAGACCCCCCATTGAGCCCCAGCTTGCCCACAGGATGGATTTTAAGCGGCGACAAGGACCAAGCCCTGGGGTGCCCCCAAAGCGGGCTCGTGGAGGCCTCTGGGATGAGGATGAACCATCACAGTTTGAGGAGAACTTGGCGCTGCTGGAGGAGATAGAGGCTGAGAATCGGCTACAAGAGGCAGAGGAGGAGCTGCAGCTGCCCCCAGAGGGCACTGTGGGCGGTAGGCCCCCACCTCCTGACCCATCCCACCTGAATATAAAGATGTTGCATCTGCCATGGGTTTCCTTTGACCCCAGTGGGGTCCTTCCTGGCTGGCTCCCAGTTGATTTCAAACTCCTAGACTTGAATGTTGCCCCAGCTCATTCTCTCCAGTGTCTAGGCTGCCCTTCCTGGTTCAGAGATTTTAATCCTTGACCCCCTAGTCTGTCCCACCACCTCCACCCAGCTTTCCTCTGTGAGCAAAAGGTGGTTGCTTCTTTGTGAGAGACCCACCCATGGAACCTCTTGTCTCTATCCAGGGCAGTTTTCCACTGCAGACATTGACCCGCGCTGGCTGCGGCCTACCCTATGTGCCCTGGACCCCAACACGGAGCCCCTCATCTTCCAGCAGCTAGAGATTGACCACTATGTGGGTGAGTTGGCAGGGGAGGCAGGGGCTGTACCAGTATTCTGGTGGCCGCACACAGTCACTACCACATTGGCTGGACTGAGGCAGGAGGGAGGCACAAGGCAGGTGGGATGTTCAGTGTGGGAGCTAGGCTCAGAGTACTATAAACTGGGCTCAGCAGGTAAGGTGCTTGTCACCAAGCCTGATTTCAGTCCTCAGAACCCACATGGTGAAAGAGAGAACCAACTCCCAAAGATGCCTTGTGGCTCATGCATCTCCTCCCTACTCATAAACAAATGTTATTAGAATATTACACGTGGCGTGAGATGTATGCAACTCAGTGGTGGAGCTCCTGNCTAGAGTCTCCCAGTGAGGGGGCTGGGATGTGGCACTGTAAAGGGCCTGGTTCTATCTCCAGCACCACAGGGGGGATACTGGCTTTCACTGTAGTGCAAGCTCTGCCTGTGTGGGTGGAGAAGGGCTTCAGGAAGGACTTTGAAGGGCGAGGTCCCAAGGCTTCAGTGATAGGCCTCAGGACCTGACAGGTATTCTGTGACCACTCCTCCAGGCTCAGCAGTGCCACTGCCAGGAGGGCCCCCAATATCCCGTAATTCAGTGCCCATACTGCGGGCCTTTGGGGTCACAGATGAGGGCTTCTCCATCTGCTGCCATATCCACGGCTTTGCACCCTACTTCTACACCCCTGCACCTCCTGGTGAGTGTCCCTGACCTGTGGGGCTTGTTCCTGGACCCCAGAACTTCTCTTGCTCTTCTGACTGGCCTTCCACACCAGGTTTTGGGGCCGAGCACCTGAGTGACCTGCAGCGAGAGCTGAACACAGCCATCAGCCGGGACCAGCGTGGTGGGAAGGAGCTCTCGGGGCCAGCAGTGCTGGCCATAGAGCTGTGTTCCCGTGAGAGTGAGTGTGGCTTGGGGACCAGTGGGGTGGTGGGGAGCCCAGGTGGATGCCAACCTCTTCTCTCTGCAGGCATGTTTGGGTACCATGGTCATGGCCCTTCTCCGTTTCTCCGCATCATCCTGGCGCTACCCCGCCTTATGGCACCAGCCCGCCGCCTCCTGGAACAGGGCATCCGTGTGCCAGGCCTGGGGACCCCAAGCTTCGCACCCTATGAGGCCAATGTGGACTTTGAGATCCGGTGCTGTCCTGTCTCCCCTTTACCCCACTCTTAGCCCCACCCCACCCAGGTGGCCCTTGCCAGCTGACCCACCACTCTTCCAGGTTCATGGTGGACGCTGACATTGTGGGCTGCAACTGGTTGGAGCTCCCAGCCGGGAAGTATGTTCGGAGGGCAGAGAAGAAGGTAAGGGACTTCCCGGGGCAGGGAGCCCAGGCTCGCTGCCAGTGTTGCTGCCCACCATGTGCCTTTCCCCCAGGCTACACTGTGTCAGCTGGAGGTGGATGTGCTGTGGTCAGATGTGATCAGTCACCCACCAGAAGGAGAGTGGCAGCGCATTGCACCCCTGCGTGTGCTTAGCTTTGACATTGAGTGTGCCGGCCGCAAAGGTCTGTCCCCAGAGCCTGGGCTCCTCCCCTCTCTCTGGACATCAGTGATGTTCCAGGCCCCTGTGGAGGGGTGAGTGGGTGGGAGGAATGTTCCCTACAGGGAGAGCTCTAAGTGCAAATTCACCAGTGCAGGTTGTCCCACCTGTTTGGGGGAGCTGGGAGAGGCAGTGAGCAGATGTGGGACAGAGTGAATGGACTGGGGCTCTGGAGTATCAGCCACCCAGTGGGGGCCTCTGGAGCATCAGCCACCCAGTGGGGCTGCCCACTAGGGCAAGGGAGGAGCGAGACTGAGGCCCCTGTGTACCTCCTCTCTGCAGGCATCTTCCCTGAGCCAGAGCGTGACCCTGTGATCCAGATCTGTTCCCTGGGGCTGCGCTGGGGCGAGCCAGAGCCATTCTTGCGCCTGGCACTCACGCTGCGGCCCTGCGCCCCCATCCTGGGTGCCAAAGTGCAGAGCTATGAGCGGGAAGAAGACCTGCTCCAGGTGGCTCCTCCCTCCTCAGGCACCCATTTGCCCTATGTCCCCAGTCGTGCCAGTGACCCTTCTGCATAGTAACACTTGGGATTGGGAGCTGTGCATTTTTGGCTAAATATTTTCCTGAGTCCCATGATATTTTTACAAGTGCCAAGGTTGTCTTGAATATCTGGAAATGAGGGTATCTGAGGCAATAGACAATCTGGTTGACCCTCTGTGCTCCCCTCACAGGCCTGGGCCACCTTTGTCCTCGCCATGGACCCTGACGTGATCACCGGCTACAACATTCAGAACTTTGACCTCCCATACCTCATCTCTCGGGCGCAAACCCTGAAGGTGAGGAAGCTGGGAGCCGCCTCCTGGATCTTTCCCTGGGGCCGTCCTTGTGCTGTACACCTCTACCCATGGGTGTCACCAGCCACTCAGAGGCATACTGGGCTGGCTGGTCACTCTAGAGTCCCAGATGTAACTTACCTCGTTCTGGCTGGAGGCAGAAGTATGTTGACAGGAGGCTCCTTGAGAATGCAGCCCTCCACATCCCGGTCATCATCATCACTGCCATCATGGCTGGGCCTTGCTTTAGAGTTCACTGGTGAGGCATGAGGGGGAGATGAAGGTTTGGAAGAAGGAAGCCAGTATTTGTCTCGGTGGCAAAGGCTGGATGCTGTTGAAAGGGCATGTGAGCTTTGTTCATGCCAGGCACTGTAACCAGCTGCATACTGGAGGCTGCAGGGGTGAACCTCTGGGTGTCCAGATGTGGGATGCTGGTGTTCTGTGAGCTCGAGGGCAGGCCCTCCTGAGCCCGGCTCCAAGTGTAGGCTTCCTGGCCTGCATCTGTTTGGGCCGTCTGTGCCTCACTGCAGTCTTATCAGATCCTTCTTCAAGGGCCATGGGTGATGCACAGGGGGAGTCAGCATCTTTTGGGGGTTTAGTTCAGCCACAAATAGGATATACTGTATCATTTTCCTGCTTTCTGCATCTGTAGCAAGTTTGGTAATGAATAGGCTGAAGAGACCTTATTACCCAGCTGCATGGAGACACTAGCCCTCATGACCTGGGCACCTCCCCCTCAGCCGCACCTACCTCCCCAGACTCCCTCTCTCTGCCAGTTTGTACCCCAGCTCCTGAAGGCGCCCCTGTTGGTTTTCAGAATCTTCCCACATGGCTTCTCTCTGTTCTCCCAGGCACAGTCCTGTAGTGGGAAGTTTCTCCGTCCCGTCTAGCCCCACGGTCTGTACGAATCTCTTCCACCCGAGCTCTCGAAACTGCTTATAAAATAATCACTCAGAGGCTTATATTAATTTAGACTGTATGGCTGATGGCTCAGGCTTCTTGCTAGCTAGCTCTTAACATCTTAACTCAACCCATTCCTATTAAACTATGTTTTGCCACCTGGCTTTCATGGCATTACCTGTTCTCTCACATCTTGCTTCTCCTGGTAGTGGCTCACAGCTTCAGCCTGACTCGACCCTTCTTTATCTCCATCTCCGTCTTCAGTTTGAATGTACCACCTAACCTTATTCTGCCTTGCCATTGGCCAAACAGCTTTATTTATCAACCAAGGAGAGCAACATATATTCACAGTGTACAGAAAGATATCTCACAGCACAGTCCTTGTCTCTACTTGTCACCAGTCTCTCAGTCTTCCCAGGACTATAGCTCTCAACCCTGTCCCTGGCCTCTACCTCACCCCACCCAGCTGCCCTACTGCAGCCCCAGAAGTGCCATGGCTGGTCCCTGTCCCTGTTCTGTGGTCATGTGGTCAGGTTCAGAGTGAGGCTGACCGGCTCTCCCACTGCCCTTCTCCAGGTGGACCGCTTCCCTTTCCTGGGCCGTGTCACTGGTCTCCGTTCCAATATCCGAGACTCCTCCTTCCAGTCGAGGCAAGTGGGCCGGCGGGACAGTAAAGTGGTCAGCATGGTGGGTCGAGTTCAGATGGACATGCTGCAGGTATTCAGGAAACCCACCCACCCCCTTGGCACTCTGCTTCAAGCCCAAAGCTCCACCTACCTAAGTGCCACAGCCTCCAGGCCCGATCCCACAACTCTTGAGTCTGTACCCTCTACCCATGAGGTCCTTACCCATACCTCTGAGGCCCTGCCCCACTCCAACCTGCCCAGGTACTGCTGCGGGAATACAAGCTCCGCTCCTACACGCTCAATGCTGTGAGCTTCCACTTCCTGGGTGAGCAGAAGGAGGATGTGCAGCACAGTATCATCACCGACCTGCAGGTGCTACCACTCCACCAAGATCCTCCCAGTCCCTGCCTCACCCCTGCCTGGCCCTGCCTGAGCCCTGCCTAAGCCCCTGACCCCACATGCCTATCCCCAGAACGGGAATGAGCAGACGCGCCGCCGCCTGGCCGTGTACTGCCTGAAGGATGCCTTCCTGCCACTTCGGCTGCTTGAGCGCCTTATGGTGCTGGTGAACAATGTGGAAATGGCACGTGTCACAGGTGTGCCCCTTGGGTACCTGCTCAGCCGAGGCCAACAGGTCAAGGTCGTGTCTCAGCTGCTGCGCCAGGTGGGTGGCTAAGCCTGGTTGGCCACATCCAGCATTCACACATGCACACACCCTCCCTGGTACCTGGATACTCACCCCACCCCTTCTCCAGGCCATGCGCCAGGGGCTACTGATGCCTGTGGTGAAGACTGAGGGTGGTGAGGACTACACGGGAGCCACTGTCATTGAGCCCCTTAAAGGGTGAGGACCCTGCTGGGCATGGTGGGGCACACATGTCATCCCAGCACTCAGGAGGAATTCAAGGCCAGCCTGGGCTACTTGAGGCCCTGTATATTAAAAATTTTAAAAGGTAAGACCCAAGGGTAGGGGTAGGATGGGGGTTGACTTCCCCCAAATCCTTCCTCAGGTACTATGACGTCCCCATTGCCACCCTGGACTTCTCCTCTCTATACCCATCCATCATGATGGCCCATAATCTGTGCTACACCACACTGCTACGGCCTGGGGCTGCTCAGAAGTTGGGGTATGATGCCTTCATCCAGGATGCCTTCCAAACCATCCTGAGCCCTGTTTCACATCTTAATAGATGAGGCCCATAAGTGATGATCCAGGGAAAAGGAGACATGAGAGTCAAGGACTTGAGACAGGCTGTGGATGGGAACTAATGGAGAGGCTGACCAGGGAGAGGCTGAAGCAGGTCCTGGGGGAGGCTCAAGGGAAGAGGCAGGCCTGGGGGAAGCTGGGGAGAGGCAGGCTACCTGAAGCCCAGTCTCTGCCTCTTCCTCCCCAGTCTTAAACCAGATGAGTTCATCAGGACACCCACTGGGGATGAGTTTGTGAAGTCCTCTGTGCGGAAGGGCCTCCTGCCCCAGATCCTGGAGAATCTGCTGAGTGCCCGGAAGAGGTGGGTTCTGGAGCCTTTGCCCTGGCTTAGTGCTCAGACTCCCTGTGGTGACCTTGTCAAGTCTTCTATAGCTGTGTCTGCATTAAATGAGGCACCTTCCCAGACAGACCTGCTGCCTGCTGGGCCTACATTCTGAGCAGTGCACAGCACATGCGCCTATATTTGGCACCCCTTTTCAGTCAGGCACCCTGACCAGTGTCCATGCCTAGGTGCCTACCTGAGACCCATGGTTCCCTTGAACAGCCTTCATCCTGCCTCTACCTAGGGCCAAGGCTGAGCTGGCTCAGGAGACGGACCCTTTGCGGCGGCAGGTCTTGGATGGACGGCAACTGGCACTGAAAGTGAGTGCCAACTCGGTATATGGCTTCACCGGTGCCCAGGTGGGCAAGCTACCATGTTTGGAGATCTCCCAGGTGAGCCTTTGGGATGCTAATGGGTGGCTGGGTTACTGTTGGCCTGCATTTTGAGGTCATTTGGGCCAGAGGATGTCCCAGTATGGCAGGAACCACAGGTGTCAGGCCATCCTCTGCATCCTGATGTACAGGGTCGTCAGAGACCAAAGTACCTGTCCTTGGTACTCCTTGCTCCGGCCTAGTGGGACTGGGACTCTGGTCTCAGGTAATGTTTACAGTACAGGTGGTTCCCAGGGCTCTGCCAATGGGTCAGATGAGGTGGGTACTCAGGATGCTGGGTTCACCTCTTCCACATCCCTGTGAAGGGAAGTGGGGAAGGGGGGCACACCCAATGACACAACCGAGCTGGATTTGCTGGGTCACATGATGACCCCTGTCAGCAAGCGCCAGGGTTCTCTGTCCCAAGTGTGAGCACCTTGGCTAGTACTAGCTGGAACAAGAATAGGAAAGAACTGCCCCCATCTCCTTAACCAATGTGGCAACCCTGGGTTCAGACAGAAATGGATTAACAGTGAGAGAGTGTGAGGCCTGAGGTGCTGCCATGCATGGTCTGTGGCTGACCCTGCTGTAGAGGCTGAGGTGCTGCTAGTCAGGTCACAGACCCAGTAGTTGGCTCTCTCAGCAGTGAGGAGTAACATCTCAGGAGCATTTAGCTAGAGGATGTCCAGGGCAAGGTGGCAGGATTTTCACAGGATGGGTTATGAGGCTGTGACTGACAGAAGCTACTGTTTACTCCATCTCTAGTTCCCCTGATCCCAGATTCAAACCAAGCATGTGTGACCCAGGGTCCCTGTTAACTCACCTTGTGAGCACAGATCTCTAGTGTGGCTCAAGGGCTCAGGGAAGCTGATTGCCTGGAAGGATGCCCCAGGTACTCTGAGGATGTCTCCCAGGAGCTGGGCCTCAGCCAGACCTGCCTCTGCTAGAGTCACCTCCTGTCTGCCTGCCATTCTCACTCCTGTGTGGCCTCTCCTAGCATCCCACAGGGATGGGGTGGGTGTTGGGATCTTAGGCCAAAGGAGGCCCTGATAGTCCTATCTGTCTCTCATGGCCTCTTATGGTGGGATAACAAGTTACTGAGTCATTCCAGAATAAAAAAAGAGAAAAGGAGCATGGAGCAGGTGGACAAAAGACAAGTCAGGTGTGGATTTCTCAGATGTCCCCATGACCACATGAAACCCAGGCAGTCAGAGAGCATTCTGCCTATCACACGCCAGTACCCAGCCAGCCTCATCCTCATTTCTAAAGAGAAAGACAGATCAGGATATGGTGGTGTGGGCCTGTATTCCTGTCTGTTCAAGTCTGAGGCAAGAGGCATGTCTAGGCTTCACGGAGTTCAAAGCTGAGTGACTTAGACCCTATGGTGAAGTAAAAAGAATGTTGAGGATGTGGCTCAGTGGTAGAGCCCTGCCTAGAATCCCCCAGTGAGGGGCTGGGTGTGGCCCAGTGGTACAGCCTCTGCTTCCTATGCATGAGACCCTGGCTCCATTCCCAGGCCAGAAGGAGAGAATGGCTCCTTGTCCTCTAAGAACGTGCACACTTTGGAGCAGCAGTCGCCTGTTTCATAGACTTAAGATATATGGTCTGTGATGCTTAGAAGTGGCAGAGTTCTGTCCTCACCGAGTCGGATCCACTGCATGAAGCTTTTGGGTCTTCACTCTCCCTGGTTCTGCCCCTAACAGAGTGTAACTGGGTTCGGGCGTCAGATGATTGAGAAAACTAAGCAACTAGTGGAGTCCAAGTACACCGTGGAAAATGGCTACGATGCCAACGCCAAGGTTAGAGTCTAGTCACATCTGCCTGCTCTCCAGGGTCCTTGGGCTTCCTACCATGGCAGGTTCTGGGTTGAGACATTCCTCTCACATGTACCCTTGGCAGGTGGTCTACGGTGACACTGACTCTGTGATGTGCCGATTTGGTGTGTCCTCTGTGGCTGAGGCAATGTCTCTGGGTCGGGAGGCCGCAAACTGGGTATCCAGTCACTTCCCATCACCCATCCGGCTTGAGTTTGAGAAGGTGAGTATGTCTCCTGCACTCAGCTCTGGAGACAGTAGGGGTCTTGGCAATTAGCAATGGTCTCTTGTTACTTCTGTGCCTGTAGAGGCTGACACTGCAGTAGTGTGGGGAGCCCCGGGCTGTGGACGTCTTGCAGTGCTCTGAGCCTGCTTCCCATTCCCATGCTTTTCTTGGGTATCCATTTGTAGGACACAGAAGCCCAGTGTTCTGGGTTCTGAGGCTGAGGCCTCCCTTGCACAAACCAGTGGTGTGTGTGGGTCCTGCGATGCTCACCCGGCTTCCCTGCCGCTCAAACATGCACCACTGGCTGCTCCAGTCCTTGGGTCTGGGGCCATCTCAGCTCTAGATTCACTTGATCCTATCTCCTCCCATGGCTTTGAGATTTCACTGTGTCACCTGCCTGGATTCCATGATTTAGGGGCCAGCTCTAGGCCTATGGCATGATGTCAGGTCAGTTCCTAGGATGCTGGAGGGTATCAGGCCTCCTTAGGGTTCATTTCACCAAGGTCACAGGCCCTTCTTTTCCTCTGCTGCTTCTGATGGGTCTCAGGATTGGGGGTGGGGGAAGTGCACAGGGTCACCACTCATGGGTCCCTTCTAGGTTTACTTTCCATACCTGCTCATCAGCAAGAAGCGCTATGCTGGCCTGCTCTTCTCCTCCCAGCCTGATACCCATGACAGAATGGACTGCAAGGGCCTGGAGGCTGTGCGCAGGGATAACTGTCCTCTGGTGGCCAACCTTGTTACATCCTCTCTGCGCCGAATCCTCGTGGACCGGTGTGTGTGTGTGTGTGTGTGTGTGTGTGTGTGTGTCTGTGTGTGTGTCCCACCTAGACCAAGAAGCCAGCCTCTCTCAGATCCCGGGGCCCAGCACCCTGCCCTGGGAACACATGTGTCTTGGCTTGATGGTGGGGCAGTGGTGAATCAGGCTGGCAGCTGTGATTGCCTCTGGCCTTTCCTGCCTCTTACCCCAACCCCAGTCTCTCAGCCCATAGTGCCTGATCCCTAGCTCCTAGCTGATGAAAGTTGCAGCCCCATCCTTAGTAGTCCCTGGTGACACCCTCCATTGTCTCAGGGATCCTGATGGTGCAGTGGCCCATGCAAAGGATGTCATCTCGGATCTGCTGTGCAACCGAATAGACATCTCCCAGCTGGTCATCACCAAGGAGCTGACCCGTGCAGCATCAGACTACGCTGGCAAGCAGGCTCACGTGGAACTGGCTGAGAGGTGGGGCAGTCGCACAGCCTCCTGCAGCTGGGGCCATTCAGCCCTCCTCAAACCTCACCCATCTCCCCTATCCGCAGGATGAGGAAGCGTGACCCCGGCAGTGCGCCCAGCTTGGGTGACCGCGTCCCCTATGTGATCATTGGTGCTGCCAAAGGCGTGGCTGCCTACATGAAGTCGGAGGTCAGGCCCACCTGGGTTGTGCCCCTCCCAGAATCTCACTTCTGCTTTCCTTCAGGCGGTCAAGCCCCTGGGCCTGACTGTGTAGTGCCTCCTTGTACAGAGTTGGCTGCTGTGCCATCTCTGCCCCTCCCTGGCCTGGGTGCCAGCACCTCTATTTGCTTTTATCATCTCAAGCCACCCAGTGAACAGTGACCCAATTCTCAGCCTTGTGACTTCTGACCCCTGCACCCCCTCCATGGCCCTTCCTTCTCGTGTGGGGAAACTGACTCTTAGTGACCTGAGGGCCCCCACCCAGGCCAGGGTCTTGCCCCCAGGTGTACCCCTTCTTCACAACCCGTAGGTGGTGTCCATAGCTCCCACCCTAACCCGTACCCCTCTGCAGCTGTTGGTAACCCTAGCCTGCCCACAGGACCCCCTGTTTGTGCTGGAGCACAGCCTGCCCATTGACACTCAGTACTACCTGGAGCAGCAGCTGGCCAAGCCGCTGCTGCGCATCTTTGAGCCCATTCTGGGTGAGGGCCGAGCAGAGTCTGTGCTGCTACGTAAGTGGAACCCTGAGGAGGGAGTGTGGGCGAGGAAGGGGCAGGGGCAAGGCCATCAGCTCCTCTCCTATAGGCGGTGACCACACACGCTGCAAAACTGTGCTCACCAGCAAGGTTGGTGGTCTCCTGGCCTTCACCAAGCGCCGCAACTGTTGCATTGGCTGCCGCTCCGTGATCAACCATCAGGGTGAGACCCAAGCCACAGCTCCACTGGTGGGGCTCTGCCACAGCCACCATTCTGCCTGCACTCTAGCGGAGGGTCCTCGCCCACTCCGGGGTTCCCCAGGGGAGTTTTCCCCACACACTTGGGCCCTTGTTCTCCAGCCTCTGGGGACTTTCAGAATCCGGGATGGGCAGCGGGTGGAGAAGAGCAGAGATGCAGGGATGGAAGCTAGGGCTTGGCTCTGTCCCAGCGCCCCTATGCTGATACCCACCCCTCCCCCAGGAGCTGTGTGTGAGTTCTGTCAGCCACGGGAGTCAGAGCTCTATCAGAAGGAGGTGAGTGAGGTAGGGGCCACATCTGGGGCAAGCATGATCTCCACAGTCCTGCTCAACCTACTGTGTCCCCAGGTGTCACACCTGAATGCCCTGGAGGAACGCTTCTCTCGCCTCTGGACACAGTGCCAGCGTTGCCAGGGCAGCTTACATGAGGACATCATCTGCACCAGGTGCACCCTCCCCCACCTGCTACCAAGACTCCTGACCCAGCTACCAGACCTCACTGAAGAGAGGGCAGGGTCTGCCTGGGCTAGGCGCCCGCATAGCCTCCCCCAGGGTGGGGCCGGGCTTTCCCCAGGGAACAGGAGGGCGGGGCGGGTTCCCACGCCAGGTGACAGCTGATATACGGCTGGCTACCTCTCAGGGCACTGCTGTTATCGGCTTCCCTGTGCCCGCTAAGCAAACAGCCCCCTCCCCTGGGTGGGCAGCAGGTAGGGGCCAAAGTCCTGGGAACGGCCCCTGACCACCACCCTTTGCAGCCGCGACTGTCCCATCTTCTATATGCGCAAGAAAGTGCGCAAGGACCTGGAAGACCAGGAGCAGCTGCTGCAGCGATTTGGACCTCCGGGCCCTGAGGCCTGGTGACCTCATGAGGGACAGGGAATAAAGTTCAGACTTTTTGCTACTGGCTGTGTGTTGTGGTCTCGGGGAACAGATTGGGTTTCATGGCTCAGGCGCTGTACATACATCCCTTGGGGCCTCAGTGCCTCTGCCTGTACCCACATAGGGCTGGCATCTCTCAGTTTCCCTTCTGAAACCCTGAGTAGGACCCCACCACTCGACTTTGCTCCTCCCCACGGGGCTGGTGGTCACCCAGCTGGCACGGGGTGCTATCCTGTTTGCTTCAGGCTTGGGACAGGCCTTAGCACATAGGCCTCCACACCTCAGAACAGCAAGGGGACCCTCCCTGACACTGGTACTTCCACCGTGGGGTCCTGGTGGTCGGTCTGCCTGGGCTTCCCCTCAGCTCTTGGGAGATCCCCTGTCCTCACAGCTGTTCTTGAGCCTCACTGCCCCATGCCATCTTCCCTGGTCACCATTGGCTCCCTCCTGTGGCATCTTATTCCCAGGGCCTGCAGCCTCTCATCTCCTTGCCCTTTCTCTGCAACTCTACTCTCTCCAACCCTCAGTGTCAGCCCTCCATCCCCAATGGCGGGGAACCCCAAATCCAAATGACTCCTAGGCCCACCCACCCTGCCATGTGACCAGAGAGTTGTGCAATCCAGACCCCTCCCCGAGGGGATTTTTGAGGAGGGCCCCGTGGCCCGCCCCTGGGGGGTGGGGGCTGGGCCAAAGTATATATAGAGGTAGTGGCCAGAGCTAGCCCAGCCTACCCTGAACCACCATGCTTGCTCTGGAAGCTACACAGTAAGTGGGTACTCCTCAAACCTGTGCTTGGGACCCCCACTCAGCACCCTCAGCTTCTGTGGCCCCCAAGGCAGGTGATAAGGGGGTGGCTCCACTGTCTGTAGAGAACAGCTCTCCCATCAGCTCTGTCTTCCTAGACAGGTTTCCAAAGATGGCATGTTATGGAGACACTCACCCCCATCCTGCCTGGGCCTTCCCAGGTCTGCCATCTGTCTTCTGCATAGTATTGCATGCTCCATTTCTGGCGCTCTCTGCCCCTTGAGTTTTGTTTATTTCCTTCTGTCCAAACGTTCCCTTTGGCTCCTGGCACTACCCTCCCGCCCACCCTGGGGCACAAGAAAGCCAGTTCCTGCTCACTCCCTTTCAAACTGTGTTTGTTTCTAGCCCTGCTCTTCAGTTCATTGCTTCTGGTCTCAGCTGGACTTGCTAAGACACTCAAACCAAGCTCTCTGGCCACCCTGTCCCCAGCTGTCTGGGGACTTTCTCCCTCTTACTTTCCTTGTCTCCCCCCAGTGTCTGTGCATGCAAATCCCAGGGGTAGTGGGGGACATTTGCCTGGCACCCGCCCCCTACTTCCTGTCCTGGTGGGGGTGTGGGGGTGACTGTGGGAAGGCTGGGCACACAAGGACAGCCGGCAGACTGCAGAGTTGTGGTGGGTGATCACAGCTGTCATCACCTCCCCTGTGGGCCCCACAACCACTTTGAGATTCAGGTGGCCGAGGGCAGCCCTGACATGCCCCTGTGTCTCTCCCCTGCCAGGCTGGAAGGCCCACACTTGAGCTGTTTGGTGAGTCTGAGGCTCCCAGGGGGGTAGCGGGCCCCTGCATGACCCATGGGGACTAACCTTACTAAGATCATCTACTTCTGGCCTCAGTTTCCGGTCTCTGTCTGTCTCCTCAGACCCCCATCTCCACCTCACCTGTCTGCTATTTTTCTAAAACTTGAGGCTACTTCCTTGACCTTGTATACCTGTCTGTTCCATGTTCTATGTGTACAGCCCCTTCTTTTGGGTTATGGATCTTACATCTTTTAACTGTAGTATTTAGGTCACCAACCATTTCCCCCAACATTTTTGAACTCACACTCCAACAATGAGACTGTGTCTGTGGTGGCAATAAGTCCCCACTTTGGGTTTTGTTGGGCTTTTTGTTTTGTTTTGAGACAAGGTCTCTCAATGTAGCCCTAGCTGCTATCAAACCCATGATCCTCCTGCCTCAGCCTTCAGAGTGCTGGGGATTATACTTGTAAGACACCTGCTGTTGGTTGTTTAAAACTGATGTCTTACGTGTGCATTAGTGAGTGTCTTCATTGTATACACCCCTGTAGCCGTTACCAGACCCAGACCTAGAAAAATTCCATCATTCTAGAACATTCCCTGGTGTCCCCCCCTATGCAGTCTCACCCAATATTTTACACTGATTCACTTGAAGTTTTTATAAAGTGACATGCATAGGTCTTTTGGGCACCTGACCTCTATTCCATCCACAGCATGTTAGGTACCTGTCCTTTGCCTTTGCCGCATGGTCTGCCACCCACCAGTACACCATACAGTTTGTTTATCCTTCTTGCTGAGAAGCTTGTGATCTGGGATCAGAGCAGAGCTGCCTCAGGCTGCTCTGTCTCCCCTGCATGAACAGGAGGGGTGTGCTGGAGTCAATGGAGTAGCACTCATCCAGTCTCCACAGCCTCTACAATGACTGTGGCTGAAGCAACATACAATTGTTGAGATGAACTGGTGTCCTGGATTAAAGAAGGTGGTGCATGCCTGTCACCCCAGTACTCAGAGGATAACAATCGCTTCAAGCCCTGGGCTAGCCTAGGCTACAGAGTGAGTTCCTGGGTACCAGTTGCATACTGGAAACTATTAGGGTTCCTTGAGGGTCATAGCCATGGCAGATGGTTTCTGGGTGTCCTTTATTCATTATTCAGTCTCTTGTCGCTATTTGTTTCTGTCCTTGTCAGCCCCTCCCTTCTTTAACCTGTCAGTCTTCCCAAAGGTTGGGGGGGGGGTCTCCAAGGCCTGGGATGACTCTGTCCTCACTCCAGCAGTACCCAGAAGGTGTCTTCTATGACCTGGATAGCTGCAAGCCCTTCAGTTACCCAGATTCAGATGGGGGCCCTGGTGAGTGACCCCAGCTTCCTAGCACCTTGGGCTCAGTTCACAGAGGGGGAGCTGAGACCCATGGGAGCTCTCCCTCATCATGGAAGCCCCTCCCAAGCCACCTCCCTACCCCCTCCAGTCCATCTGCTCCCCCATGCAAATTCTGGGGTCAGAGATTTGCACAACGTACAAAGGCCCTTCTGTGTGGGATCTTGAGGGAGTGGGTCTTCTGTCCACCTTTGGCTACTGACTCTGACCCTTCTCCTAGACTCCACATGGGGCTGGACAGAGGCCCCACCTGCCCCCGCCATCACCCCCTATGAAGTCTTCGAGCCTGCTACGGCTACCTTTGCTCACTCCCAGGCTGTGCAACTCTGTTATGGTCATGGTCTCAGCCCCTCTGCCTACAGCCCTGTGGGGACCCTAGACCCAGCCCCCAGCTTGGAGGCTCCAGGGCCTGGCCTCCAGGTGTACCCCTCAGAGGACTTCGTCAGCCAGGTGAGGGGCAGGGAGAGCTTGGAGGGAGACTTCCCACCTTGTATTTCTTCTGCAACTCTCTGAAATGAACTTCTGGATTGTGCCTGGGGTGGGGGACACAATGATACCCTTCCAAGGTAGCTCAGGTGTCCCCTGAGCTCCCTACCCTATACTTCAGTTTGGAGGGCAGTTCCTGGATCCATGCCATTTACTGGCTGTGTAGCTTTGGGCAACTGCTTTAACTTCTCTGTGTATTGAGATAACCAAGCCAGTGTCTACACTGTACAGGAAGATGGAGATCCAAGTAGTGAGGGCTGCAGAGGTTGGGGAAGACTGAGGGAGTGATGTGCAGGTGACCCTGGTCTCCCACAGACCCTGGGCCCCTTGGCTAATGCTCCGTACCCCAGCCCTGTGCTGTCAGAGGAGGAAGACATTCTGCTGGACAGCCCTGCCCTCGAGGTCTCGGACAGTGAGTCAGACGAAGCCCTCTTGGCTGGCTCCGAGGGGAGGGGATCCGAGGCAGGTATGTGGGGTGGATAGTTGGTGGGAATACTGACTGTGGTTGGGGGAGGGGCTGAAGGAACCAGGGTTCCCTAAGCACTTACTAATACCTCCCAAGGAAGTTCCCAAATCCATGCTACTTGTTGGCTGTATGACCTTGGCCAAGGGCATCAACCTCTCTGTGCCTCGGTTTCCATTGTGCACAAAAATACAGTAACAGGAAAAGGAAGCGCAATACCTACCCACAGCCAGTCA
Source organism: Neotoma lepida (assembly GCA_001675575.1). Classification (NCBI taxonomy): domain Eukaryota; kingdom Metazoa; phylum Chordata; class Mammalia; order Rodentia; family Cricetidae; genus Neotoma; species Neotoma lepida. The sequence continues at coordinate 262,777 of LZPO01007963.1, forward strand.
CTGTCTCCCTGTACCTCTGTGCCTGACAGCCTTTCAAATTATTCTCTGTTGGACATCAGTTTCCCATATAGAAAACCTGTTATCCTGCTTCATTCCCCAGTCCTTTACTGTGGGGATTCTAGGCCAGGGGCTCCATCACCCCTCTTTTTCCTTTTTTAAAAAAAATTTTCGAGTCAGGGTTTCTCTATGTAACAATTCCTAGCTGTCCTGGAATTCACTTTGTAGCCCAGGCTGGCCTCAAACTCACAGAGACAGAAATCCACCTGCCTCTGCCTCCCAAGAGCTGGAATTAAAGGTGTGNGCCACCACCGCCCAGCGCTCTTTTTACTTTTAAAAGACAGTTTCAACTAAGTTGCCCAGGCTGGTCTTGAACTTGTGATCCCCTTTCTCAGTCTATGGAGTAGTTGGAATAATAGGTTCGAGCCAACTAGGCCCGACTCAATTGTGAAAACTAAAGTGTGTCAGAGGGCTACAGATCTGGGGGTCCCTTCAACAGACTTCCCCTCTTAACGTGGGTACCCAATACCCTGCAGGTGCACGCAAGAAACTGCGCCTGTACCAGTTCCTGCTGGGGCTGCTGCTGCGAGGGGACATGCGCGAGTGCGTGTGGTGGGTGGAGCCGGGTGCCGGCGTCTTCCAGTTCTCCTCCAAGCACAAGGAGCTGCTGGCTCGCCGCTGGGGCCAGCAGAAGGGCAATCGCAAGCGCATGACGTACCAGAAGCTGGCGCGTGCGCTGCGCAACTACGCCAAGACGGGCGAAATCCGCAAGGTCAAACGCAAGCTCACCTACCAGTTCGACAGCGCGCTGCTGCCAGCCACCCGGCGCGCCTGAGCGCCCCACTAGGACCCCTTTCTGGCCCCCATGTCCCAGTGCCCCTGGAGCCCCGTATGGGGCAGTAGGCTGCCAGGGTCCTCAGCTCTCACCAGGGCCTCCCCAGAGTCCCCCGTGCCATATATGGGATTCCACAAGATGGTCGTGTTTGAGGGGGGTGTTTCATGAACCACTGGTCTTTCTACATGCTCCTAGAATGGCAGGTTTCTCGGTGAGGGCTCCTGGTGGTGGTTGCGGTTCCGGAATCCACATTGGTACTTCTTGCGAGCCCTGTGAGCACACACGTCATCCCACCAGCAGGTGGTGCTGTCTACAGCACCCCCAACCTCTGTGTGTGTGTGTGTGTGTGTGTGTGTGTGTGTGTGTGTGTGTGTGTGTGTGTGTGTGTATTGGGTGGGTGGGTGTCTCTCTGCGCTGCCCTGAGGCCCTTGTCAGATCTGAGATTTAGTTATGTCTTTATGTTTGGAGCCCTCTGAGAACCCTGTGCCATCTATGACTTTTCCTTGTGTCCATCTATGACTTTATTTGAAACAGGGTCTCACTATGTAGCTCAGGATGGCCCTCAACTTGTGATAATCCTTCTGCCTCAGCCCCCCACGTGCTGGGATTACAGGAGCACACCACCACACCAGGCTTTTTCCTTTTTGAGACAAGGCTTTACTATGTAATCCAGGCTGTCCTCAAGCCTGTGGCAATCCTCTTGCCTCAGCCATCCCTATCGACCCTCTGGGATTCATGTCTGAGATGATTTGTTGGGTAGGGTAGGGGTGGGGTGTTCAGTGAATCTTGTAGGCTGGGCCCTTCTGGGGTCCTTTGATCATGGGAAGTTCTCTAGCATCCCTAGGCTCTCAGCAGCCTGAGTTCACATAATGACTTTCCTGTTTGAGGTGCCACCTGGGTGTTGTATTTGAGGATTATTCTAGCACCTAGCCAATTTGGGGTGTGTGGCGGAGATGCAGCTGTGGCAAGGCCTGTTACTTTTGAGACTGGGTCTCATGTAGCTGAGACTGGCCTTGAACTCACTATGTAGCTAGGGATGACCTTGAGCTCCTGCCTCAGCTGGAGTGCTCAGGTTACTGGCACCATCATGAGACTGTTTCTTTTTTTTTCTCAAGTCAGGGTCTATTTCTTGTGGCCCCAGCTGGCTTCAAACTCATAATAATCTTCCTGCCTCAGTGTATGGAGTGCTAGGATTACCAACATGTTCCACCACACCCTGCTTACCCCATGCCATCACTAACCAGACTTCTAATGCTGGTCACCCCCCACCCACAAGGCAGGCAAATTAAGTCCCTGCAGGTGTTTTCTTCAGAGGAAAATACGCTTTTACAGTGATCTTTCAAACTAGGGAGCTCTCCCACAGTCCAGACATCTGAATGGGAAATTTTGGACAATTGGTGACCTCTGGCCAGCTTTTCTGTGTGTAGAGGCTGGGACCAGCCCCTGTCCTGGTGTTGGCCCAAGACCCTGCCCAGTGCCTTCCTGTCTCACCCCTGTGACTTCACTCAGCTGCCTGTTGGGGCCCAGTCTTTTGCCCTGCAAGTGCTGGATACAGCCAGCTGCAGGCCAAGCCAGCTCAAACTGTGGGGTTCTCACTGGCATCCATGGCAGAAACAGAACCCAAAGCTTCCAGCCCGAGCAGGCTGGGTCACCAAGGCCTAGGTCCCTCTGAGAAAGAGGAGGAAGAGGGCCTCCTCAAAACCTTGATAAACCTACACACCTGAACTCATTCACCTCTGGGTGGCCAGGACCGGAAGGCTCATGGAAGATCCAGATGTCCATATGGCCAAGGCTAAGCTGGTACTTAATAAAATTCTTTGTTCAAAAGCCAACATCATCACTCTAATGGATAATAAATAAAATCCTAAATCAAGGTTACAGCTGGGACCCTTTATCAGGCACTGCCCCCTGCCCCTCCACCGGATCTGGCTGGTACTGAGACTGAGGTAGCTCTAGTCAGGGGGGAGATGGGGGAGGAAGGCGGAGGTACAATAATGGTAGGCAAGGCTGGGGTCCTTTTCCGTTCACTCCTCCATTCCAGGCTTCCGGCTTCTGTGTGTTGGTTTTTAGAGATAAGATCGTTCTTACATTGTAGTTCAGGCTGGCCTCGAAGTCACGCCAGTCCCGTTTCAGCTCAGCCTCTGGATTCCGGGATACAAGAGTGTGTCACTATCCTGGGCCACTATGCAACTCACCTGCTCCCTCGGGAGCGAGGTGGAAGTTTGCCGGACAACCAAAGGCGTCATAGGGAGGCTGCCTACTAGCTGGCTTAGTGCCCCAAGAGGCGGGGAAGTTTCCGGCTGTTAGGGGATTTTGTAAAGTGGAGAGGAGAGAGGGGCGCAGGAAGAAAAAAAGGGGGGGGCAGCTTGTCTTGGCTCCCCTGGGCCAATCCTTTTCTCTGACACCCTCCTGGGCCAGCCACACCCGTGATACCCCAAGCCCCTCTTTTCGTCCTTACCCCCTTCTCCGCTCTCTGGTGCTGGGAAGGAGTCGGCCCGGGCAGCCCTCCAGGGCCTTCCCGGCCTCTCTGCACCCGGCTGGTGACTGGCAGCCGGCCAGGCCGCTCCCAGGGGGACCCACACCAGGACAGGGCGGGAGGGACACCGAGACCTCCTCCCCCTGGCAGGCACCCGTCCTGCCTACGCGGGGAAACCGGACTCTTTCTCTCGGCTCTGGTTTCTAGAAAACTCCTGACTCGGGCTTGCTAAGAAAGGCTTCCAGAACCTACCCCTCCCGCGCCCTGTGCACCTGAGACCCCCAGCCCTGGACCTAGTCGGCCCCTCCCCACACTCCTCCTCTCCTTCCCAGGACCCAGGGTTCCCCTCCTCCTTCACCTCCTTCCTTTTCCATTTTCTCCTCCTCCTTTGTCCCGGGACACAAGTGCCTTCTCTGTTTCCCCTCTGTCCCCATCTTGTGTTCGGCTCCCTTCGCCTCCCCCCACACCCATTTCTCCAGTACCTAAGGATCTGGGCCCCCGCGCCCCCAGACTCTGGAGTCCCAGACCCCCCTCCTTCTGAGGCCATGCAGTCTCCACCTTTGCGCTTCCACAGACTCAGGTGTCCAAGCTCCCTCAGCCCGTCCCCACTGGGGCCCTGGCATTAGTCCACCCCTCTCTGTCTACTAGCTATTTCTCGCCCTTTAGAGCACTCGGGAGGAATGTGGGGCGGCCCTGCGCTGCCTCCTGGGAGTCTTGAGCCTCCATAAAGGGCTCCTCCTAGGAACCCACCTGTCCCCACTAGGGCCTGGCTAGAGCTACTGCGGTCCCAGTCCTGGGAGCGGGAGGAGGTCGCCGACATGCCTGAGGCTAAACCAGGTGGCTGGCCAGAAACCTTCCTGGGGATGGGGTGGGAGACGGACTGCAGACAAGGATGTCTCTACCGTGGGAGGAGGGGGTTCTTTGCCTGTTCCTACATCTAGGGAGAGTGTGGATTCCTTTCCTGCTTGGGGAAGATGGGCCCCTTCTCTGTGCACACATGGGTTACTTCCTAGTGCAGGGTGGTGGGGTCTCAGGTGTGTGTAGGGTCAGGAGTCACCGTCCCTCCCCCGGGACTGGGAGGCCCATCTTGGGTAGAAATCTCAGCTGTCTAATTATAAGTTGGGCTCGATTTTCTCTCCCCCCCTTACTTTCATCCTTTCTTTCTCTCCTTCCTCCCACCCCTCCTCCAGCCTTACAGGCTGGTCTCAAACTCACTCTGCAGCCCAGGCTGGCTTGGAAGTCGCAATCTTACTGCCTCCATCCCCCCAAAACTGGGTGGCAGGCATGTGCCCCTACACCCAGCTAGGGGGCTCCTTTTCTTGAGGCTCATGGGATCTTGCTTGTGCATTGTTGGGGCTTAGCTTAGGAATAGAGTCCTCTCCAGGTGGGAGAACACCCTCAAGGTAGTTGAGTCTCCTCACTGAGTGAAGACTGGGGGCTTTCTAGATCATGGGGTGTGTCTATGGACACAGTAGGACTCCATGTGCATGGAATGATAATTTTCTGGGTAAAGATGAGAACCCTGTTGGTGTGAAAGTTGGGCTTCTGTGCAGGAATTATGAGTCTCTCTTCCATGGGTGGAGCCTTCTTTTTCCTGCTATGATGGGCATGGAATCCAGAGCCTCCTGCCTGCTTGGCAAGCACTGGCCCTGTCCTAGCACCCCAGTCACTCTCCATGTGCAGTTAGGTGTACTCCTTGGGGGACAGGGCCAGTCTGTATGCTGCCTGGGGCTTTCTCTTTTTGTGGAAGTGGGCATTGCACACAAACCCTGGCATCACCTTCCCCAAGGTGGCTGGTCCCCTGGTGTCAGCCCAACCAGGCTGAGGTGGACACCAGCTCCCTTGCACAGACTGACCCATGGGTCAGTGACCTGCACCACATGGGAGACTGCTGTGGTCAGCACCAGTGTCCAGTTTCCATCCCTGGGGAAGGGCTAATTATACCCCAAACCTGAAAGGTCAGGCTGGTGGCCAGAGTCTGGGGAAAGGCTATAAGGGGAGGGGGAATCTGATTCCATACTCAGGGTCAGGATCAACTTATGCCTGGAGTGGGGGGTCTGTACCCCACCATCTATATTACCTCCATCTGAGAGAGGAAGGCCTGGTCTGGACCCCATGTCTGAGGGAGAAGGTTTGAGGCCTGGACCCCCACTTCTGAGGAAGAAGGTCTGGCTCTGGACTCTGGATTCTGGAGGAGGAGAGCACCATATTATGCTGAAGTCTCAACCTCTCCTGTGTTTCAGCAGCCAAAAAGGCCCCCAAAGGCAAGGATGCGCCAAAAGAAGCTCCTGCTAAGCAGGCTCCTGCAGAACCCCCCAAAGGTGAGGTGCCCCCTGGGGCTCTGCCAACTGTCTCCCTCTGGCCCCTCTGCACTCTGGCCCTAGCCTATCCTGATCCCTTTCCTGGAGCTGTCCCCACAACAGCGTCAGAGCCACAGTCCTTCCACCCCACTCAGGCTGGCATTCACCCTGAGTGACGGCTCAAGTAACTCTTGCCCAGTCCCCAGAGGCTGTGTCCATATTTACATGTCCTTTACCTGAAAGTCCATCCTGGCCATAACCTGCTGGTCCACAGATGGCGAAACTGAGGCCCAAGGGGCTGAGGGAGCCTAGCAAAGCTCATGCTCTCTGGCTAAAAACGCAAGCCACACCTCCAGTGCCTTCTGAGCAGAGGGATTCTTACTGACCCCAGAACCCTTCCCAAAGAGGGGGCCTCTGCTCCCCTAAACCACTGCTGATATCCTAATCCTTACTCTTGAGCAGAGGCCCCACCTGAGGACCAATCTCCAACTGCAGAGGAGCCCACAGGCATTTTCCTGAAAAAGCCGGACTCTGTGTCAGTGGAGACTGGTGAGCACCTGAGAAGAACAGTCTGGAACCCGAGTCTGAGGGAGGAGGGTTCAGTCTGCACCCCTAGATCTGAAGGAGGACTCCTGGGTCTGAGGGAGGAGGGCCGAGTCTTGAGCTCAGGGTCCTCTCTGGAGAACTGGGTTCCTCACTGCCTCCATCCTCCAGGGAAGGACACGGTGATTCTGGCCAAGGTGAACGGGAAGGAGCTCCCAGGCAAGCCCACCATCAAGTGGTTCAAGGGGAAGTGGCAGGAGCTGGGCAGCAAGAGCGGAGCCCGGTTCACTTTCAAGGAATCCCACGACTCTGCCAGCAATGTGAGACCCCGGTGGGACTAGAGGCGGAGCTGGCCATCCAGCCGGTGCTCCTGGAGCTCTGGCACCCATTGAGAGAGCCAGTGCCTCAGGGGTGGCTGAAGTCTACAGGGTGGGTTAACAAGGCCTGGCTAGAGCAGTGCAGAGGGCATAGCCACATGTTCTTCACCCCTCTAGAGGACCTAGGGAGCCAACATTCTGCAAGTTGAGGGTGAGCTGTCCTAGGCCGGGAGCTCTGCTTTGGGGTCAGGTGGAGACTCGAGGACTGTGAGTCACAAGCACCATGCCCCTGGCCCCCAGGTGTACACCGTGGAACTCCACATTGGGAAGGTGGTCCTGGGGGACCGCGGGGATTACCGTCTAGAGGTCAAAGCCAAGGACGTCTGTGACAGCTGCCCATTCAACGTGGATGTGGAGGGTGAGCTGGCAGGGGTGGGAGTGGGGGTGCAGGCGGGACAGGGGATGCTGGCGGGGTCGGGGGTTCTAGACTGAGTTGGGGTGGATGCAGGTGTGGAAGTGGGGTGGTCACAGTCTCGTGGAGGAGAGGGTCTAGACTTAGTAATGGGGGGCAAGGTCTTCAGGCTTTGTGTAGGAGGAGGTATGGACTTAGGGGTACAAGTGTTTAGCAACTTGGGGTATGCATGCAAAAGCTTAGGGGGCTTCCAGGTTTGTGTAAGTGAGCTGAAGACTTGGGTAACTAGAGCCTCCCACCTCATAGAATCTGGGTGTATGGGTTCAGGATGGGGTGCATAGACCAGGAAGGTTTAGGAGCAAGCAGGGGTCCTGCAGCCTCTGGTCCTGCAGCTCACAGTGTGTGGGGTTTGAAAGTGAGGGGCTGGAGGAATGAGATTGCCCTGGCCTGGGGGAGTAAGGACCAGCTGGCCAGGGGAGTGGGACTCCAAAGGGTAGAGAAGTCATCCCTGGTACATGCCTTTCACCCAGCCCTGAGGCTGAGTCAGGATGATTCATGCCAGCCCCACATGAGCCTGGGTTACACAGTGAAATCTTGTCTCAAAATCCAAAAAACTGGGGAGGGAGATGCAGGGTGATTTTTGTTCTAGGCCAGCCAAGACTACATAGTGAGACTCTGTTTCAAACACACACACACACACACACACACACACACACACACACACACACGAGACAGAGACAGAGACAGAGACAGACAGAGAGAGGGATGGAACGCACTGTCTAGGCCTTCAGAAAGGGTGCATTGACCAAAAAGATGGAGGAAAGGGTACCCAAAGAGGCTGTGAATTGTAAACGTCTGGAGAGGATATCCTAGTCTTTACCTTACTTCCCTATCACCTGTCCCCAGCACCCCGACAGGACTCATCTGGTCAGAGCCTTGAGAGCTTCAAACGTTCGTGAGTGCCTCTGGGTCCCCAGAAGAGGTGCCTGTTGGCACTGAGAATCAAGGGAGGCTTTCCTTGGGAGGTGGAGGTGGAGGACAAGGAGTGGAGACCCTGGGACTGATCTTAGTGGGGTTCACACTCCCTCATAATGATCATAGGGGTGACGGGAAGTCAGAAGATGCGGGTGAGCTGGATTTCAGCGGCTTGTTGAAGAAGAGGTGAGTTGGGGGTCTTGGGAGAGGGATGATGGCCAAAGTGCCAATACCTCATTTCTTCTCAACCTCCCTGTATTTCCACCTTTTCTTCCCACCTTCCCTTCCTTCCTTCCTGGGGGGCAGAGGTTGATTTCTGGTGTCTTCTATCACTCTCCACTGTCTTTCTTTATTGTGTTTTGAGACAAAGTCTCACCATACAGCTTTGGCTGGCCTTGCTATGTAGACCAGTCTGGCCTCAAATTCATAGAGGTCTGCCTGCCTTGAACATTCAGTTGCTGGGATTAAAGGTGTGCACCACCATGCCTGGCCTTTCACTTTGGTTTTTGTGATGGGGGTCTCTCACTGAACTTGGAATTCAGTAGGCTGGCTAGAGCTAGCTAACAAGGTCCCAGGGTCCACTTCTCTCCACGCACCCCCAGGACTTAGTTTTAATTATGCCTGTGGGTTTGTGTACATGAGTGCAATAGCCGTGGAAGCCAGAAGAGGGTGTTGGATCCCCTAGAGCTGGAGCTATAGGTGGTTGTGAGTTGCCTGATGTGGGCACTGGGAACTGAATCTGGGTTCTCTGGAAAAGCTGTGTGTATACTTAACTGTAGAGCATCCCCTGCAGTCCACACCTGGCTTTTACAGACATAGGTCCTTATGCAGCAAGCACTTTGCCCAGAGCCATCCCTCCAGCCTCCATCCCTTGGTTTTCTGTTTACTCCAGTACTATCTCCTCCACAGCTTCATTCCTTCTCACCAGCCCATCCACCCCTACCCCTGCCCACAACGCCAACCAGTCAGCCATCTGCCCAGCAAGTCCTTGACCTATGCACTCCTGAAGCCACCAGCCATGCATCCACCCTGCTCACCCAGGCTTCCAGCCTCTTACTGGTCCAGCTATGCACCTACCTCCAACCTACCACCTACCTACCCATCACTGGTCTCCTACCCACAAATCCATGCACTCATCCTCCATCCTCATAGCTATCTACCTCTCCATCTTCAAACCCACCCATCCACTTCACACATCCACACCCCCCACCAGCTTCCCAGTTCTCTATCCACCTGTCTGCCTTTACACTCAGACATCTATTTGTCAATCCACCCATCTACTCTCCACACACTCATTCCCTACACCAATCTGTCCTTCTTATACCCATCTACCTCCCTGCCTGTTCATTCACCTGTACCTGCACCCCTCCCCCAACAGCACCCAGCATCCTCTCCAGACATCTGCTCCCCCACACCCAGCCAGCACCCTCTCCAGACATCTGCTCCCCCACACCCAGCCAGCACCCTCTCCAGACATCTGCTCCCCCACACCCAGCCAGCACCCTCCTCTCACCCTTTCACCCCACCACTGACACACTCAACCCCTTAGAGCTTTCTGTTAAATTTAGCAATGTGAAGTTGGTATTCTGTAGGCAAAAAATAATTGGACTGGGGCTATGAAGATGTAATCAGTAAAGTGCTTGCTGTGCAAGTGTAGGACCTGAGTTCAAATCCCCAGGACCCATGTGAAAGCCACGCTTCTGTAATCCCAGCAGGGGTGAAATGGGGATAGATAGATTCTTGGAGTTTGCTGGCCATCCAGCCTAGACAAATCAGTGAGTTCCAGGTTCAGTGAGAGACCCACCATGTCTCAAAAACTAAGGTGGGCTAGGGAGATGGCTTAGTGGGTAAGGCTGCCTATTACAAAGCCTGATGACATACATTCAATCCTTGGAGAGAGAACTGACTCCTGAAAATTGTTCTCTGACTTCTACAATAAAAAGAATTAAAAACATTTTAAGAAATGAGGTAGAAAAATGATTGAAGAAAGACTTGATAGCAACTTCTGGTTACACACACAGATGCACACATGTGCACACATGCACAGCAGAGTGGATAGATGGGGACAATTTCCTGTTGTTCTTCAGAACACTTATTCTTTCTCATGTATCCACCATATTATTGGCCATGTGTCCACCATTAATGGCTCCAGTTTTCCCACTGACAGCTCCGTTTACTGATTGATTCCTCTGTGGGTCTTCTACCAGCCAGCCACAGGCTTGGCCATCTTGCATCTACTATGACCCAATGCTTGCTCAACTGTAGACGAAAGTTTGTCCGGTTCCCCCGCCCGGCTCCCACGGCCCGCTTAGACCCAAATAAACACACAGAGGCTTATATCATTTTAAACTATGGCCCTGGCAGGCTTCTCGCTAGCTAGCTCTTACATCTTAAATTAACCCATTTTATAAATCTATGTCGCCACATGT
>LZPO01007963.1:299235-316053 GCA_001675575.1 Neotoma lepida
AAAAGACTTGCATGCATATGTGCACTTGCATGTGGTGGTCACAGGTTAATGGCAAGTGTGTTCCTGCATCATTCTCCCACCTCATTTTTTGGGACAGGGTTTCTCACTGAACCTGGAGCCAAATGATTGGGTAGACCGGCTGGCCAGCAAGCTCCAAGGATCCTGTCTAGTCTTTCCCAACACTGGGATTATCATGGGACCTGGATGTCCTGGAACTCACAGAGATCCACCTGCCTCTGCCTCCCAAATGCTGGAATTAAAGGTGTGTGCCAGCATGCCNGCTGGTACCAGGCTTTTTATACGGCTGTTGGGGATTCAAACTCAAATCTTCATGCTCGGCCTGCGAACACTCTACTGACGAGTCGTCCTCTCAATAACCCCTTTTTACTTTTTATCTGAAGACAAAGGTCTCACTAAGTTGTCCAGGCTGTCCTGGAAGCCACTCTTATAGCTCAGGCTGGCCTTGGAGTTGTACTTCTCCTGTCTCAGCCTTCCAAGTAGCTGGGATGACAGGCTTGTACCATTAGGCTTGGCTTTTTTCTATTTTCTTCCTGTCTTTCATGAACTGAGGTAGGATAGGCAAGGATGCAGGTCCCACAAGAATACCGGAGTGTGTACATGTACTACAAGTATGTAAATGTTTGCTGTTTGCAGCGAAGCAGGGCAGGGGCCTAGGCTGGGAAAAGGGATGTTCTGAGTGTGAGGTTTGTACTTGGTGGTATTTGATTTCTACATGTGAAGTTTTCCATGNGAGGAGCAGAGCATAGGTGTAGGCTTGAANTCAGTACTTTGAGATCAGGATTATGAGGGGCTTCAGGTTCTAGTCCCAGCTCCTGGCATGCTCTGTGGGACCCTGGGCCATGGGCCTGGGCTTTGAGCCTTACTTTATCTCTCTGGGACAGAGGAGCACCTGGAAAGCAGAAAGCATGTGTAAACAGTCACCATTCTGACTCTGTGGTGTCATGGAGAACTGCCCTTCCTTATCTCGACTGACTTCTGACCTTTGTGAACTTCCCTGTTATCTCTCTGAGTGGAGAGGACTGGTAAGTATTGGTGGTGCTCTTGGTCCCCAAAACCTGGGTAGCAGAATGGTGGCTGTAAGGTTGGAGGAGGTTGGGACCAGGAAGGGCAGTCACCCGAGGAGCTGCAGGCGTCCACTCTCCTTGTCAGGGCCAGCCAGCAGCAGCAGGTCTGGCAGTTCCAGGGCTGGACTAGAGGCTGCCACCCCCATGGTGACCTTATTGGCGACTTCTCCAAACCGGGTTACCTGGGGCCAGAGGTTAGAGGCAGGATAAACGGAGAACAGAATTGAACAGGGATCTGGGTGTTGGGAATCTTGACGGGGTCATGAACTAGTGGAGTTGAAAGCAGGCTGGGGGTTGGAAATGTGGCTCAGTATATAGAACCTGCCTAGAATCCCCTAGTGCGAGGCTAGGGGGTGTAGCTAAGTGGTAGAGCTCATGCCTAACATGAGCGAGGCCCTGGGTACCATCCACAGTACCACAAAAGAAAAAAGGTTGTGGGCCAGGTATTTTAGGATTAAAGGATAAGAACCATGTATGTGTGCAGTCAATGAAACTGAGACAAAGGCTTCTCAAGCCACAAACAAGCCAAAGGATTGGCGGTATGAGGTGAGAGGGCTCAGAGGTTATGTGGAACACTTGGAGTTCGACAGGGCAATGAATCATAGGGGCCAGCCACAGTTCGCAGAGCAGGGGCTCGGTACAACAAAGGGGCAGAGGTCCGGGGCTCCACACCTGCACGAAGTTGCTCTCAAAGATGGGGAAGTCGCGCAGCTGGTCGAACTCGCCGCTCAGGAGGTGGCGCTGGAGGCGCCCAGGGCGGCACGGGGCGTAGGCTGGAACCACGGGGCGGTCTGCAGGGGCGAAGGGCTGGCATCCACCCCAGGAAGCCAGGTACGAGTCCCCCGATAGGGGACGCACGCGAGGCAGCGGCCTCCGCATTGCTGGCCCCATGCCTTCCCGGGCTCCCTCAGCAGGGTCAACCCCTCCGGGCAGGGATCCTCCTCTCACCTGCCATCCCATTTGAACCGGCCTTACCAGCTCCGCTCCGGGCTGGCTTAAGATCGCGTCCGCCCTTCATCACTACGCCCCGGCCCTGAGTGGGAACGCAGCGGGGAGCCAAGACCAGAAAGCTAAGGGGCGGGGGGTCTAGCACCTGTGACGTCACAACAAACATCTGGCGTTCTATGACGTCACGAACGTTGCCGCTCTCTTCTAGGAGGCATAGCCGGGAGGATGAGCCTTAGAGACCCGGATGGAGAAATGGCCGCCATAACTGACGGGCAGGCGACCCGGTGCTAGTGCGCAAGGGCGGCGCGCGGCGCAGGCGCATGAGCCTCAGCATGCACTCTGTGGTTCCCAGCGTGCTTTATGGCGCTGGGCTCTTCTCAGATCCTCGGTATGGTGGTCGTGGGTGCTGGGGCGACCCGGCTGCTCGTGCTCTTGTTGATAGCAGCCGCGGCTCCTAGTAGGGCCCGAGGCAGCGGCTGCCGGGTCGGGACCGTCGCGCGCGGGGTGAGTGCTCGCGGCTGGGGTTGAGCGGCCTCCTGCAGGCGCTAGATGGGCTTGCATCGTGAATATCCATGAGAGGATGCGATCTGTTTGGAACCTAGGCTGACTAAGAATGAGGCCTGGCTTGGTGGTGCACGCCTTTCTCTCCAGTGCTCAGGAGGCTGAGGCTGGAGGATCAAGGAAAGAGTTTGAGGCCAGCTTGGGCTGCATGAGATTGTCTCAATAATACAAAAAAAGTGGGTGTGATGGTGCACGCTTTTAATTCCAGTATTTGGGAGGCAGAGACAGGTGAATTCGAGACCAACCAGGGCTACATAGTGAGACCCTGGCTCAATAAATAATAAAGATATAGCGCTAGTGCCCGAGCGCTAGGGGTGGAGTCGTGTTCCNGAATTTGCATGAGGAAGCCAGGCCCTACAGGAGCCAAAGAAAGTTGTAGGATGCCTGGGTGGGTAGGCGTGGGGAGTGCAGTCCTGACATCCTAGGAGTTCAAGGTCAGCCTGGGCTACCGAAGACCCTGTTTCAACACCCCCCCCCCAAAAAAAAGGATGCTGGAGAGATGGGGGATAAGAGCACTGGCTGCTCTTCTGGAGTAACCGGGTTCGAGTCCTAGCACCTTCCTGGCTGCTCACAACTGTCTGTAACTCCAGTTCCTGAGGATCGAACACCTCTTCTGGCCTACCAGGCACCAGGCATGCACACGGGGCACAGATGTACATGAAGCAAACACCCATACACAAAATTCAAAACAAAACAAAAAAAAATGAAGCAGATAGTGGTTATACTTATCTGTAATCCCAGCACTCAGCAGGCTGAGGCAGGAGGATCNTCTTGAGTTTAGACCAGCCTGAGAGTGGTTTAGTGAGACTGTTTCAGAACATGGAAAAAAAAATAAGATTAAGAATGTACTGGAGAGAGGTGGAATGGTCAGGGTATTAACATATATGCAAAGGAAGACAGTGCCTGTGAACTGTGAGAGTGGTTTAGTGAGACTGTTTCAGAACATGGAAAAAAAAGTAAGATCAAGAATGTACTGGAGAGACAGTGAATGGTCAGGGTATTAACATATATGCAAAGGAAGCCAGTGCCTGTGAACTCTAATGAAAAGCTTGACAATGACCTGGGGAGCAGAGCATGGTGGTGCTTGCCTGTAATACCAGCGCTAGGAAGTGGAGGAGAAGGATCCGAGTTAGAGACTAGCTTGAACTATGCAGTGAGACTGTCTCAAAAACAACAACAAAAAGAAACAAACTCAACCAGCCAAACAAACAAAAGATAATGACCTGGGCCTTGAACATGAGAGTAACATTTAAGCATGTTGATATGGTTTTCTTTTGAGCTATGGAAACTACTCTGAATATTCATGAGCGGGCAGTCCTGAGGAAAGCACCTGTAATTTGATGTGAACATGAAGATAAGGCTTGTCCTTCAATCTGCCATTCTGTCCTGGGGCCAGCTGCTTCTGCCCTGCCCAGAATTTGAGTGATATTTACCTGAGGTCCCTGTCTCTCCTGTAGGCTGGGGCTGATGGCCGAGAAGGTGAAGGCTGTGGTACTGTGGGATTGCTGCTGGAGCATTCATTTGAGATCGGTGAGTTCAGTGTGTTTCCAACCTTATACATATCTAGTGGGGCCTGTTGGGGAGAGGCTGGAGACAGCAGCTAGGTGAAGAGAAGCTGTTTTTAGATGCCCCATACCTGGCTTCAAGGGTTCAAGGATTGAGTGCTTGCCTGGCATGTCCAAGGGCCTGGATTGCATCTCCGTTAATGAAAATTACACACACACACACACACACACACACACACACACACACACACACGTATATATGTGTGTATATGTACACATACATATACATATATACACACACATACCACACTGCACACATGCATAGATATATATGTGTACACATATGTGCATACGTATACATGTGTTTGTGCATGTATACATGTGTATGTGTACATGTGCATATAATAAATGTACTTGTGTGATGGCTAAAGAAACTCCATTTTATGCCAGGCATCCATCTTGATACCCACTAGCTGTTTGTCTCTGACTCCAGCACCTGAAAGATAAGTTCTTAGTAACCCTGACTTAGTGACCCCCCCCCCAAAAATGTATGACCATCTACTTGTTATCATATGGCTAGTTGTTTTTTTTTTTTGGCTTCTGTAACTTGCTTACACCCATACTCAAAGGTTGTTTGGAGTTGCCGTAACCACTTGGCAGAGCAGACCAGTTTTTGCTGGCTTGTGTAGATATCGGAGGTCTTCTTATGGTTTTCACCTTTGAAACCCTTTCCCATGCCCCTCCTTCACAACATGCCTGAGATTTAGCTTTAAGGCTGTCGTTCTAGCGGCTACTCAATAAACCTTTTGATTATAATTGGATTGAGTCTATGGTCTTTTCCTCCCAGAGGTCACAAAATTAATAACACATGCAGGTCCTTTTTTTCCTTTTCTTTCACATTTTTAAAATTTTATTTTCTTTCACAGTTCCAGTTCCAGTCCATCATAATAGGGAAGTCAGATCGGGAACTTTAAACATATCACATCCACAGTTGAGAGCAGAGAGACTTAATGCACGCATGCCCACTTGTGCCCAGCCCCTCTCTACACTTAACACATCAGGGCCCAAACCACAATGGGGGCCTTCCTACCTAATGAATGTCATCAAGACATTCACCCACAGACATGCCTACAGCCCAGCCTGACCTAGACAGTCCCTCATTGAGACTCTTGCCTGGTGATTCTAGGTTGTGTCAAGTTAAACTAGCCATCAGGGCCCTGACTGCTCATACTCATCTTGACAGGATCTCTCTCGATAAAATGTCCTGTTGTTTTCTCTAATGAAGTTTTCTTTTGCAAATTAAATGGAACAAGTTAACATCACATGTACACATCTAGGTGCACACATATGCATGTGTATATATACACACGTGTATGTATGCATTCATATGCACACACGAGTGTATATATATGCATCTCTGTATATATGTTATGTGTGTATGTATACACACATATATGTATACATATATACATATACATATACACACACACACACACACATATATATATATATATATATACACACACACATATAATTTCCTTCTTGCCTCTGACCTGTAGGAACAACCCTAGACCCAGTCAGCTGAAGAAGGAATGTCAGAGCAGATTTCTCTAACCTTTGACCTGTGTCCTGCCTTCACTCCCTTAGATGGCCCCAATCAGTCATGTGAGGCAGTGGGTGTGAACATTGGCTCATTTTGCAGCAGAGGAAACAGGTCTGGAGAGCACTACAGGGGCCTTCTTTCAGGGAAGGCAGAGCTGAGCCAGCCTCAATATCTGCTTGACTAAAGGGCCTGTGACCAGTCAGCTCAGAGCTTGCTGTTTGCTTTACCGACAGCTCCTTAATGGAGTCAGGCCCTTGTGACAGTCAGGCCCTGGCTGACCCAGAGAGTTCTTACANCCATCCCAGAGTCATCTATTAAGGCAGTGCAGGCCATGGGAGCCTCAGGCTGGGCTGCCCTGTGGGGCAGTGCAGTACCTGACAGCAAGCAAGTGGATGAAGAAGCCACCTGTCACTGAGATGGGCTTGTTACTGAGCCCAGTTCCCCACAGGTGACGGAGCCAACTACCAGAAGCGAGGCTCACTGCTCTGGAACCAGCAGGATGGCACCTTGTCTGCGACACAACGGCAGCTCAGTGAGGAGGAGCGGGGCCGGCTCCGGGTGAGGCTGGGGCCCCAGGGCTGGCCCCCTGCAGCTGATGGGCGTGGTGCCTAGCTCGGCCACCCTTCCCTATGGGGTACCTTCTTTCTTTCCCAAGAGAGAGCCCAAGTTTCAGCCTTGTCTGGGCTGGGCACTGTCCTTGCTGCCACTGAATGCTGACGTGTTAACAGTTGTATTTCTGCCCAGTGTGAGGGAAGCAGGGGAACTTGCTTTGATGCAGTGGCCATGTGCCTGGGTACCTTCTGTGTTCAGAAAGGCAGCAACAGGCCTGCTGTCTGCCTCTCTGGTCTCTATGTGATTGTCTGCCCTAGCTGCCCCCATAGGCAACCATTTGTGGTACTGGGTTTAGGTGTGTATGGGATGGGGACCAGGTGTGGCTGGATCCAGGCTTAGCAGTGCTTGGATGCACACTGTTGCTGATGTGGCAATGATGTCTTGGGTGGCTTCTCCACCAGGGGGAGGGCAGCCCGGCTGTTTTAACCTCACTTGGTAGCAAGGGGGATGAGTTCTAAGCAGACTCTTGTCAGCCAGGGTTTGTAGGAGGTGCTATGAAGACAAGGCTGAGGAAGCATTCTCTTGATTAGCCTGGTNTGCTGGCACTGTCCAGTTCATGGGCCTCTGCATACCCTGCAGGATGTGGCTGCTGTTAATGGCCTCTACAGGGTCCGGGTCCCAAGGCGGCCTGGGGTACTTGATGGTTCAGAAGCTGGAGGCTACGTGTCTTCCTTTGTCCCAGCGGTAAGTCACTGATGAGGACTGCCTACATCCTCATTTCTGCCTGCCTCATGTCCCCACCCTTCATGAAGCCCTTCCTGTGGGGCCCTGAGGAACTGTTCAGCTTGAATTCTTGTATTTGGTGATGGTCCAAGGGACCTGGGGATGGGGATGGGGGCTCTGGAGGGGGGGATACAGCAGAGCTTGGGTAGCTGTCCTTGACTGCTCCCATCCCACCCCATCTCCCACAGTGCTCCCTGGTGGAGTCGCACCTCTCNGACCAGCTGACCTTGCATGTGGATGTGGCTGGCAACGTGGTAGGACTGTCAGTGGTAGCATACCCCGGGGGCTGCCGGGGCTCTGAGGTGGAAGATGAGGACCTGGAGCTGTTCAATACATCTGTGCAGCTGAAGCCTCCAGGCACCGCCCCAGGGTGAGTGCTGGAAGGAGGCCAGGGCCACTGGCTACCTCAGGCACCCAACTACTGGGGCTCTAACCTTCACCTTGGCCCTTCCCTCCCNTGGTTAGCCCTGAGACTGCAGCCTTCATTGAGCGCCTGGAGATGGAGCAGGCCCAGAAGGCGAAGAACCCTCAGGAGCAGAAGTCATTCTTTGCCAAATACGTGAGTGTGGCTCCTTCCCTCCACCCCAGCAGATGGCCTGTGTGTGTTCCTCTGGTGGGAGGTTGAAGGCTGTGGACCCCATCTTAGTTGTCCAGGGCTGAGTGACTCTAGAAGCCCAACAGCCTGGGCTGGGCTGGGAATCTGCAGGCACAGGCATCCCAGGCCTGGTGGGAGTAGAGCAACGTGGAAAGTAGCTGGGTGTGGACAGATGCACCATGGGCATTCATTGAGGGCCAGAACGGAAGGGGCAACCCAGTGTTAAGAGAAGTGAGGGAGGTTGAATCCATAGGAGGTCCAGGGCCAGGAGGCAGGACTAAGTGTAAGAGGTGCAGGTGGAGGTGCAGAGGAACCCAGGAGGGCAGCTGCTGGCCTGAGGAGTCTAATGCCCAGGCTTTTGAGTGGGGCTGGAGTGTGAAGGGGCAGACCCTCCTGAGAAGGCTGGCTGTACTTAGTCCTCCATCCCTTGAGGCTGGAGACCTGTGCCAGGCCCATCAAGGTAAGGACCCAGCAAGGCCAGCAGCATGACTCAAGGGTGAGGTGGGAGGGTGCTGAGGTCAGTGACACTGAGCCAAGCACCTTCACCTAGGGGCCTCAGAAGCCCCCATGTCAGGAACTGCGGCCTNGCAAGCCTCAGCCCTTGCGTCTCTGCACTTACTTGAGGGCTGGCCCTTCCCATGGCCAGGCTGCTGACCTGCCTCCCTCCTCCCTCAGTGGCACCTCATCCTGGGGGGGGCCGTGTTGCTCACAGCCCTGCGTCCTGCTGCCCCAGGGCCTGCGCCAGCGCCAACGGAGGCCTAAGTGAGGACCCAGACCCCTGCCCGCCTTGCCCTCTGCCCACACCCTCCTGCCCCTGCCCCTGCCTTGGCCCTGCCTGTAGTGACTAGGGGACCCAGCCCCTCCCTTCCATGGCCCCCATCCTGGACCAGCCTCACCACTTATATCTCTTCCTTTCTGTCTGTCTCTTTGTCCACCTGTCCTACCTGCAGTGGATGTACATCATTCCAGTTGTGCTGTTCCTCATGATGTCGGGAGCACCAGACGCCGGGGGCCAGGGCGGCGGTGGGGGTGGGGGCAGTGGCCGTTGAGCAGCTGTGCCACCTAGAGTCCCCCAGAGCTTCCTGTCGTTGGCCAGCCCAAGAAGGTCTTCCTGTCCCTCCATCTCCCTATTGCATGAACATGGAAGGCTGTCCTTTCCCAGGAGCCCGCTGGCCTTCTTACAAGTCCTTCATTCTCTCGCTGAGCCTCTCTTTCTGTTGACTGAGAGCCAGGGTTCACCTCCCTGTAGCCATCTCAGGCCCACTGGCGCCCCTGNGCGCTGTGTACCTGTGTCCTGCCGTGTGACACTGTGTCCTGCCGTGTGACACTGTGTCCCGCCGTGTGACACTGTGTCCCTTTGCTAAACACTCACTAACCCCACCCCACCCCACTCCACCATGTAGTTTGGGAACATGCCAAGTTCTCTCCAGCCTCTGTGCCTTTGTCCCCCATGTCCCCATGCACCCTTCACTATGACACTTAGGCTCCTTGCCAATGATACGTGGCCAGGAGGCCTGGCCAGGAGGCCTCTGCTGCTGGTGGTCTGCCTGCCCAGGGTGTTGAAGTCTCCGGCACACTTTCCGTATGGCATGCTGTGCTCTTCGCCCCCCTTCCTGGTGTCCCAAAAAACCATGGTGACTTCCACCACCATCCTTTCTGTCTCCAGATGTCCCATTCTGGGTACAGCACCAGGAGAGAATTGTGGGTCTCGTCATTGGGCTGTCTTTTGTGAATGTACACTCTAGCAATTTGTGTGCATGTTTTGAGAGCCAGGTTTGAGCTAGCTGCTCGACACTGCTGGTGTGCCCGTGCACTTGCACACGTGTGGCCATGGGCATGGGGATTGCTCTGTAGCCTCAGCTGTGTTGTGTGGCTGTTGATTAAACTGTTCCCTAAACAGCCACCATTCATCTCGCTTCCTGCCTTCTGTGGTTGTAAAGAGTTCCGGACGGCTGCTATCATTCGCCTGATTTATGTTTGAATAGCTTCCTTAGGACATGTCACAGAGGGATGCCTGGGGCAAATTAAAGTTTCTGTGAGCAGGGACACCCTCTGAACTGCAGGANGAGGCTGGTTCCTGACCCTCCTGGCACATTTGTTCATTCCCCTCCCAGAACATTTACACTTGTTGGCACAGCAGCTGCACAGGTTCATACTGTCGCCCTCATCCTCACATGAGGATTGCACTGGGGCCTGGCCCTCACTGGATGGCCAGGGTGTAACCNGGGCCTGTGTGTTGGTGTATTTGGTATCAATTAGAATCCTAGCATTCAGTAGGCTAAGGCTGCCTGAGCATCATAGTGACTTTAAGGCTTGCCTAGGCTACAAAGCAAGACCCTGTCTTAAGGAACCAATGGGGTTCAGTTGGTAGAATGCTTGCTTCACATGCATGAAGCTGTGCATGGCAGCACATACTCATGATCAGCACTCAGAGGGGAGCCAGGAGGATCAGAAGTTCAAGGTGTTGCTTGGCTATTTAGCAGGTTTGAGGCTAGCTTGGGCTACTTGAGACTCTTTCCTCACAAAAAGCAAAAACAAAACCAAGGCCACTCTCTGCACTTTCAGCCTGCCCTGTGAGGGCCAGTTTCCTCAGTCCGGTGACTGCAAATGTGACCTGGAGTTCAAGTCACATTTGTGCTGTGGTGATGCAGCACCTGACAGGAGCAGCTGAAAGAAGGAAAGAGCAGGCTCATGGTTCAGTGGGGTTGGCCTGACAGGGCTACTTAATTCCTGCAAGCCGTGTTGTGATGGAGACTGCTCATGTCATGGTAGACAGGAAGCTGAGGGAAACAGAGTAGTCTGGGTCAGACAGCACCTTTAAAGACTCACCCCTCGAGGTTTACTCCCTCCAGCTGGGTCCCACTTGTGAAGGTTCCCTAACCTCAGAACAGCACTGTCTGGGACGTGAGTCTGTCAGGGATGTCCACCTCCGTACCATAACAGTTATGGAAGCCTCCCCAACAGGCCATCCTCCGGTATGGGCTTGGGAAAGGGCACAATGCCACCTGGCTCACCTGTTCAGCAGCCAGGAACCTCAAGCCTGCCATCTCAACATCAGCTCACAGTCATGTGTTCCCTTGTGGTGTCCCCTTCCTGAGCCTCCATGCCCTCAGTCTCTTCTCCCTCCCAGTGTGGGACTCCTACACACCATAATGTGACAGATGGCCTGGGTCCCAGGAGTTTGGCCAGTTCTTGTCCTCTTGCTCTTCATGGAAGTACACTGTTCTGCATGGATGGTGGCCTAGCATCTTGCCAACTTTCATGGTGACCAGGATAACAGCAGCAGAGGCTGTGCTTCCTGTCCCATTCTGTGGTGACCTCTTTCTTGATTACCACAGAGGCACAGTTTGATGGGTTTTTTTCTGGAAGGTTTGCTATGCAATCCCAACCCTTTGTCTAATTTCGAGTGCTGTCTTCTGGGCTGGAGTGTAGCTGGTGGTTAGGTGCTTACCCAGCATGTCTAAGGAAGATGCTGGGTTCCATTTACAGCACTGCTGAACAATCCAGACTATATAAAGAACTAAAAAAAACTAAGAAATCAAAACAGCTTAAGGGGCAGATGAGCTAATGAAATGAATAGACTGCCCTCAAAAGATGAAGTGAAGGCTGGGGTGTGGCTCAGGTAGA
Source organism: Neotoma lepida (assembly GCA_001675575.1). NCBI lineage: Eukaryota > Metazoa > Chordata > Mammalia > Rodentia > Cricetidae > Neotoma > Neotoma lepida. Next base: position 310,495 of record LZPO01007963.1, read on the forward strand.
CTGCTTGCCATTACCCACAAGGCCCTGGGTTCAAACAGCCAAAGCCTATGTTGAGATTCTACCTCACCCCAGCCAGTTAGAACAGGTGCTGTCGAGAGTATGTGACGTTGAACTCTCACTGCTTGTGGGAATGCAAAACCATCCCAGCTGCTGTGAAAGTGGGTACAGAAGGTTCTCAAGAAATTGGTGTTAGGTCTTCCACACCAGATAGGTCTGATACAGCTNTGCCTCATGGGCATTTCCCTGAAGTCCTGGAAGCCAGCATTCCTCAGAGGAGCTCCCACACGATGACTGCAGAGCATGGAACTACCCTCGGTGTCCAGCGAGAGCCAAGTGTGTGAGGAAACTCCATATATACACAATTGAGTGTTTTCAGACATAAAGAATGAAACCATTTTTACAGGACAATGGGTCCAGCTAAGCCTGGCTGAGAAACACGAAACATGGACCCTCTCATTTGTGGTTCCTAGATTTTATAGAGACGATCACAAGTGAAACTATCCAGAAGGATGAAGAGTAACAGGAAGGGGAGGGGAGGCAGTGGGTACATGTGGCAGATGTGCTTTCATACAAGGTCCATGTGTTTGGGACTGGTGGGATGGTTCAGCAGGTAAAGGTGCCGCTAAGCCTGATGACCTGAGGTCCATATGGTGGAGGTAGACAAATAACTCCTCAGGGTGTCTTCTGACCTCCCATGCATGTCAAAGCAAGTTGTGTGTGTGAGGGAGAGGGACAGAGAAAGAAGAATGAATTTTAAAACATGTGCATGTGCCAGAACTTTCTGAGAAGCACCCAGGTGCAGAGCCATCTTTATATTTTAGTGGCTCGAGCTGTGGTGTCTATAGCTGGTGGCTTTCCCTCCACTTGAGGTTGTTTGCAGCCAGTGCTTCTGTGTTCTGGCTGCTGAATCCATTAGGCGCCCTGGAGCTCCATCCCAGCTAAACTCCCAGTTCTTATGAGTCCCCAGAGAACTCACTGTCCAGGGTTCTAGGGATTCAGACACACAGTAGCTCCCCATTCCTGCTCCCCTGTGGGAGGCAACAGCAGTCTCTGCAGTATGGTCTTGCAAAAGCCTGTAGCACTTGTGTGACCTATGCTGGAGAAGGCTCCAGCCACCTCCTTCCATCTCTAGCTTATTCTGTTCACAGCCAGTCATCAATGGGTCTTTGGGTCTGCTTGGCCAGTGCTGCAGGAGACCTGTGCATCTGCATTGTTTCTTTTTTCTTTTTCCTTTTTTTCTTCATATGTATCTGCAGGATGCTTGGCCAAATGACTTGCTGAGTGAGATCTGAGCTTGTGTGTGCACATTATGCATTCTCCCTTGTGCTTTGGGCCCATTGCTACTCTGCCTCAGCTACACTCCCACCAGTGGCTCCAATAGCCTTCTTTCCCTGACAACCCCTAGATCCTCCAGACTGCAGCCTAATCTGCCACCCAGCTCCCTGTGCCTCTGCCCCTGCATGGTGGCTCCTGGATCATTGTCATTGGTCCAGCCTCAGGACAGGGCCCTGCTCTGCACCAGCCCCTACCCCACCATTCATGCCCCTCCAGGCTGCCCTAGAGGCAGCCCTGTGGCAAGACACCCACCTGGAGCTACATCTGTTCCCTCCTGGACCCTCAGTGTAATCTTCACCCTAGCCTTTCTACCCATCCATGGCATTCCCCACCCACTGTCCATCCCATCTTGGGCTTCTGACACCATAGCTGACCTCATTGCTGCCCTCCAATGGCTTCTAGCACCCACAGGACAAACTCTCAGCCCACTCATCCTGGCCTGGCATTTGATGCCCATAATTAGTGAATCAGGCCAGGCTTCTTAAACCCTGCAACCCCTATCCCTCTGCCACCTCCTGCCACAGTTACTGTGTCCACTTAGCTGGTCCCAGCTNAGCTCTTGGTCCTTTCCTGGACTCTCCCCAGTTTGTTGGCCTCAGGCATAAGATGGAGGTAGGTCAGGGGGTAGACTATCTCTCTTTCCTTGCCCCATCCATGGATGCCCTTCTCTGTTCCCCAGGAAGCTTCCTCTTTCTGGCTTCTAGCTTCAGGCTGGCACTTAACCTGTCCTTGGTTAAGTCACACCTTTATCAATGCTGCCCCACTGTAGCTCCTGGAATTCTGGAGGCTCCAGGGAAATACTCTGACCAGAGCAGGGGTCATTCTTGGGCTTCTAGGTGTTCCCCACTGGCCTGGCTAGTTCTTATGTCATCTTGACACAAACTAGAGTCATTTGAAAGGAGGGAACCTCAGTTGAGAAAATGCCTCCATAGGATCTGGCTGCAGGGCTGTTTTTTCTTTTTCTCCCCGACCCCGACAGGGTTTCTGTGTGTAGTCCTGGCTGTCCTGGAACTCACTCTGTAGAACAGGCTGGCCTTGAACTCAGAGATCCGCCTTCTCATTAAATGTGTGCACCACCACCAGCTGGCTGCATTTTCTTAATTAGTTGTTCTGGCTCTAGGTTCTTTCCCTGTCCTGAGTTCCTTCAGTGATGGACTACAGTGTGGAAATGTAAGCCAAGTAAACCCTGTCTTCCCCAGCTTCCTTTTGGCCATGGTGATTTCATCACAGCAATAGAAACCCTAACAAAGACACCCACCATGGCTTGCACCCACCTTCCATTTAGCATAGACCTGCAGCAGGTTTGCATAATCAAAGACCTGTTTTCCATTCTATCCCCTGGTACACCTGGGTCCACCCCACTGGAATACTGCGGACACTGTCACCATTGACTCATAGTGTAAGGCTCAGAGGTGTAAGACTCCATAGTCAGAATCTGGTTGAAGCCAGGTGTTGTAGCACAGACTTGTAATTCCAGCACTGAGGGAGTAGAAGCAGGAGGATCAGGCTCAAGGTCACCCTTGACTACATAGGCGTTCAAGGCCAACCTGGGTAGCATGAGACCCCGTCTCAGACAAATAAGCAAACAAACACTTGCTGTGAATGTTTCTGTATTAGGAGTAAAAGTGTTCATTTTTACAGAATTTTCCATATCCCTTCCTCCACAGCTTCCCTCACCCAACTGTCCTTTATTGGGGACAAATTTCAGTGCCTAATACAGCTGGGTTGCAGTTCCACTCTGTGCCAGCAGGTGGTGACAGTCCCACTAGCTACACACACACACACACACACACACACACACACACACACACACACACACACACACACACAATCTGCTGGGCAGTGTTGGTCCTTCAGGCAGGTGAGTCCTAAGAAGCCTCTGTCCTAGCAGCTGCTGGTCTTCAGTGTCCTGCAGGTTTCACACAGATGTTGTCATCTGGAAAACTGAAGTCAGCTGAGACCTTCCATTGCTGAGGCCTGAAGAGGGTGGAGGGCCTGGCAGGGGACAGAGCAGTCTCATCACCCTTCGCCAAGCTCAAACGAGTCTCATCCCTGGCCAACCCAGGATCACATGCTGTTCTGGCCCCACCACTTACACATTGTGTCTGTGGGCAGCTCTCTTTCTTCTCTCTGAGCCGATTCTTTGCTTCCTGCCTTCAGGGTCTGATTCCTCCAGGAAGTGTCCAGCGTCCAGGGCAGATAGAAAAAAAGGATTATCACAAAGACACTGCCCCACACCTGGACTCTGGCTTGGTAGCCATGTTCCAGGTAATCAGCTTCCTGCCATGACCTTTTGTGGCCACTGGTGGCCCACCTCCCTCCCAGGGCCTGGGAACCTCACAGTACCAGGGCAGGGGGCTGGGAACAGCAGGAGAGGAAGCCACTTAGAGGCCCTTGGGGTTGAGAGCTGGAGGAGAAGTGAGTGCTGAGGAGAAAGGGAATAAAGAGGAAGAGACGAGGAGGGAGAGGTCAACAAGAGAAAGGAAGAGAGAAAAATGGACAGGGCTGAGAGACAGGTCTACCAGTGAAATGCTTGTTTTGCAGCAGGGAGACCCAAGTTTGAGTCCCACTACCCACACAACAGCCTGGCACATGCCTGTAACCCTGGTGCTGGGGAGGTGGAGACCAGTGGATTCCCAGGGCTTGCTGGCTGGCAGCCTCACCAAATTAGCAAGTTACAAGTTCAATGAGAGACCTTGTCTCAAAAAATTAAGGTGGAGAACCTGGTTGTGATGGCACACATCTTTAATCCCAGCACTTGGGAAGCAGAGGCAGGCGAAGCTCTGAGTTTGAGGCCAGCCTGGTCTACAGAGTGAGTTCCAAGGCTACATAGAGAAACCCTGTCTCAAAAAAACCAACAATAAACAAACAAAAAATAAATAAGATTAGGGTGGAGAACAACAGAAGAGACAACAGATGTTGACTTCTTAGCTCTGCACACATGTACTCACAAGTGAGTACACCATAAATACACATGCACATACAAACTAAAAACAAACTTTTAAATGGGTGATACCTGAGGTTGACTTCTACACCACACACAAACACACACACACACACACACACACACACACACACACACACACACACACACACACTGGAGGTAATAGGAAGAGTGCAAGAGAGAGGAGGGAAAACCAGGAGGACCACAAGAGTGCATGGGACAGAGTAGAGCACCACAAGGGACACCAGAGAGAGGGAGTGAGCTAGAAAGGAGAAAGGAGAAGCGATCAGCATCATGGATAAATAAATAATGGATAAATAAATAGGTAAGTAGAAGAGACTGAAAAGCAAAGATAAGAGAGGGAGGGAAATGGTCAAGGAAGATAAACAGCAGAGATGCCAAGGGAGATGGGGCAACTGGTAAGTTTAAATGAGGAGGGAAGCAATAGCAGGATGGAGGGATGATGTTACAGTGCTGGGAGAGCCTGGGTTATAGAGAAAAGGAAGGAAGAAAGAGGAGTGGTGACAGGGAACAGAACAAAAGCAGATTCCAGAAGAAACAGTGAGGGCAAGGACAGAAAGGAAATAGGGCAGAGAGCCCTAGAAAGGGGGAATGGAAAGCCTAGGGAGGGAAGGAGGTGTGAGTAGAGAAAAGAGCAAGGAAGACATGGCAGGTAGAGGAGGTGAGGGGGAGCTGGGTGTACTGAACACCCTTGATCACATTCCTTATGGGAGTCAGAGTGAGACAGGACTGTGGGGGGGGGACCCAGAAGGATATCAAGCCCTAGGTATCCTGCCCCCACAACCTCTGAGGCAAGGACTGGCCTACGGGCCCAGAACAGGTCAGAGGGAGGGGGCCAGAGGGAAATGGGGAAAGGCTGAAAACAGGTGAGAAGGAAAGATAGGAGTCAGGACAAGGCAGAAAGGTGTTGTGAAACAGGAATATTATGATGGAGAAATGAGAAGGATGGTGGTGGTGCACACTTTTAATCCCAGCACTCAGGAGGCAGAGGCAGGCGGGTTTCTGAGTTTGAGGCCAGCCTGGTCTACAGAGTGAGTTCCAGTACAGCCAGGACTGTTACACAGAGAAACCCTGTCTCAAAAAACCAAAAGGAAAAAAGAGAGAGAAATTAGAGTGCATGTAAGGTATAGAACAGAGGGATAAAGAAAAGTGTGAAGGTGTCATAGGAAATGAGAAGGGAGGAAGAAACGGTTATAGAGGTGATACAGAAGGTGAAGGGATAAAGGGGGGGATAGAGGAGATGGAGGAAGAGGAGGGGA
>LZPO01007963.1:316126-334804 GCA_001675575.1 Neotoma lepida
ATGGAGGAGGGGATAGAGGAGATGGAGGAGGGGATAGAGGAGATGGAGGAGGGGATAGAGGAGATGGAGGAGGCTAGGAGGAAGAGGAGGGGATAGAGTCGATGGTGGATGGGTGGAAAAAGAGGAGGAGATCGAGGAGATGTAGTAGAATTAATTAGGAGAAAGAAAGCATTAACAATTAGAGATGCCAGAGAGAAGGCAGAACAGCAGGAGATACTGGATGAGACACTGCAAAGGGAACCAAAGGACGAGGGAGCAAAAAGAGGAGGAGGTGGAGGATGAAAGGATAAAGCGAAGGTAGAAGGTGTGGGGAAGGTCATAGGGATACATTTAGACGAACAGAAGAAAAATAAAGGGCAGAAAAGGGGAACAAAGGGAAAGGGATGAGGATGGATAGTTTTAGAAGTAAAAGAATGGGAGGAGCAGAAAGGAATTGAGGGGAAAGTGAAGGAAAAAGAAGAGTTGAATTAAGGATAAAGAGGAAGAGGAAAAAAGAATAGAGGAGACATCAGGGAAGGATTAGATGAAGGAAGAAGAAAAAGAGGGAAGGGAAAATATTAAGGGATGATGCAGAGTCATTGTGCAGGAGTAGAGGAGAAAATAGAAGGAGAATGTTGAAGAGAAGACAAGAAGGAGATCAAGTGAGGCAAGAGCACAAAGGAAATAAAAAGGAGAGGAGGACAAGGAGGGAGTGGAAGGACAGGAATAAGGAAGAGGANGAAGAAAATTAGAGACTAGAAAGGACGAGAATGTAATGAATGTAGAAGAAAGAACAGGAGAAACAGGAGAGGAGGGAAGAAGAGCTCACAGAAGAAGATGAGGAGGAAGGGAGAGAAATAGAAGTAGAGAGGACGGAATAGGGGAATGAGCTAGCAAGGAGGTGGGAATTAAAGAGGAAAAGGGAAGAGGAAATATTTGGAAGTGGAGGAGAGTGACTAGGATGAGGAAGAGTAGTGGAATAGGAAAAGAGAGGAAGATTAATGAAGATGAAAGAAGATGGAAGAAGAGCAGGAGAGAAAGGAGATACAGTAAGAGGGGGAGATGAAAAAGTGCAAGGGGAGGAGAGACAAAATAAGTAGGAGAAGGAAGGTGAAATAGATCACAGGGAGGAAGAAGACAAGAAGAGAGCTGAGGAAGGAGGAAGAGGAGGATTTTAGGAAATGTCAAGAAGATGGTGAGGAAGAAAAAGAGGAAAGTGAAGAGGCGGAGGAAAGAAAAGAAGAGGAGTGAGGAAAGGAGTGAGGATGGGGAGGAGAAAGACAAAGGAGGAAGAAAGGGCAAAGAAGAGAAGGAACCATAGGAGTAGAATAAGGAAGAAGCAGGAAAAGGAGAAAGTGAAGGGAAGACAAGAGGATGAAGAGAAGGAAGAAAAAGGATGCAAGAGGAAAGATATAGAGGGAGCAGTAAGGGGAAGAGGAAGTGGTAGGACAGAAAGTGGAAAAGGTGGAAATGGGGAGACGATGGAGGAGGAAGAAGGGTAGGAGAAGGGAGGATGAACAATGAGGATGAAGTGGAGGAGAATTCATAAAAGGAGAAAGAGGAAGTTGAAGAAGAGGGAGGGGAGGAGGATGGATGGTAAATGAAAAAGGATAGAAGGAGAAGGGAGAAAGATGAAGCAAAGAAGAGAAGTAAGAAGGAGAAGACAAGATGGAGAAGAAGGGAGGAAGTGGAAGAGCAAGAGAGAAAAGTGAAATGGAAAAGAAGGGAGAAGAGATGACGGAGGAGAAAGATGGAGGGGGAGGGCAGATGTGAAGGAGATGGAAGATGGATGGAGAAGGAGGAGTTGGAGAAGGCGGAGTAGGTGGACACAGATGAGGAGGAAAAAGGAGTAGAAAATAGGTGAGATGGAAGAGAAAATGGGAGGGAAGGACTAGAGGAAGTGGGAGAAGATAGGAGGAAGGAAGATGGAGGAGGGAATAGAGAACAGGGGGAAGATATGGAGGATGAGCAAAGAGGAGATGCAAGAGGAAGATATGGAGGATTAGGATATGAAGGAGAGGAAATGGAGGAGGAAGAAATGAAAGAGGAAGAGATGAAGGGGTAGCAGGAAGAAGAGGAGTTGGAGAGACTAGTAAGAGATAGTTGAGGAGAAAGACAAGATGGAGAAGGAGAAGATGGAGNAGCAGGAGACAGAAGTAGTAGGAAAAATAGATGAAGGAGGAAGAGAAGGCAGAGGAGGAGAAGACGAGGCAAGGGAAAGATGGAAGAGATGAGTGAGGTGAAGATGAAGGAAAGGACAAAGGATGAGGTAGAGGAATGGGATATAGAAGAGAGGAGGCAGAAAAGGAAGTTGGAAGAGAAGAAAGATATGAAGGAGGAAGAGTAGAAAGACAAGATGAGTAAGTAGGGGGATATAATGGAGTAGAAGAATATATAGTGAAGACAGGCAGACAGAAGAGGTAGTGGAGGAGAAGAAGGTGATGGAGGAAAAGGAGATGTGTTGGAGGAGCAGGTAGATGAGAGGAGGGTGAGGAGGAGATGAAAGAGGAAAAGATAGAGGATATTGAAGAGTGGGGTGATGATGAGGGGTAGGGGAAGGAAGGCATGAAGGAGGGTATTGAAAAAGATGGAGATGAAAATGGAGAGGGATGGAGGAGAACAAAAGAGATCATGGAGTTAGAGAAGAGGGAAGGGGTGGAGGAGAAGGAGATGGATGAAGAAGAGGAGATAGAGGAGAAAGGTGAATGAGAGAAAGGAGATAGAAGGGGTGAGGGAGGCAGAAATAGAAGACAGAGATGGAGGAGCAGGTAGGAGATGAAGTTAAAAGAGGATATGGAAGAGGAGGAAATAGAGGGAAGATAGAAGACAGAATAGGAAGGAGATAGAAGAGGAAGAGGTGGAGAAGGAGGAGATGGAGATAGGGGAAGAACAAGAGATGATTAGGGGATGGAGGAAGTGGAAATGGAGGAAGAGAAGGAAATGGGAGAGAAGGAGAAGATAGAGGAGGAGCTGGAGAAAGAGAAGATGGAGCAGGAAGCAACAGAAGTGAGAGGAGGAAGCAATGGAAGAGGAGGAAGAGATGTAGGAGGAAACAGAAAGATAGGAGTAAAGAAATGGAGGAGGAGAAGGAAGAGGAAGAGATGGAGGGGGAGAAGGAAGATTGATGGGGATGTTGTTCTGTGTGCTGTGAATATGTGTTGCTCTGATTGGTTGATAAATAAAGCTGTTTGGCCAATGATGAGGCAAAATAAGGTTAGGCGGGNCATTTTAACTAGGGAGAGAGGAGAAGAAAGGAGAGCTGAGCAGACACTGTTAGCCGCCAGAAGAAGAAACAAGATGTAAAGGTACTGAAGGTCCACAAGGCATGTGGCTTGTATAGATTTATAGAAATGGGTTAATTTAAGATGTAAGAGCTAGCTAGTGAGAAGCCTGAGCCATTAGGCCATAAGTTTGTAAATAATATAAGCCTCTGTGTGTTTACTTGAGTCTAAGCAGCAGTGGGAGCTGGGCGGGACAGAACAAAACATTCTACTACAGAAGATGAAGAGATGAAGGAAGAGGAACAGTCAGGAGGAAGAAGAAGAGGTGGAGGAGAAGAAAATAGAGGAGTAGATGGAGAAATAAGGGATGTAAAAGAAGTATGAGATAGAGCAAAAGGAGGAGATGGAGAGGTAGGGGATTGATAAGGAAGAGGTAGATAGGAAGAAGAGATGTAGGAAAAGAGCAGGAGAAAAAGGAGAAAGATGGATGAGGAAGAGGAGATAAAGGGAGGAGGAGATGAAGAAATAGGACAATGATGAGGGGAAGATAGAGGAGAAAGAAGAAAAGGGGAAGAAAAGAAAGAGGAGATAGAAGAGATGGAGGAAGAGGAGAAAAAGAGGAGATAAAGAAGGAAGATAAGGTGGGAGAAGAGAAAATGGAGGAAGAGATAGAAGAGGAAGATAGAGAGGAAGAGGAGTAGATAAAGGTAGTGAAAGAGGGGAGGAAGAAAAGATGGATGAGGACATAAAAGGAAATGGACAAAGGAGGAAGAAAAGATGAAGGAAGAAATGGATAAGTAGAAGGAAAAGGATGAGATGGAGAAAAATGAAGAAGGTGAGGGAGATAGAAGAGGAGCAGGAGGGTACAGGAAAAGAGAAGGAGGAAGAGTATGAGATGGAGCAGGAGGAAAAGGAAGAGGAGGAGAGGAAAGGAGGAGGAAGAACAGGAGGAGATGGAGCAGGAGGAGAAGGGGAGGAGGAAGAGGAGATAGGAGAAAGAAGAGGAGGAGGAAGTGATGGAAGAAAAGGAAGGGGAAGGAAGAGATGAAGGAAGAGAAGAACAAAGGATCAGGAAATGGAGGAAAGGAAAAGAGAGCATGAGGAGAAGGAAGAGGAGGAAGAGAAGAAAAAGATGGAAGAGAAGGGGGAAGATGAAAGAAAGAATGTGGAGGAAGAAGAGGAGGTAGAAGGAAAGAGGGTCAGGGAAAGGAGAGGAGGGAAAGAATTAGGAAGAAAAGAAAAGAGGAGGTAGAAGGAGGAAATGAGAGAAGAGTAATGGAGATGACACAGGATATGGAAGAAAGGGAAGGGATGGAAGAGAAGGATATAGAGGAGGAGGTAGAGAAGGAAATGGAGGAATAGGAATAAGAGGAAGAATAGAAGATGGAAGAAGAACATGAGGAGATGGAGGAGGATGGAAAAAGAGAAAGGAAAGATTAGAAGTAAATAATAGAGGGTAAAGAAGAAGAGATGAAGAAGACGGGGATTAGAAGCAGAGAAGGAAGAGGGGAATATGGGGGAGGAAAAGAGAAGGAAGAAAACAGAAGAAGAAGAGGAAGTACAGAAATAGGAGGAGGATATATGGCGATGGAGGAAGGGAAGAAAATGGAGGATAAGGAGATGAGGGGAAGTAGGAGGAAGATAAGAAACAGATATAGGAAGATAAAGTGGAGAAAGGAGGAGGAAGAAAGGAAGAGGATGTATATGAGATGATGAGGAGGAGGTGTTGGAAGAAGAGGAGGAGAAGGAAGAGAGGGAGGAGATGGAGGAGGAAACAATAAGGAAGAAATGGTGGAGGAAGAGAAGGAGAATATGGAAGAGGGGGTGGGAGATTGGGAGGCAGAGGATTAAGAGATGCAATAGAGGGAGATGGAGGATGAGGAGAAGAAGGGAGCAGGTGAAGATAAAGAGGTGGTGAAGGAGAAGCATGAGATGGAAAAGAAAATATATAGGAGAAAGAAGAAAAAGGAGTAGCTGTAGAAAGAGGAAAGGGGAAAGTGAAGGAGAAGAAAGAAGAGATGGAGGAGGAAGAAGAGGATGAAAAGAGATACAGGAGGAAGACTAGGAAGAGGAGGAGATGGAGAAGGAGGAAGCGATAGTGGAGGAGATGGAAGAAGAGGATGAATAGAAGTAGAAGGAAATGGAGATGAAATCAGGGAAGATGGAGGAGATAAAGGGGAGGGGAAGAGGAGGCAGAGAAAGAAGAGGTGGAGAAGGAGGAGGTGAAGGAGATGGAGGAGTAGCAGGAAGAGAAGGATGACATGGAGAAAGAGAAGGAGGTGATGGAGGAGCAGGAGAAGGAGGTGGAGGAAGAGCAAGAGGGATGAGGAACATCAGAAGATGGAAGAGGAAGAGACGGAGAAGGAAGAGGAATAGGAAGAAAAGTAGATGAAGGAGAAAGTGCTGGAGGCAGAGGAAAACAAAAGAGGAAGAGGAAGAAAAAGTGAGTAGAAGGAGATAGAGTAGAAGTATCAGGAAGAGGAAGGGACATGAGAAAATGGAGGGAGGGAAGGAGAAAAAGAAGGAGAGACGAGATGGAGGAAGACAAGGAGGAGATAGAGGAGGAAATGCAGGAAGAGAAGATGGAGGAGGAAAAGGAGGAGCAGAAGAATATGGAGAAAGAGAGGAGGAAGGGGAAGAGGAGGAAGAGGACAAGAGGGAAGGAGGAAGAGAATTGAGAGAAGGAGGAAACAGGAGGAGAAAAAGGCAGCAGAGGAGATAGAGGAGGAAGAGAAGGAGGAAGGAAAGGAGACGGAAGTACAGGAGGAGAAGGAAATGGAGAGGAAGAAGAGAAAGAGCTGTGGAAGGAGAAAAAGAGAGGAAGTTGGAGGAGGGATAGGAAGGAAAGGGAGAGGATGAAGAAATGGAAGAAGAGGAGGATAGGAGGAAACAGAGATGGCTGGCCTGGGAGGAGGCTGCAGTGCCTGAGTTGGGTGATGATGGGAGTACCCAAGCATCAGGTACTGCATTGTATGTGAGGAGCTTTGTGCGGCTATATCATGTGGGCAGAGATGGAAAGAGGTCAAAGGAAGATGGCATATGACAGAGAGTGTGAGAGACATAGAGTGAGAATCACATTGGGTGGGGGAAAGAGGGTAATAGGGGACCCAGGCCAGCTGTAGGGGGTGCATCCTCTTTCCATCAGCCTTAGTTTCCTCATTTGTTCCTGGAGGGGAGTGCCAGTCCCTGCCTTAGCATCCAAAGCATGCTGGCCCATTCTTACCCTAGCTATACTCCCAAAGGGCACCCCACCCCTCTTCCTGGAATAGTTGCAGCTTCCCCTGCAGAGGAGGAGACAGGAGAGCCAAGAGAGGCATAGGTGGATTACTTGGCACGCGGTACTCTATTAGTGCCCCTTCCCTTTCCTGGAGTGTGTGTGTGTGGGGGGAGCCAGCAGGAAGCAAAGGACAGAAGGGAGGAGGGAAAGGGAAGGAAGTGATTATAAAAGGCTTAGCATACTGCTGGTGCCCAATAAATGCCCATATTCCCCAGGCAGAGAAGCAGGAAGCAGAGGCTGGCAGAGCCCATTGTCGGGAGAATGGAGGACAAGAGAGAGAAAGCATACTCACAGTACTCAATAAATGTTCTCTTTGTCTTGGAAGAGAGAAAACAGTGAGAGGAGAGCAGAGGGGAGGGGGAGGGGAGGGTGCAGAGAGATAAGAGAGAGTGAGTGAAGTGCTGAGTACACAGTAGGGGCTCAAAGTGTGTTCGTTCCTTCTCCCAGGAGGGCAGAAAGGGAAGAGACCAGTGAGAGACAGTGCGTGGACGTTAGAGTCTGGGACCTCATACACAGCAGGTGCTCGCAAGATTCCTAGTGGGGAGGGGCCAGGCAAACTGGACGGGGAGAAAGGACATAGTGGAGGAGACAGCAGCGCTGAACAGGAAGTGCAGAGGCCGAGGGCAGAAAGGGTGGACAAATACCAGGGTGACCAGAAGGACCCTGGGGCTTAGGCAGAGACAGGAGACTGGGGGTGGCAGATGCCTGAGGCCTGGTCCTCAGGGTCACTCCCCTGCCTAGGGCGGAGCAGAAATTCACTGGCTCCTCTGAAGGGGCTGGAGGCAGGANCCCCCAGCTGCCAGGACAGGAGACAAGGGTGCATTGTCCTGGCGCTGGCACAGCCTGGTCCAAGGGGGAGGGGAGCCTGGTCTGCCGGGTGTGGGTGCTGCCTGGCCTCTGCATCCCATGACCCACTGTTCCTCATCTGGGCTGACCTTCCTTCCTGCCTCTCTGGTCTTGAGTCCCTGCTCTCCACCCCTCTGTCCTGTTGTGTGGGGCAGGAGGGGATGACTGTGCTGCCGGTACTGAGCCCCTCACCCAGGATCTGGGCTGTGCGTGGGTGGGGGCAGAAGGGGAAGGAAAGACGGAGGCAGAGAAGAGGGAGCCAGGACAGAACCAGCTTTATTCAGGAAAGAACACAGGGCTTGGGCCCCATCGAAGAGAGACCCGAAAATAGGAGATGGGAAGGAAGGGGTGGGGAACAAGTAGGTAGAAATAGAGGGAGAATCAGAGAGAGGCAGAGAGGTGGAGAGAGACACAGAAAGGCAAAGACAAGAGATACGGAAAGAGAAATACAGAGAAGAAAAATCAGGTTGAGAGAGAGACTTAGAGCTAGAGGGAACATTAGAGATAGAGAGAACATCAGAGATAGAGAGTATTGGGTTGAGAGATACAGAAAGATGGAAAGAGGCAGAGATGAAGGGAGACAGAAACCAGAGAGACAGATGGAGAGCTACAGAGGCAGAGAGAGGGAGGGAGGCAGGGAAAATCAGATACAGAGATGGAAGCAGAGGAGAGAGACAGAGAGTCAAATACAGAGGCAGAGAGAGACAGAGATAGAGAGATGAAGTGGGGGCAGAGATGAAGACACAGCTGAGAGAGGACAGAAGGAGAAGGATGGAGGCTGTGGAAGGTAGAAGGAGCCCAGTCAGGAGAGGCAAGCGGACAGGTGGAGAGACACCGGGCGCCTTGTGGGCCACCACGGTGGCAGGACCCTCTCACCTGGCCTCGGTGTCTGCGTCTCCAACCCCAGTCTAAACCTTGCAATTTAAGGGGCACCATAGGGGCGGGTCCTGTCCCTATCCACACCTTATCTGGCCAGACCCTGGCCTTGCAGCTAAATTGAGCCTCAGCTGTCAGCACAGCCAGCAACAGCTGCACAGGCAGCGCTGCCACCAAGTCTCCCCTCCCATGGCCTGTGCCTCAGGCCCCTGGAGGTCAGCATGGAGCCCTATGCTCATGGGCATCAGGGAACCCTCAGGAGCCCACCAGCTTCAGGACAGGCCTGGTCAGGCATGTTAGGGCCAAGGTGCTCTCCTCAGAAGTGAGGTGTCAATGGGGGCACCAAGTCAGCACTAAGGGCAAACAGGAGGCATTGAATCAGTGTGAGGCCTGCACCCTCCCCTCCACAGTCTCCTCATTTAGAACCTTATTTGGTCACAGCTGAGGGTGCACCTGGGATGTCACAGGCTACACCACTCAGGCCAAGAATAGAAACACTCAGGGAATCCTGGCAGCTGTCCCCTACCCGAGACTGGACAGGCGACAGGTGGGGCAGGGTTGGGGGATGGGCAGGAAAGGGGCAGACAGAGGCATAGAGAAGGTAAGTGGCCCAGAGACCTAGAGGGACTTCAGAGCCATGGAAAGAGATGGGGAAGTGGGGTGTGGTAGCACACACCTGTAATTCTAGCACTTGGGTACCTGAGGCAGGAGGATCATGACAAGTTTGAGACCAATCTGGGCTATACAGTGAGACTGTATCTCAAAAAGAGAGAAAGGGAAAATGCGCGTGCACACACGCACGCGCGCGCGCGCACGCGCACACACACACACACACACACACACACACACACACACGTGGGGGAATGGAAGGGTTAACTCGGACACATATGGAGGACAGACAGAGAGAGGAGACCCAGGGAAGGGCTAGGAGCCTGGAGAAGATAGAGGCCAGGGGGCAGCAAAGGTCCTAGGCTCCAGNACTGCTCTGGCAACCCAGTATGTGTCCTCCACATGCTGCCTTGGTTTTTACTTTACAACTTGCCCTTTGACCTCAGAAATCTTGGGAACCAGACAGCAGCAGCTTGAGCCCTTGCCTTTTACTAACATGGTGCCAGGGTGTGGCCTTCAACCCCAGATGAATTCATTATCAGTGTAGATCCTGGCCAAGGTGGAGTGTCATACTGCAATCTGGGCCCCTTTCACCCATAGTCAGTATCTTGCGTCCCCGTTGCCCAGGCCTGTCCCATCAGCTGAGGACAATCTCTTCCTTTGTTTCCTACAGGCCCTAGGGCTCAGGGCCAGATCCTGGCCCTCTCCTTTGCCTCTTGGGTTCATGCCATCACCTCCTATCTGGGCCCTCCTCCTGGCTCCAGTCCTCCTTCCACTTTGTCCCAGATAGGCCTGTCTGTCAACACCTCCCCAAATAACTGTGGTGATGACAGCAGGGCCGCAGCACTCTGAGTACATCAGCAACTTCCAATTCTGGGACCCCTCAAGTTTCACAGCGTCTTGAGGATGTCTGGCTTGGGTGACTGTGATGGAGGTAGTCCTCTTTTGCTCCAATCTGGTGCCCTAGGAAAATATTCCTCCAACAGCTTCAGGGCTGAGCCCAACTGGTCCTTCTCAGGCAGCCCAGCACACCCTCAGAAAATGGCAGCAGCTGTGCCAATTTCCTGAGGTTGCTGTGAAGAACCTCCAAGCCCTTGTCACAGCTTCAGATATCGCACACTGGCTGTCCCTGTGGGGTCAGAAATTCTAAATGGGCTCCACTGGGCTGGCCTCCTGCTTTAAAGGATCCTGTGACTTCATCCAGCCACCACCAAGTCCAGTTGTTCCTGAGGGAGACTGGATATAACCAGTCCTATCTGCTGCCCAGCTCCCCTGTACGTGGGAAGTCAAGGTCCATGGTCATAGGCTGCTGGACCAATGGTCATCTTTGGGGACTACTGTCCAGCTTGCTTCCTCACTGATGGCCTAAACCTTAGAGAGGAGTGATCCCTGCTTCATCTTGTTACCCTACTGATTTTGGGAGATGACATGTTGGTCTCTGGTTTCTGTCTCCCTCTGGGCACTGGCCTGTGACGGAGAGCAGTCACCAGGAGCTCAGGCGCAGATAGCAAAAGAGCAGATTTATTGAGGCAGCAGTGGTTGGGGGGAGTGGGGACCCTAGGGCAGGACGCAGGCCTCCTGGGGGCTGGAGTTGCAGGCACTGGATACTCAGGACTGTGGCAGCAGGCAACTGTTCACAGGCAGTGGGTCAGCTTGTATGCAGCCAGCAGCCGGCCTCCTCCACCTCCTTGGTCACCACCAATAGCACCTCGCACAGGCCTTGGGCCAGGGCAGCTGCCAGGAAGGCCCTGAAGGAGATGTGGGGAGACTTGAGATCTGGGCAGTCCAGGCAGGCCCACCTCCTTGCAGGGTAGTTCCAGTGTTGGTCTCAATCTGTCACTTCCTTCACAACTCACCTGACACCATCTTCATCCCCCAGGGCTTCAGGTGCCCGAAGCTTTGAGTCCAGGTTATAGTAGATGCCATCCACCTGGCGCAGGGCTACCCAGTGCCGGCGGCGCAGTGGCAGGGACAGCAGCCCCAGTGACACAGGAGAGGGTAGGTTCAGGATCAGGCCTAGCACCTGGGGCAAGGCCAGCTGGGACAGCGGTCTAGGGGAGGGGAGGGACACAGCATGAGGCCCCAGAGGCCCTTGGATACTGCTTCCCTCCCCAGGATGGCCACTTACCCACCCACTGACCTGGTGCCCTCTACTTGTCAAGTCCATCTTTGGTTTTATTAGGCAGGGTCTCAGGTGTCCCAGGTATGGGGTGCTAGGGATGGAACCCCAGCCTCATACATACTGGGTAAGCCTTCTGCATGGAGCCCCAGCCCCTCAACTTTTTTTTTGAAGATTTTATTTATTTATTTTATGTATATGGGCGCTCTATCTGCATGTACACCTTTATGATGGGAGAGGGCATCAGATCTCACTATCCCATATGGTTGCTGGGAATTGAACTCAGGACCTCTGGAAGAGCAGCCAGTGCTCTTAACCTCTGAGCCATCTCTCCAGCCCTGCCCCTTAACTTTTTGTTGTTTGCCTTTTTGAGTCAGGGTCTCCATAAGCAGTCTAGGCTGGCTTCCAATTCAGTTTTGCCCCGGGCCAACAGGCTAGGCTCACTACTCTTAACCTAATTTCCATCTTCCCCACTTCAGTCATGAGTCACTCATTTGGACCCCCACACTACCCTTTTGACTAGTACCAAGTTTATCAGTTTAGCCCATCATTCAGTCAGACCCCATCTGCCATAGTCTCTCAGGCAAAAACCTCCCCCATCTACCTTCAAGCCATTCTTTGCTTTATCCCACACACCCAGGGCCAGTGCAGCCCACAGCCTAGGCCCTACCTTCTCCTGTCCCACCACACAGCGGCCAGGCCTAGGCCCTGCAGGGCAGCCATGATCACGTTGACATCATAGTTGCCGGTGCCCAGGAGGCTGCGATGGGGGTTCAGCCGGGAGTCTGGGGCTAGCCTGGGGGTGATGGGGGCAGAGCCAAGGTTGGGAATCCTGGAAAGGGCTCCACCTTCCCACACAACAGGAGCAGTCCAGAGCCTGGCCTTTGACTCTTCTCTCTCTTCAAGCCCCACACAGCTTATCCAGTCCCAAGTCCTGTTTTCTCTCCCATCCCCGACACTCTGAGCCTGGCTAAAGCTTTTGTCTTTTTCCACTCAGAAACCCTTCCCAGACTCTAGTCTCTCCCTCCAGCCCACTTCCAGAAGCCTTGAGCTGCCTTGCCCCTCTCATACTCCCACCTCTCCCATGATTCCCAAGTGCCCTGGACAAAGTCCCTGCTCTTTCTTCCACCCTTCTCATCATGGTCTCTTTCCAAACCAGCCTCAGATGTCATTTCTTCTGGGAAAGGAGCCATTAGACCCCAAGACTGGTCTCAGAACCGCCCCCACCCCCGAATGACAATGCGACTCATGTCACCATATTTGAACACAGAGTGCCTCTTTCATTTGGTAATACCCTGCCCTACTCTGTTCACAGCCCTGCCTGATGCCCCATCTCCCCAGGACAGACTCCCACCTCCTTCCTCCAGTGGCAAATGGGCCTTGCATAGCCTTAGCACCAACTCTTACCAGCCACCTATCCTCAGCTGTCCCTTGTGCTTAAGCCTTCCCTCTTGCTCTCTCCAGATGTGGCCTGCTCTTCTGAAGAGCTAGACCCTTGGAGAGCAGTGACTTGGAGGGAAACACTTGTGTTTGCTCTGTGTCCCCAGCCCTCTCCTCATTACATCTGCCTCAGCTCTAGCTGTTCAGCATGCCCCTGGCATGAAAGAGCTGGTGGCATGGGAGATGAATAGTCATCTAAAGATGACTATCTTCTAACATAAATCTACAGTTTGAGGATGCTGGGTGAGCAGCGGTGAGAAGACAAGGAATGCCTCTGGCTGTGGGCATGAATTACAGGCTAGGGTGTCTGTTTGTCTGTGGAAGGACTGTGGGGTCTAGAGGTGGGACTAGGAAAAGAGTTTCTTAAGAAAGTGATGGCTGCAATTCTGAGGGGCACTCATATGACCAATAAGAAAAGAATGCCTTGTGTAACATGGGAACAGCCTGTGTAAAGGCTCAGAGGCACCACAGTGGGGCCATTTGGGGCCAAGAAGAGCAGTGAAGGATGAAGCTGCAGAAAGGTAAGGCCCAGAGCACCCAAAGCCTTGGAGTTCAAGCTGAAGGACCTGGGCTATTCTCTAGGAGTGCTGGAGACCCACAGAGGGATAGAAGCAGAGGAGGGGGCAGGCAGCTGTGGGGCTATGTGTAGGACAGACATGAGGAGAAAAACAGACAGCCAGAGGCTGTGACAAAGGCTCAGGTGAGAGAGGTTGGGGCCAAAGCTGGAGCTGAGGCTATGAGAAGCGGCAGGTCCAAGAGCAGGCAACAGCTCCCGGATCTGAGCCCTGGCTGGCCCTGCCAGTGCCCCGGGCAGGCTCCTGTGCCTCTCAGCCCTGCTCCTCCAGGGCTAGGACCGATGGCAGTCACCTCTTGCAAATTTCATCTGCAGCCTCCTGGCTAAAGAGCTGCTGTTGGAGGACGTTGTTGAGAGCGTGGACCGCGCACAGCTCTAGCCGCTGCCGCTCGTGGTACACTGAGGGTGGGCTCGGCCGTGCTTCCGGGGCCTGAGACATGCCCTCCTCGACTCCTGCTGGGAGTGGGACAAGGAGACGGTGTTAGGGACCCAGGATCTCGGTCATCTGGGTCCCTAGGCAACGCCACTGAGATGGGCACTGGGACCAGCTTGGGAGGACACGGGGTCCCTGACCCTGCTACCTAGGCTGTCTCCGGAGCATAGAGGCATCTTCAGTCTGTTCACTTGGCAATAGAGACCCACCCCCCACTATATGTCTCTAAGGAAAACGGTTCGGATCACCGTAACCTAGCAACGGAGTATCGCCCCTTCTGTCCCTAGGAAACAATACCTTTTTGGTTCCCAAGCAACAGAGCACACCCTACCCCCTTGGTAACCCGGTCCGTTTTCTGATCACCTAGCAATGGAGGACTCCTCCTTCCCAGTCTTTGGGTAACAGGGTCTCTTCTGGTCGCCTAGCAACGGAAGACTTCCCCTCGTCAATAACCAGGGTTCTCTCCTCCCGTCACCTGGCAACAAGGCCCTCTCCCAGTCACTAAGCAACAGGAGGAGCCCCTTCTTCCTGTCACCTGGCGACCAGGCACGCTCCCACCCGCCTCCGTACGGCCCTTGCCCAGCCCTCACCCCGTCGGCCTCTCTGCTCCCTAGGACCGGCCGCTTTCGCATTCCTTGGGCAGCGGTAGGGTGGTACCACGCTGACTGGGCAGGCGGGACGGACTACAGCTCCCGGCGACCTGCGCGCTCGGGACTGCGATTCCCGAAGGCCTCCACGGGGACGCCTATATCGGACGCGCAGTCCGGAAGTCCTCCGGGGGACGCTCTGCAGCGCAGAACTACATTTCCCGTCAGACCTCGCAGCCAGTTCTCGTGCACCCCCCCCCCAGGGCTCACTGCTGCCTAGAGGTTTCTGGGAAGTATAGTAACTGGGGCTCTCGCGATAGCTTCCAGGAAGTTGGTTTGTGCTCACGCGCTCGCAGCTGTGGCGTCATACGCTGTGTGTTGAAGCGTGGTGTAATAAGAGGGGACAAGGAACCCAAGAGGCCAAAGAGAACTGCGGGCAGAATTCTGATGTTTACTGGGACACACAGTGTGAAGTGACGGCGAGGGCATGGGGGGAGAAGACTTGTCAGCAGAGGTGGATCCCAGGTCTGGAAGGGAGCTGGCAGCAGCCTGTGGGGAGAATGAAAGACTAGGATGACAACACAGACACGCAGGCGGTCATGGCGACCGTGGGCTTTGAAAATGGTAGTGTGGTACAACCCAAAGAGGATACTCAGAAGGAGATGTGGGGTGTGAATGGAGAGACTAGAGGGGCACTGAGACTCAGAGAGAAAGGGGAGAGGCGGGGAAAGAGAGGCTCCTGAAGCCTGGGAGTGAAAACTAAGCATGGGCAAAGACAGAAAACCGGAGTGGGACACCCGACATGTGAGTTCTGCAGAGCACAAAGGCCAGTGGACCTTGGAGGGGCCTGGCCGCACCCAGTAGGCTGTGCCAGAAGGCTGTGACAGTAGCAGAGCCGGTGACAGCGCCAGGCTGGGCTGGGTTCTCTCTGTGGGTGTGCACGGCAAAGCTGTGGCCTGTGGGCCCTGGGGGACCTTTCAGCTCCACGTCCACCACGTGCATGTCTGAGAGGCTGCAGTCAGCAGAGAAGGGCAGTTAATCCATTTGGCCTGTACACAGCTGCTGGCCTGTACACAGCTGGGCCACCTACTTTGCTCACCTAAGGTCAGCCACAAGCACCCCAATGACACGGTCGAAGCCTAGACTGGGGGCAGCCAAGGCAGCGGCTGCCATGGTGTTAGAGTTTCGGGGGGCCAAGGGGCAGAGCCCACGCACAGGGCCCTCGTAGAGCACTGTGCGGGGCCCACTGCTGTGTGCTGCAGCCAGGGATCCCTCCAGCCGGAAGCTATCAGGATGTGTGGCCATGGTGACTCGAAGGCTCTGGAAGCAATGGCAGGGTCAGCAGACTGAGACTCTCACATGTTCCCTCGGTTGCAGCCCAGATGGTTCTCACCTGGAGGCCTCCGGCTGCATCCAATCTCCTGATGTCTTCAGTCCCCCACAGGGCTCCTCGGGCCACAAACACAGTGTGGCCCCAGTGGTTTGAGGCCTCCATGAGCCGTTGCTCTGTGGTCTGGTCAGCCAGAGCTGAGGGAGACCCCACCTTGGGAGACGGATGGTAGAGAGAGGGAAGGCCAAGACATAGATCACTGCTGTAGGTCGGGATGCAACCAACACAGAAAAGGACTTGCTGAGGGGTTAGGGGGCTCACCAGGAGGTTAGCATGGCGCAGGATTTGTACCCCTGATTCGTGGATTATATTTGGATGGGCCACTTCTACCACAAGGTCAGGGTGCCTGGAAGAGGGAGACATGGAGGAGGGCCTTGGAGAAGAATCAGGTCTCCTCAGGGTTTGGAGGGATGTCACTCCTTACCCTGGCTGGGGAAGGAAATGGGATAGTGGGTGTGTTCTAGTTTATCTTTATGTTCACTGAGGCATAGGGAGATAGGCAGGAGCTTTGAGAAGGCTCCCATTCTGCTGTGAGCCACTGACCTTTCCTCAAGGGTAGTAAGGTCTTGGAGCTGCAGGGCAGGGGGCACGCTCCCTGCCATTCGTCCAGGGTCTCGGTTCCATACAAAAACAAGTTCTAGGCCCAGTTCTGATCCCTGAGCCAGAAGGCGGGACACAAGGGATTGTCCTGCAGAGAATGGGAGGGCTAGAGATCCAAGGAAAGAACAGAGACCATCCTCCTACTCAGGGAGATGGAGAGAGGGATGGAGAGAGACCCAAATAAGAGAGGGCAGACATGGGGTAGTGAGACAGACAGAATCCCAGAGAGAGAAAGAGAGCCTGAGAGTGATACCCCAGAGACCCAGAGAGAGGGACAGAGGCAGAGAGAGAGAGAAAGAGTGAGGAGGGGGACAGAGATGTAGAGAGACACAGAGAGACAAAGACAGAGACCCAGAGAGAGGGACATAGGCAGAGAGAGAGAGGAGAGGGACAGAGATGTAGAGAGACAAAGACAGACCTAGAGAGAGGGGAGAGAGACCCAGAAAGAGAAAGAGGTAGACAGGCAGACAATACATAGAAACCCAAAGAGGAGAGATAGAGACCCAGACACACAGAAACAGAATGAAGGATAGAGACCCAGACACACAGAGAGAAACAGAATGAAGGATAGAGACCCAGACAGAGAAGAGAAACAGAGATGAGACCAAGAGGAAGGTTAGACACACACATACACACACACACACACACACAAGAAGGAGACAGAGACAGAACCAGAGAGAGGAAGGCCTAGTGAGTGGGCAGAAGACAGACTGGACTGGCAGATTGGAGTGAAAGATATGTGGGAACAGATGTTTCTGGGACTTTAGGATAGGGCCATAGTTCAGACTCACCCAGGCGGCCATAACCCACAACCCCCACTTTCTGAGGGACTTGAGGGACCATACTGGTGGCTATGGCACGGTGTCCTGTTGTGGGGGCTCTTCGGTGCTTGCTGGCCTCTGTACTAGGCATAGGCAGTGAATGATCTTTGGAGTTTGACCCTTGACCCTGTCCACTGGAGCCAAAGGGAGGGAGCAGGATGGTGGGGGTGGGGTACTTCTCTGTGAGCCCTCTGCCCTCCTGTGCTGGCTGGCATGGTGGCTTGGGAGCTAGGCCTTGTGTGGCTCTGTGTGCCCACTACCCCACTGCCTCCTGTGCAGCCCACTCTCTCCCATCCCTCCCTCATGAGGTAGAAAAATCCCTTTGCAGTCCCCCTCCTCAGGCTGGCCAGCAGGTTGTCATGGAAACTACATTTTGCTTGGGATAGGGAAAGAACTGGGGACAGGAACTTGGGTCTTCCACCAGGTCCCTTGCAGACCTCTTGATCTCCTTTTTGTCATAAGTCCTAAGTGGAATGGTCTGGCTGGAATGTCATGTGGTCCTTCACACTCCACCTGTGTCCTGTCTTCCCCAGTCCTCATGCCCCTCAGTCCTGGCCAGAGTCTCCTCACCCACTGCAGTGTCTAATTGCCCTTGCGCTCACCTTAACTGTCCTGTCTACCACTCAACCCACCTTGAGCTACAGTCTTCTGCCTCTTTGTATTCCTGGTCCCCTGCCCCCTCTCCCACCTCTATCCCATTCATGAAGAAGGGGGCTGCATAGCTGGGGGAGTTCCTAAGTGCTCCGAGGATGAGTCCAGCCATTGCCTGGCAGGCCTGGCATGGGACAAGGCAGGCTGCAGCAGGCCAGCTCCCTTCCCCCATTGCCACCTGGTACAGCCGCAGAGTTGCCATGGTAACCAGGATCCTAGCCGAGATGGCTGCGGAGAAGGCAGGAAAGATGGAGAGAACTCAAAGTGCATGCGCAACAGCCCTGTCCCAGACTTCATCAGCACTGAGGCCACACAGGGAGGGAGATAGGGCCAGACATCTGACAGTTGTCACAGAGAAAGAAGCCACTCAGCTGGGGTGGGATAGAGGAGAAGATGCAATGGGGGTAGAAACATCAGGAAGAGGTGAGGACAGGGAGAAGGGGGCATGTGCACAGGGTGCAAGGAGTTGGGGGGGTACTTCCTGCTCTCCCATCTCTGGTGAAGGTGTGTACTCTGGGGCCTTCAGTGTCCACATAGGGTCTAGATCTATGTATGGACGACAGGCCAGATGTCCATGTGCTATATGCTTGGCTCTGGCTACCTCTCTACCTCCCCAGGCCTCCTCAGACTTCCTGGGCAATCCTATCTCTCTGGAGGCTGAACCTTGGACATGTGGGTCACTCTGAGATGTCACTAATATCCCCACTCCAGCACCACCCTGTCTTGGCTTAGCTGCACATTTTCCTCCTTGGTGATTGCAGACCCTGCAGGTGACTCTGCCCTCCATATGCCCTGGTCTGTTTACAATGTCCATCATGTGGCCCAGGCCTGTTTATTTTGTGTGTACCTCCCTTGTACAAACTGTCTCCTGACTAGCCAGTGATGTGTGTGAAATGGAGGAGACAACCACTTGCTCAATAGTGTCACCCAGAAAGTTCTGTGGCCTCCCTGACCTTCAGATAGTCAGTTGTGGCCTTCCTGGAAAGCTGTGTCTGCAGATGGTTATGTTAGGAGAGGTTTTGCTGCTGTGCAAGCCCTAAACAGCATGATGGCATCCCTCCTCTGGGGAGGCACACTTGGATGGCCTCAGCAACCAGGAGAGACCAGTATGGAGCTTTCCTGCCGGCTTCAGAGGGAGCCCAGCCCTGACAGCACTATGACCTTGGAATTGAAGCCCTCGGAACTCCAATATCCCACAGTTCTGTTGTTCCAAGCCGCTGTGGAGCTTTGCGGTCCTAGGTCCCTTCTGGGCTGT
>LZPO01007963.1:340911-355462 GCA_001675575.1 Neotoma lepida
CTGCCACCCTCTCCTCTGCTTCAGTCACACCAGGGACACACACAGGTCCCTTTCACTGGTCGTACTCTGGATTCTTGGCCCCCTCCTGAGATGCTTTCTCTTCACTTTCTGGAACTCTCAGGAAAGACATTTGGTATCTGCCTGCTCACCTACCTCAGAAGGTTCCACTCATCACACAGAGTTTTTACTAGCTTCATCATATTGGCTGCCACTGGCTTGACATGCTGCGACCCTGTCTGGACTGTGAGCCTTGTGCAGAAACCTTGGCAATGAGGTCTGCACTCACAGAATTCAGTGCAATGCCTAGGTCTGAGGGTGGATAGTGCAAGGAGAGTAAGGCCTTGCTATGGGTAATACAGTCAGCTTAATAGGATCTAGAGTCACCTAGGACACAAGACTCTGGGCACACCTGTCAGGGGGTTTCTAGATTGAGTTCATAGTAGTGGAAGACCCACCCTGGGTGTAGAGGGCACCATCCTGTGGGCTAGGGGTTCTGGATTGAATAAAAATGAGAAATTGAGCTGAACACCTGTGGACTGAATGCAATGTGACCAAGAACACTCCTGCCACCATGCCTTCACTGACATGTTGGACAGCACCACCTAGAACTGTGAGCCATAATAAGCCCTTCTCCTCTTAAGTTACTTTTGTCAGATATTCTGATATAACAATGAGAAAAATTACCAATACAGACCCTTGCTAGACAGCACCCAGGTGTGCTGGGGGACTGCCTGCTGATTGTTCAGGATGAGTGACGATGCCAGAGAGTGAAGCCACCAGTGACCAAATCACTGATGCCTACCATCCCAGCACTGGGGAGGCTGAGGCAGGGGGGTTGCCGTGAGTTCAAGGAGGCAGGATTGTGAGTTTTAGGCAAGGTCCTCAAACTTACTATGTAGCCAGGAAAGCCCTTGCACTCCTGGTCCTCCTGCTCCACCTCCCAAGTGCTGGGATTCCAAGAGCATGCTACCATACCTGGTTTACACGGGGCTGGGGATTGAACCCAAGGCTTCATGAATGCTAGGCAATCACTCTAGGAACTCAGTCCAAACCCCACCCTGAAGTCTCTGCCTTGTAGTAGAAAGCTTAGCTTATTTGCTTTTATTGTAACCATGAACTCACAGGAATCATTCCCCCAGTGCTACCTGATGTTTGCACCCTTTCCCCACCTCCTCTGGAGTGGATTTCTTCTCATTCCATCTACCCTCTATTGCTTTAGAATTTATAGACTCTCTCTTCTCTCTAGTGGTTATCTTAAAACACTAAGGTGGTTTGAATAGGAATGGATCCCATAGGCTCATGTATTTGAATCTTGGCCTAAGGGAGTAGTGCTATTGAGGGATTAGGAGGTGTGGCCTTGTTGGAGGAAGGGACTGGGCTTTGGGGTTTCAAATGATCAGGCCAGGCCCAGTGTCTCCTTCTCTCTTCCTGCTGATTGGGATGCAGAGCTCTCAGCTGCCTCTCCTGTACCATATCTGCCTTCGTGCTGCCATGATATAATGGACTATCAGCCAGCCCCAGTTAAATAAATGCTTTTCCTTTATAAGAGTGGCTGTGGTCATGGTGTCACAGCAATAGAACATTGACTAAGACAAACACTCTTTTTTCTTAGTTTTTGTTGTTGTTTTTTTGATACAGACATCATCTCATCATGTAGTCCAGGCTGGCTTCAAAGTCTCCTGCCTCAGTCTCTTGAGTTGTCATCCTGGCATGACATGTTTATACCTCCCTGCCACAACCTTAAATCAGAACAGGCATGCCTTAAGAGCACAGCTATTGATTCCTCTTCCCCTCCCAAACAATACAAGGCTGATCCTACTTCTGTATCTAAAGCAAACAGCCATCCCGAGGGGCCTGAGCAAGATGTGTGTGTGTGTGTGTGTGTGTGTGTGTGTGTGTGTGTGTTTACTCTGTGTGATGGCTCTCAGGCTGCAGTTGGAAATCCTGTCACAGAGGGCTGGTCAGCCACATCCCATTCCCACCCCATACTTGATGCTTTACATGAAGGGAAGCAAGGCTCTGAAGAGCGAAGTCAGTTGTCCTGTCTCCTCTCAGAACCAGGACTCAAACTTGCCTTCTTCTGGATCAAGACATGGAGGCTTAGCCATGTCTGCTGCCGACTACCCAAGCCAAGGGAGCAGGGCTTAGGGGTGTGTGAGCTGTGCTGTGTGAGCTGTAGGGCCCACTTGGCCACACAGTTGCAGGTGCTAATCTCCTCATAAGATTCCTTCCTTACTTTCTTCCTTCCTTCTCCCTTCCTTTTTGGCTAGGCTGACCTCCATCTCCTTATGTAGCCAAGGATGACTTGAATGTCAACCCTCCTGCCTCCACCTCCCACATGCTGGGATGACAGTTCTGCCCCATGAAGATCAAACCCAGGGCCTCATATATGGTAGGCCAGCACTACTATACCAACTGAGCTACAGTGCCAGCCTCCCTCTGCCCTCAACACCTTTTGAGGTGGGGTTGCCATACAACTCTGGTTGCCCTGGAAGCCCAGGCAAGCACCACCATGCTGGTTTATGGATGTCTGAGGTCTGAATGTCTATGTCATTCTGGGNTTTTCTTGGGAATGGATGAGACAGGACAGACACAGTCCTGACCTTGCAGAGCCTGCACCCATTATGGTGTAATTGTGGAGCTTCCAGCCTTCTGGGGTGATGGGCCTCAGTACCCCAACACTATCTGAAACACTGCAGACCAGAAGGTGTGGCCCGGATTAAAGGTGGGTCTTCCCACCTCAGAAGATGGATTAAAGATGCATCTTCCCACTTCAAAGATCCAGATTAGAAGTGGATCTTCCCACTTTAAATTATTTAATTTTTTTGTTTGTTTTTGTTTTGTTTTTGAGACAGGGTTTCTCTGTATAGCCCTGACTGTCCTGGAACTCCCTCTGTAGACCAGGCTGGCCTAGACCTCAGAGATCGCCTGTCTCTGCCTCCTGAGTACTGGGATTAAAGGCATGGGCTACCATGCCCGGCTCAAATGATTTAATTTGAAAAAAAAAATATCCCTCACAGTTGTGCCCAGTCATTTGGGTTTTAGTTCATTCCAAGTGTAGTCAAGTTGAGAACCAAGAATAGCCATGATAGTAGCCTTGTGGCATATCTCCATCCATTCTATCAGTTGTGTTTCTAGAGAACCCTAATACAATTACTGACAACCACCATGGCNATTGACTCTTGGAGCAGGGAGCCCTCCATCTCTTGACCAACATTGCTGTAACACAGGAGACAGGGAGGCCCGGGGTCTAGGATGACAGACCTCAGCTGGCCACATCCATCCCGTTGGTCCTTTAGCAACATGTGTGATCCTTGCCTGGCTCCTTGCCAGACATGAGGACCGAGTGGGCACTCAAGCCAGGGAGCCTGGCCTCCTTAGGGCACTGTGCATGTCTGTAACCAGTGCTGGGGCTGAGCAAATCGCACTGTTCTGCTGGCGCTTTTAAGAAAACAAACTGTCAGGAGATCCTTTATTAAAAATTTAACTGTGGTAGGAAAATGATTAAGTGGACATTCATCCTAATGCTATTAAGATAAATTGTTTTTGTACGTCCTGAATGTAATGAAGCTGGGGAAAAAGTTGAGCAAGCTTATGAGGGTTATGGTTGTTTTGGTTTTTGTGACACATTTTTTTGTTTTCAAGTTTAGAATATACTTGGACTGGAGATATGGCTGACTCAGGTAAGTGTTGGCCATGCAAGCTTGATGTCCTGAGTTTGACCTCCAGAGCCCACATAAGAATCTGGGTGCAGCAGTACCCATCTGTAACCCCAACACTGGGGAAGATAGAGATCTGTAACCCCAATACTGGGGAGATAGAGGCAGGCTGATTCCTGGGGCTGGATGGCCAGCCAATGTAGCCTAATAAGTGAGCTTCAGGTAAAAAAGGTGAGAGGGACAAGAAAGACACTTGATGCCAACCTCTGGCCGCCAAACACATACCCTCCCCCCACACCACATACACCACACATACATACACACCACCACACACACATATACCCACACCACACACCCACACATCCACAAACACCCCCACACCCCCACACCCCTCCCCACACATACACAAAACCACACGCATACATACATCAAAGCTGTTTTGACAGTGGCTTCTGTGTTTGTCCCTTGTCCTTTGATAAGGTGCCTTCCTTTTCCTCAAGGACTTCTTTGGTGGCTAGCACATGCCTGAGGCCATGTGTTGGTACAGGATTGGCCACTGAGTTCCCCAGGCCAGGACTGGCCTCCTTCCTTCCTTTCTCTGGCCAGAGCCTGGAGTCCCCTCGTGCCATGAACTAGTGAGTGTGAGGAGCTGTGCTGAGAAAGCTGAGCCCTGACTCTACTTTCTGACGGCTGTCACACTCTCGGAGGCCTCAGTGTGCTCTGGCTGTCCTAAGTAAGGGCTTGCAGGGCTGGTGTGCCCTCCTCCCTTCCTCTCCTGGGCTGTGAGGAAGCAGAAGTTGGGGAAGATGACTCCCAGCCTTCACTTCATTCATGGAGGTGGAGTCTCAGAGCCTCAGTCTGCCCAAGTGAGGACTAGTGGCCCTGAGACGCAGAGGTCACAACAGTTCTACCTGTTCAGTGTGACAGCTGCATGTGGGGTGATGGGACAAGAAGTGTGGGCCACCATGGCCTTGTTTTACACCATACTGGTGATGAATAGTGCCACACTCTAGGTAAGCATTCTACCATCTGAGCCGTACCCCTACTCCCAAGTGCCCAAACTCTTCAGTAGCTCTGACAGAGGGACCGGTTATCCTCACTTTGCCCAGGATGAAGTT
This sequence comes from Neotoma lepida, assembly GCA_001675575.1. NCBI lineage: Eukaryota > Metazoa > Chordata > Mammalia > Rodentia > Cricetidae > Neotoma > Neotoma lepida. The sequence goes on from LZPO01007963.1 coordinate 345,689, forward strand.
GAGGTCTGGGCGATTTCCATAATGTGCCTGAGGCTGCGAGTGGACCGGATATGTCCCTGGACACAGAGCACATGGGAACTGATGGGTGGCTGAGTTGTGGGAGGAAGAAGGTGCCTGTGTTCCAAAGGACCTCTTGGTCACAGTATTTATAGGGTCAGAGCATGGGATGGGTGGGAATGGGACTGAGGTCAAAGGATGGACAAGTTGTCTCCTGGTTGTAGTCCCAGCANACAAGAGGATTATGGGAAGTTGCAGACCAGCTTGGGCTATAGAGTAGAACTCTGCTTCACCCCTGCCCTCCAGCAATANACACCTTGAAAGTTTGAAGATCTGAGTTCAGACTCCTAGAACCCACATAAAGCTGGACAGAGGAAGTGCTCAGACCACTGCGCATCCAATGGTTTACAACAGAGACCTGCCCCAGACAGAGTGGAAGGGAGCGCCAACTCCAAGTGTGTCCCCTGACCTCCACACGTGCCCTGCAGCACTTGGGTGCTTGTAGTCACATGCATGAGCACACACATATGCAAGATGCAACCCCAACCCCTCTCGGAAATGTTTCCCAATTGCCAACAAAATGTGAATATTCTCACCACATGCACAAAAAAGATAAACAAACCTCAAATAAGAAAAAGAAGATGGAGAAAAAGAAAAAACCTAACCCAGCAAACAGCTCAGTTGAAGGAGGCAGGTGTGTGACCCTTCTCCAGGCTCCTCAGACAGGCGGGAAGGAGGCACCCAAACAGCTGCAGACCTCAGCCTCTGCCTCCCTATCTACACCAGGGGCTCTACCGCTGATCTATACCCACCCTCTTTTTACATTTTATTTTGAGAAATGGCTTTAAAAAGTCTCCCAGGCTGTCTTTGAACACTCAGTCCCCCTGCCTCAGCCTCCTGAGTAGTGGTGAAGCTGGGCCTCTGCTACCACTCCGGGCTTTGCATCTGCTACTTTCTGTTCACTTGTCCTGAATGCAGAAAGTATCGAAGGCCTTCAATGAACCAATATTTAGAGAACAAAACACCATTGGAGAAGTTAAATTCCCCACAAAGAGCAACTTGGAGAGAGAAGCATGGGTAGAATTTTTGTTGTTCCTTGTGAAATGTTCCTTTAAAAGATTTATTTATAGCCAGGCGGTGGTGGTGCACACCTTTAATACCAGCACTCAGGAGGCAGAGGTAGGCATATTGCTGTGAGTTCAAGGCCAACCTAGTCTCTAGAGGGAGTTTCAGGANAGCCAGGGCTATACAGAGAAACTCTATCTCAAAAAACAAAACAAAACAAAACAAAAGATGTATTTATTATTAGGTGTATGGTTTTTGCCTGGGTATATATATATGTACACCACATGTCTAGTGCCCACAAAGGCAAGAAGAGGATTTCAAATACCCCTGGAACTGGAGTTTCATGTGGTTGGTTGTGAGCTGCTGTGTGGGTGCTGGGTCCCTTTAACATTTTTTTAACTAAAAATTTTTCATGGGGGCTGGAGAGATGGCTCAGCGCTTAAAAGCACAGGCTGCTCTTCCAGAGGACCCAGGTTCAATTCTCAGCACCCACATGTCAGCTCACAACTATGTATAATTTCAGTTCCAGTGGATCGAACACCCTCACACAGACATGAATGTAGGCAAAATACCAATGGACATAAAACAAAAATTAAATAAATTATAAAAATTTTATGCATGTATGTATTTTGCCTACCTATATGTATTTGTACCATATGTGCCTGATGCCCTCAGAGGTCAGAAAAGGACATCAAAGTTGGGAGGTAGTCAGACACTACATGGGTGCTGGGAACTGAATCCAGGTCAGTGTTCCTAACAGCTGGACCATGTCTCCAACCCCACTCCTTGTGAAGTTTTAAAATATTAACACTACAGGATCATTTGGTGTTCCTCCTTGTATTTTTTGAAAGCTCAGTAATATTGAGATGAAGTCTCACTATGTAGCCCACATTAGGCTTAAACTCCTGGTAATCCTCCTGCCTCAGCCTTCTGAATGCTGGGATATCAGTTATGAAGCCCCACACCTTGCTAACAATTTGGTGTCGTATATGGGGCATTTGGAAGTGTCTCATGGTTTTCTCTAAGACTTCATTGTAAATATCTATGCAGAATCCACAGAGGGAGTATGAGGAAATCCCCCCTCCCCAGCTATAGCCATGCAATATCAAAGGTGGGAGCATGGGGTAACTCACACCCTGGGTTTTGCAGTGTGGGATGCTAGGCCATCTTCAAACGGGAAGTCTTTGAACCTTCTATTCCTTCCAGTGGTGGGTGGTNGAAAGANGGCACCACAGCCTCTGTAGTGACAGCTGCACTTTGTTAAGTTAAATGCACACATGGCCTAAGACCAGCAATTCCCCCAGAAGAAACCTTCCATGGAGCACACTCTGCAGGGCCTTGGGGAGATTGAATGCATGCACAAGGACTAAGCTCAATGCCCAGCACTCGCATGAAGAACTAGGTTCACTATGGCTAACAATTGTGATCCCCACATAGAGAAATGGAGACAGGCGGATCCCTGGGGCTGGCTGGGTAGCTAGCCTAGCTGATTTGATGAGTTCCAGGCCCATGAGGATCCTGTCTCAAAAATGAGGTGGACAGCTGCCAGTGAATAACACCCAGGGTGGGACTCAGAGGACACACACACGAGCGCACACACACACACACACACACACACACACACACACACACACACACACCAACATACATGCAAGCACACAAACTGAGAAAAGAAGAAAAAGCCCTACCACTCCCACAGGAGTCCTTAAGTGTGATTTTGTAGCAAGGGAGTGGATAGGTGGGCCGGCAAGGGGAGTCCTGAAACAGTTAGGGTGACGGGAGAGACACATGGCTGAGGGAATGTGGGGGCAAAGAACCAGCTCACAGTAGTTTTATTTGCATAAATTAAACAGACACACATGCATGCATTGCATACACACAGACACACATGCATGCATTGCATACACACAGACACATGCACACACACACATGTATGTGGCAGCAGGAAGGCAGAGACCACCATGAGCATCTGAGGGTGGTTGTAGGGCAGGAGGGAGATGGGGATGGGTTAGGGAGGAAAGATGTTGCGGTAAAGAGCCCAGCCAGGTGGAGCAGCTTCTGGAGAAGAGAAGGGGATGGAGGGGTGGCTGTCCAACATCTGCTTCCCACACCCCAACTTCTCCAGGACCTGGTGATCTGTCAGTGGGCCAGAGGAACCCTGGGGCTGCAAGTTCCGTTAGGCTGTGAAGTCCAGACCAACTGGGCAACTGAGGACCACTGGGAAACCGCTGATTTAAGAAAAATAAAATGCTCTGGGCTCCACCCTCAGCACACAAACCAACCAACCAACCTAAATAAAACAAAATCAAGTGAGGAGAGCCACTCACTGTCTCTGCCCTGTGGTGGAGGCTTTCCCTGCCACCTACACACACAACCACGGAGGTCACATTTTAGAGAGGATCCTGTCAGTTCCCTTAGAGTCCCCCCAATGCCCAGTGTGGTTCTCTCTGCCCCCACCCAGTATAATACTCTTAGGCCAGGCTATGTGGGAACAGGTGGTGGGACTCTCTCAGCCATGCAGGTTCTCACAGGAGAGTACTGTGGGGACAGGGGCCCTGCTCAGTAGAGGGCAGAGTTCTGGGTCAGGTCTCCATCTGCCCTCAGATGTCTGCTGAGGGCCTACTGCTCACAGCTGAGGATGCAGGTGGTAATGGTGGAAGTGTACCTGGGAGTTGTGAAGGCAGTTGATAAGCCAGTCATCAGGCAATAGTGTGTGTGTGTGTGTGTGTGTGTGTGTGTGTGTGTGTGTGTGGTCTCTAGGGATGGTCTGTTGAGTATGTGTGCATTCGTGCACGTGTATGCCTGTGTGCATAGGGCCAGGTATGTGATCAAATGACACCACTGGGTAGTGCTTCTCTGATCTTGAACTCTGACCCAGCAGGCACACTTCTAGGAACAAATTGCAAGGACTGAGTCTGGAGCAATGGGGAAATGTGGCATGGACATCTCCACTTGCAACTGAGCAGTGAGTAGCCTTTCTTCTTTAGTGCTTGCTGTCACCATGCTGAGACCCAAAAGCAAGGCAGGCAAGCACTCTTGGATGGAGCCACACTGCCCACCTCCCCAACCTCTCTGCTCATTTTGTAATGAGTGTATAGAATCCCAGAGCTTGGGCATCCAGCCATTCAACTAGTCTCTTCTTGATGACAGGAACACTATGCTTTTATCAAACCACACCAGACACCAGGCCCAGCGGTTCATGCATTTAGTCTCAGCACTTTGGAGATAGAGTTCAAGGCCAGCTTGGGATATATATAATGAGAATCTATTTTAAAAAACCATAAACCAAGCCAAATCTAGTGGCACAGGCCTGGCATCTCAGGTCCTCAAATAGGCAAGAGGCAGGAGGATGACAAGCCTACAGTATGCCTGGGTTATAGAGTAGGTTCAAGGCCAGCCTGGGCAACTGAGTGAAAACCTGTCTCAAAATAAAAAGTGAAAAGAGGGCTAGGGGCATAACCCAGTTGTAGAGCCCCTGCCTAGAACCCTCCAGTGAGGGACTGGGGGCATGGCCCAGTGGTAGAGCCCCTGCCTAGAATCCCCCAGTGTGTTTGGGGGTGTGTGGCTTAGTGGTAGAGCATCTTCCTGGCATGTTGGAGGCTCTGGGTTCCCTTCCCAATACTGTAAAACAAAAGCCCAGCAATGACAGCTCTGAGAAAGACGCTCCTGGCTGTACCACTAGGTGCCAAAACCCAACCTCGAGGCAGTATTAAACACTGTGCTCTAGATTCTGAAAAGAAAGCAGGCTGAGGGGAAAAGTGATTGATGCACAAGCAGAAGGACCAGCACTCAAGCTCCAGCACCAGTGGAAAAGCTAGGCATGGTGGTGCACATCTGTAACCCCAGCACTGGGAAGGAAGACAGGTGGATCCCTGAGGCTTGCTGGCCAGTCAGCTTAGTGATCTGTGCCCTCCAGTTCAGAGAGAGACCCCACTTCAAAAAAAGGAGGGAAGACACCTGACATCTACCTGTGGCTTACACACACACACACACACACACACAAAAGCAAAGGATCCTCCTGCTAGCCAGGCAGGACCCTGAGTATGTGCTGGGACATTGGCTTGAGAACTCCAGACAGGAAGGAGAGCTATCTGAGCCTGTGGGACTGCAAGTAGCTTTTGTCTCTGTATGTTTATCTAAGTGTAATTTCTAGTTTTCCTAAATTAATTTGCATTCATTCTGTAATAAATAATTAAAAGATGCATTTACATAAGCCCAGAAAGGTATGAAAACAAATGTAAACAGGAGTTATTTATATCTGGGTGGTGGGATGTGATGATTTTTTTAAAATACGGATAATTAAAACCATTACTTTTTTTCTCTTGTTGTGTGCTGGTTCGTTGGTTGGATTTGACACATGGTCTCTCTGTGGCCCAGGCTGGCCTGGAACTCACTGTGTAGCTCAGGGTGGCTTTCATGGTTCTCCTCCTGGGGTCCTAGGTGCACAGCATCATGCCAAGCCAGCATTACATTTCTTGCTCCTGCCATCTGGAAGGCAGGTCCTTGAGGGGGGCCCTTGAGGGGGGCCCTTGAGGGGGGCTAGGCCCTGGGCCTTTCTGCTCTGGATCTCAGCTTTTATGGAAGACCAGAAACTTCTACAGTGGAATGCAGAGCCCCTAAATGGTGACAAATGAGAGTGTGCTGATTTCTATTGTGATGTTTCATCCTTGGATAATGTCCATTTTGTGGCAGAGGGTCTTCCTCTAGTGAGGGGCACAGACAGCCCAGCAGAGGCTGCAGTTGCAGGGTTGTGGGTGCAGACTTCCAGCAAGCTGGCAGAAATGGTGACCTATAGCCTGTTCAAGGAGGCAGCTGGTGAGGTGGGCTTGGAGAGACATAGATAGCCCCAGGAGCAGTGGTGGCACTGGGTCTCAAGTTTCTCTGGTTCACCCATCCTTGCTTCCCAGCCCCCCAGAAAGGGTCTGCCCGCCCCCCACCCCAGGGCTTCCATTCTTCCCAGAGTCTGGCTCTCCAGGAGAGTTATGTGGGACTGTTGACCCTTCTGCTGAGGACTGGGGGTCTGGGACCTTCTGTGAGGATGCCCTCCTCTCTCCCACCTGTAGGAAATGGGTATAAGGCAGTCTGCATGAGGACTTGGAATTGACTAGATGCCTTTAAAATGGTGGCCTTCAGCCAAGTGTGGTGGTTCACAACTGTAATCCTAGCACACCTAGGAGACTGAAGCAAGAGTGTCCCTGAAAGTTGGGGACAATCTGGGCTACAGAGCAGGTTTAAGGTCAGCCTGAGCGATGGAAAGAGTTCCAAACCAGTTGGAGATACAGAGTGAGACTCCGACCTCATCTCAAGCAAACAAACGAACAAATAAATAAGAAAAGCAATTCAAAACCCAAGAAACAACCAACAACAAAGTCCTCACTCAGGTGAGCCCGGTATCTGATGACAGCTGCAGGTGTTTGTAAATCGCGCTGCGAGCACTCTGCAGCACTCAGGACAGCTCCACCTCAGCCTCGGGTTGAAGAAAACCCTATTCCAAATGTCACACCACAGGGGTGGGAGGCAGCTCCCAACAGCCCACTATGTCACCAGCATGGGGCAGGCTATGCACCAAACAAAGACAGCTAAAGTCACTTGCAGCCCCTACTAACTACTATGCCAGTGCCAGCCCTAAACCCTCGACCCCTTGGTCCCCGTCATTCATCCAGCTAGCTCCCCAGGACCGGAATGAGTCCCCACTTTCTAGAAGAAGGTATTGAGTGTTGCTAGGAAATGCCATCTCGGCCAACAACAGCAAGGGTGAGGTGGAAGGTCCTCTCCTGGACACCTCAAGGCACCCTGTCCTGTGGTGAGAGGGCGTGGCAGACACCGCAGGAAAAACCGCACACAGGCTGGAAATACATCGCAAAGGTGGGCAGGGCAACAACGCGAGGAGCTGGTGCGCAGGCGCCAGGAACTCCAGGATGAGAGGGATGGGAAGAGAGGCAGAGGCTTACACCCTTTGTGCCCTGAACCACGGGCCAACCAGCGATGGAGGCAGGCTCACCTGGATGCTGTTCTCTTGCAGGTTCAGGTAGCGGGTGTTGACAGGGATGCTGGCAGGCACCTCGGCCAGCTCCCTCCGCGTGCAGATCACCCGGCTGGCCTGGTTGCTGCAGGAGCAGGCTGTGGGGCAGGAGGTGGCTGGCGGGGAACCTCCTCCAGCGGCTGAGGTCACGGCCACGCCGCCCCCACCAGCCCCCAGGGGTGGGGAGAAGAGCCACAGGAGCAGGAGAGCCCCGTGGGGCCAGGACATCCTACCAGGCGGCAGCAGGGGGCACCGGGAGCCACGGGTGTGGGCTTGCGCCATCCTCAATGTTCATACTCTGAGGGCACGCTGGGGGGCTGTGGGAGGAGGGAGAGAGGGTGTTGGTCAGTAAGCACCAGGAACTCAGGTTGCCCTGATTCACCCACGAAACTCTGCCAGAAGCCCTCACCCCTGCTCAGAACCAAAGGTTTAGGGACCTGGCCTGCCTGTGCTGGGCCCATCTTCTCCTGGGCCATCCTGCAGAAAGGATAACTGTGGCCGAGAGAGGACATTTGCACCCAAGGTCACTTGGTCAGTAAATAACAAAGTCAGCTAGATTTAAACTTAGGTGTTACGAAGCCTGGGGATGCAGGGCTGCAGGGGTTCAGGATGCCGAGGCAGGAACATTGAATGTTCCAGGCTAGTCTGGGATAGACAGGACATCCAACGCCAGCTCGGGCAATGCAGTGAGACTGTGCTCAGAACTAAAAAGGCAACATGTGGCTGAGTGGTGGAGCACATTCTCAGTGTGTCCAAGGCCCTTGCTTCCATCCCCAAGGCTTTAAATTTTTTTAATTGTGTCTTTGCATTGATTTCAGTTAGACAGGTAAGTATGTAGAGATGGAGGGACAGACAGACAGTGAGGCAAAGGCTCTGCCAGGGTGAAGCACAAAGCTGACCAACTCCCATCACACCCAAGCAGGTCCCCTGGGAGGCAGCCTCCACCCCTCCACCCCTTCCCTACATGTCTCCTCCCAGGTGTGACAGCACCAGCCTGTATAGGTTTTTATTCCTAAATAGGTCTGTATTCCCTCCTTCCCACCCCTGGGTAACCTCTCAGGCCCTATCCTGTCCTAGACTTGGAGGAGAGGTAATAGAGAGAGGACAGGAGGTGGTTGGGCTTCTGGGAGGAGGTGAGAGGCTGCAGGGCACCCTCACTCTGTGGCAGCACAGTTGGAGACCACAGCAGTGCCCCCTGTGCCTCAAGATTGCAGATGCTCTGAGGGAACATGGCCTGTGGCGGGACCTGTGCCAGCAACTGTCGCAGGATGGGACTGAGGGAGCTGACGGAGTGGGAAGGGGCAGTAGGGACCCCCATGTCTTGGTCTGGGGTATGGGAAGTCAGCATCACTGCACCCATCCAGCCTGTCCCCTGCTTTCCTGAGCCCCAGTTGAGGGACTCAGGCTAACCAATGGCAGGTAGGAAAGATACCTGCAGCCAGCACAGCAGGAGCCCTTCCTATGCATCAGCCGCTCCCGCCTGTGGAGGGTGGAAGCTGCTGGAGTGTGTGCCAGGCCATCTTCAGGCCCACTGGGTGGCAGAGGGGGTTTGGCCTCAGGATTCACTCTCTGGCTTCCAATGTCCCCCTCCACACAGCATCTCCCGAGTGCTCATATACATAGAGTCCCCATGAGACAGGAAGGGGGGGTCCCCATAAACATGATACCCACCCACTCACACAAACAGCAGGGACAGACACACCCTCGCACATGGCCTCTCCAATCCATGGACACAGGGCTGCTCCCCTCTCCATGCAGGTGCGCATGAGCGCGCCCGCGCGCGTGCACACACACACACACACACACACACACACACACACACTCCTGCAGCCTCCAAGATTTTAACCCAGATAGAAATGTGTGTGCCGCTGTGTGTTTGAGCAAGTGTGTGAGGGCAGGTAATGGAGACAGAGACCGAGATGGAGATAGAGATGGGGAGAGATGGAGAGACAATGAAAGACAGACCAAGAGGCAGTGACAGAGATAGTGAGAGGCATGGAGATAGAGCAGAGATAGAAAAAAAAAGACAAAGGCAAAACCCGGGACAGAGATAGACAGAGACCATGACAGAGAGGCAGAAACAGAGAAATAGACAAAAAGAGAGACAAAGATGGAGAGATGGACCCAGGAACAGAGACAGACAGAAACAGAGAGGCAGAGACATGAGGAGAGAAGCATAGGCTGAGCTGAGATACAGAGACAGAGGCCCTCTGCCTCAGGGCTGGCCACCAGGCCCTGCTCTGCACCGGCCTGTCCCAGCAGGGGCTATGGGGTCTTTGTTCCCACACATGTGGCCAGTGAGCTTTCTCCTCAGTCCATCCTGGGTCCACTGTCCCCACTTCCTGAGAAGGCCATACCCTCTAAGCCAAGGATCTGGTGCGGTGCTCACTGAGCCTACCATCCCCCAGGCCAGCACCCGGGTCTCCTCCCCCACCAAGACTGCCAGTGCACACCCCACCAAGCTTCTGCAGCAGCTCCTCTCCTCTCCTCCGCCTCCCCTGCCACCATCTCCTTGTCCTTGTCTCCCCGCTCCCAGAGCATACACACTGAGGGACACTCACCCTGGTGGCTTGGCTTCCGATGGCCTTCTCTCTGTGCCCCAGGCCCCCCCTCCGCATGTCTGCAGTTGCCCCAAGCGAGGCCCTGCCACCCCAGCTTCCTACTGCTTCCCGTTGAGCTTGTGCTGTGGG
>LZPO01007963.1:390348-411211 GCA_001675575.1 Neotoma lepida
CCCCCCCCCCCCGCCATGTATCGCCCCACTCCTTAGCTAAAATCCTGGCTCTCCAACTTTGTCCCTGTCCTTTCCCTGCCCTCTCTGCATTGTTCTCTTTGCCTCTATCACTGTTGCCTCCGTTTCTATCACTGTCACCTTCTCTATTTTTGCCACTCTTTTCTTTCTGCCGCCTCATCTTCTCTATTCTTGTTCTCCACATTTTTATTGCCTTTGGGCCTGTTTTCTGTCTCTGTGACTTGCACCTTCTCCTCTCTCTGGCCCCCTTTATCACTGTCTCCTTGGTCTTAGTTGATTCTGTCATTGTCCCCTCTCTCGCTCCATGACACTGATCTACTTTATGGTACTTGTGCTCCTGACACTATTCTTAGACCCCTTAATCTCTATCTTAGCCTGGAAACCTTTGTCTCAGCTGCCCCAAGTGTGGTTCTAATGGATCCACTGTTGTTCCTTTCTCTGTTTCCTCCAACTCTATCCTCTCTCCTTGTCAACACCATGTCTGACTCCATCCTCTCTGTTCTGACCCTGTTCTTAGACCCTGCCTCAGTGCCCTCCATCTGTGATGGGACTCTAGCTCTGTCCCTTCAGGCTTCCTAACCATTCCCTCTGTCCTTTCTCATTACAGCCCTTATCTCCTGGCCTCTGGTGTTTCCCTGATGCTGTCATTGTCTCCCTATCACCTTCTGCTTCTCCTTGGCTATGGTTTATTATGCTTTGAGTTCCTGTGAGCTGTGCATGTGGGAGATCTGTGTCCCTGAATAGCTGTTTCTCTCAGTCTATGTCTTGCGGTCTCTCTTTGTACTTTTGCCCCTCAATGGGACCTTTAAAAGGCTATCTGCTCTCCTGGGCCTTCTATTGGAGTGCCACTCATCAGTCAGGCAGTTGGTCTGGCTGTCCTGATGTCACCTCTCACCTCACTCCTCGTCTCACACACTTTCCCGCCTTTTGTCCCCAACAAGCACACGGGAGCATGGGCGCATGCACGACAGCCCTGTGTTTTCTGGGGAGAGGAGGAGGGAAAGCTCATGTGTTTCTGCTAGCAGCCTTGGTAACTACTGACGTCACGGAAGATAGGCCCCACTTATTAGCTGTCTTTCACTAGGGAGGTGGCCACGCGTTGCCAAGAGCCAGGCGCTTGCCGAGAACTTTAGACACTTGTGTCGTCATGGCAACTCTACTATCCAATCGAATCCTCGCGCTATTTCCGCTAATCTGATTGGACAACTCTTGCCTTCATGCCTGTTTCTGATTGGATGTCAAAGAATTCGGGCGCTTCCTTTCATTTTTTCCCTCTCTCCTGGCGGCCAGCGCAGGGCCGTGTGGAGACGGAAAGTAACTCGGCCATGACACCGGAATTCGGCCTGAGTCAGCTGACCAGACCGACTTTCTCACACGCACGTTCCCCTGCCTCCCGCCAGAGGACACCACAGAACGCTCGGCTCTTTGGCGATTGGCTCCCTCTGTTAGCACTGGCACACCAGAGGCTTTGCGAACTATCACCAACAGGAAGAAACCCGTGTGTCCAAGAAGTCAGGAGCCTGTTCTCAAGTCCTTAAACATGTAAAGGATGTCGTTATTATTATCTCTTCTAGCCATGTGACCAAATGTGTTCACTCAGAGTAGACACCTCAACTTGGACCTAGGTCTAAACACCTGTCGTTTTTGCCTAACAGCTGTTATCTATGATTTTCTTTTCCATTAACTAATTTTTAAAATTACCAGTTGTAGGCTTTTAGAAAAAAAATCTAGTAAAAATACAGAAAGTTTAATTCACCCTTCACCATCTCCCTCCCCAGCTTCTGCTATTATTAATATCTTCACAGCAATGTGAGACATTTGTTTCAACTGGTAAGGCCACATTAACAGTGATGTGTTGGGCAATCTCAGTCAGTTTGACAGGATCTAGAATCACCATGGAAACAAGACTCTAGCCATGCCTGTGAGGGCTTATCTAGGTTAGGTCAGGCCCTGACCATGCCCTGATTGGGTTATTTGAAGTGAGAAGACCCATCCTAACTGTGGGCAGTGCTATCCCATGAGCTGGGTCCTGGATTGAAGAGAGAGGAGAAAGGGTGCTGAGCATAGTCCTTGATCTCTCTCTGCTTCCTGACTGTGGATGCAATGTGACTCGCTGTTTCAAGTTGCCGCCACCATGGTTTCCCTACCAGGATGGCTGTGCTCTCACACTGAGATAAAATGAACCCTTCCTTCTTTAAGCTGTGTTGGTTGGTAATTTTGTTCCAGCGGTGAATAGAGTAGCTAATACATTTTTTGTTTTTGTTGCCTCCAAGCACTGGTGATCATGCATGTGGAGCTGCTACAAACATTCTAACATGTTTTAACTTTTCTTGGTTGATGCTGAAGAGCGTGACTGACTCTCGACTGGACTGACCTCCAGGTACTGAGTGCACTTTGTTCTTGTGAGAAAAAGGCCAAAGTATCCTCAAAAACAGCTGCGTGACTTGGCATTCCCACCTGTAACAAAGGAGAATTTGTGGCACTTCATATCCTCACAAGTATTTGGTGATATTGATGTGTTGGATTTGGAACTATGGTGGTTTGAAAGAGAATGGCCACACAGGCTCATATATTTGCATACTTAGTCCCCGGTTGATGAAGTTCTTGGGAAATGTTAGGAGGTATGGCCTTTTTGAAGGAGGTACTGTGGCCTTGGGCTTTGAGGCCAGTCTCTCTCTCACCCTTGCTCCCTCCCTCCCTCTCTGCCTGCTCTCTGTGGATCAGGATTTAAAGCTCTTAGCTACTGCTCCAGTGCCATGTCTGTCTGCCTGTCTCCATAATGATCATGGACTAGCAGGTCCCCAATTAAATGCTTTTCTTTACAAGAGTTGTCTTGGGCATGACATTCTCCTGGGTGGCAGGAGGGTTTTATTGTTTTAATTCGCAATTTGCTGATGACATACAGTATTGAACATATTTCTATGTACTTAATATGTTTAATATTGTGTGTGTGTGCATGTGAGTGTGTTCATGCCACAGCACACATGTGGAGGTCAGAGAACAATTTGAAGGAGTCAGTTCTCTCCTTTCACTATGTAGATTCTGGGGATCAAATCCAGGTCATCAGGATTGGTGGCAAGCATTCTTATCTGCTGAGCTGTCTTAGCACCCCTTATATATATTTGCAATGATGATTAATCTTTAAAAAATTTGTGCATGTGTGTGGTATATGAATGTGGATGTGCAGATATGTATTCATGCAAGTGGGTGTGTGGAGGCCAGAGCTTGACATCCTGTGTCTTCCCCACTTTGGTTTTGTTTTGGAGACAGGGTCTCTCTACATAGCCTTGGCTGGCCCAGAGCTCACAGATCTGCCTGCCTCTGCCACCAGAGTGCTGGAATTAAGGTGTATACCACCATCACACCTGACTCTCTACCTTGAGTTTTTTTTTGGGGGGGGGCAGGGTTTCTTACTGATTCATGAGCCCCACATTTGAGCTAGACTGGCTGGCTGATGAGGTTATGGGGTCCTCCTGTCTCTCCCTCCCCAGGCATGTGAGGTTGCAGGTGCACACCACTGCACCCAGGTTGCATGTAGGAGTCGGGGATCTGAACTCTGGTCATGCTTGAGTAGCATGTGCTTCATGCACTGAGCTGTTTCCCTATCACAGTGATTTACGATTTTGATTATCAATTTGATTGGATTCAGACACACCTAGGGAATTCATAAAACACACCTTTGAGTGTCTGTGAGGATGTGTCATCATGGCAACTAATTAATCCAGAAGGGATTAATTAAAGGGTAAAGATCCATCCACTCTTACTATGAGTGGCACTGTCACTCTGAGCTGTGGGTCTGGATGGAGCATCATATGGACGTAGGCATGCTCTCTCTGCTTCCTGGCTTCTGTGATATGAGCAGATTTGCCCCACCAAGATGGACTGAAAACTTTGTAACCATGAACCCACACAAACCTTCCTTACTTTGTTTGCTCACAAGTTTTGTCCTAGGCACAAAAGTGTAACTGATATCTGTTTGACATGTGTGTATCATCTTTAGTGAAGGTTGAGACTTTTTGTTCATTTGTAAATTGAGTTATATAGGTTTTTGTTTTTGTTTGGTTTTTTGAGTCTGGTCTTATGTGGCCAAGGTTGACTTTGGACTTGCTATATAGCTGAAGTTGGCCCTGCCCTCCTGTTCCTCTGCCCTCCAGCATCTGACTGCTGTGACAATAGGTATGGGCCACTGTGTCTGGCAGGGTTGTCTGTGTTCTTTCTTTGGAGTTTTCAGAGTTTTTATATATTTTGGGCAGCAATCCTTTACCTGCTGTGTTTTGCAAAGATTTCACCACATTTTGCAACTCTTTGATTCTCTTTTTAAAAATTACGCTTATTTGTGTGTGTGTGTGTGTGTGTGTGTGTGTGTGTGTGTGTTCACTGCTTGGTGTGCATGTGCGATAGCACATATGTGGAGATCAGAGGACAAGTTGTGAGAATTGGCTATCTCTTTCCACCATGTGGGTCCCTGGTCAAACTCAGGTCATCAAGCTTGGCAGCAAGTACCTTTATTCACCGAACCATCTCACTGGCCCTCTTTTAGTCAGTGATTTTCATATCATCCCCTCTCATCCCAAATCCACATGCTTTGGGTATGCTCTGCCAGAGATGCATGTTATGTGTCAGGCCTATCCAATCAGAGTTTTTCATCACCCTTGGCTTCAGTCTAGAAATGGATCTCAGCATTCAGTATAGGGATGCCTTCTGTTAGGTTACTATAACAATAAAATGAAAGCCTGAATTTGGGGGCCAGAGAGATCTTTTTTTTTTTGAAGATTTATATATGTGCATATGAATGCAGATGCCCACAGAGGCTAAAAGAGGGCGTCAGATCCCCTGGAGCTGGAGTTACAGGTGGTTGTGAGCTTCCTGACATAGATAACTGGAGACCAAACTCAGATCCTCTGCGAGAGCAGCAAGCACTTTTATTCAGCCAGCCATCTCTCTCGCCCCATAAGTTTGTTTGTTTGTTTGTTTTCAGACAACCTTAATGAGGTTAGGCTTAAGTATAATAAAATGTATAGGCTGTTTTGAGACAGGGTCTAGTGTACTTCAGGCTGGCTTCAACTTATTATGTAGCCCAGGCTCTTCCTGTCTCAGCCTCCCCAAGTACTGGGAAACAGTGTGCACCACCATGTCCAACTCTGATTTTTCAGAGAAACTTCTGTCCCCATGTTCCATTATTCACAGAAGCTAAAGGTGAGAGGAAGTAATTTAAGAGTCTTTCAACTGATGAGTGAGTGGCACTGAGGATGTGGTGCAATATGGAGGGCTTTGCTAGCATGCACAGAGCCCACAGAGCCCTGGGTTCAGTCCCCAGTTGCAAAAGTGCAACACAACAACCTACTGGATGACTAGGTGAACAAAGGGTTGTATATTTGCAGATAATGGGATACTGGTTCATCTTCAAAAGGAATCTGGCCTGGATATGGTAGCTCATAGCTATGATATCAATACTTGGGAAGCTGAGGCAGGAGAATCACCATGAGTTCAAGGTCAGCCTGGGAGAGAGAGAGAGGAGGGGGGGAGAAGAGAGAAGAGAAAAAGGAGGTGAGAGGAGAGGAGAGGGGATCCCAAGAGAGGGGAGTGGAAAGGAAGAAAGAAGAGAAAGGGAGAAGAGGGGAAGGGAGAAAGAAGGGGATGGGAGAAGAGGGGAGGGGAGAGGGGAGGGGAGGGAAAGAGAAGGGAGGGAAGGGTGAGATGACCTGCTCCCAAGCTTGACGACCTGATGACTTTGATTCCCTGAGACCCATATGGCGGAAGGAGACAGTCAACTGTTGAAGTGTGTCCTCTGGCCTCCTCACACAGGCACCCCCACACACGCACATAAAACAAATAATGTTTTAAAAATAAACTGAGTTTCCAAAGGAGGAGGAGTGTCATGGTAGTACTTAAGAGATAGTCCATGTCCTCAGCATCAGAACCAGGACCAGAGCCTTGGCAGATGCAGTTAAGGATCTCCAAATAAGATCATCCTGGCTTTAGACTGGTCTCTGCATCTGATAGCAGGTGTTCTTATAACAGACAAGCAGAGAGACTAGGGGTTTAGTTCAGTAGGAGGGCTTGCTCAGCATCTGGGAGGCCCTGGGTTCCATTCCAGCTTCACAAAAACTGGGCATGGTGATGCACACCTGCCACCCCAGCACTTAGGAGGTAGAGGCTAAAGAACCAGGAACTCAATGTTATCTTTAGCTACATGATGTGTTCAAGCCATCCTGAGCTACATGAGATCCTGTCACAAACAAAAGAAACTCAGATGGGGAACAAGGACAATGCTGTGAGAAAACAGCTAGACTGGAGTGATGGATGTTAGCTGTGCAGGCCAGGCTTGCCCACCTCCATCAGTTGCCAAGGGACAAGCATGGATTGGACTTTCCCTCAGCATCATGGGAGGAAGCAACTGAACATATCTTGACTTCTGACTTCTAGTCCTGGAAGATAATTTCCTGTGTGCTCAGTCCACCGTTTTGAAGTCCTGGCTGTCAGACCAAACGAGAACAGCAGTGCTACAGGTTTCTATTTTCCACAGTGGGAGAATTTGTGGATGTGTATGAGAAGGCAGTTGTGAATAAACTCCAAGGAGCCAATGGTGGGATATGTCAGACATCTGGAGGCCCCTCTCTTCCCCTGATGTGCAGTTCTTGCAGGAACATCCATCAATGGCCCCTGTGTTCCTGACAAAGAATTATAAATTTGAGATGCACTTGCCATAGGGACAAAAAAGGGATGAGGTCTCCAGAGTGTCTGGACCAATGGTGGTGAAGAGAGATGGGGAGAGTCCTACAGCACACTTACCAGACTTCAGTCACATGACTTAAGGTAGCCATCCAGAGCCTAAGCAGGACCAATCAGAAACCTTTTCCCAAATATGAGGATGCCTAAGAAGGCATGGTCCTCATTTCATTTTCTCAGAAGTCATCAGCTCTCAGGTGGATTAGTGGGTCCTGGGCGAGTCCTACTAATGCCCTCCTCCCTCATTCTTCCCCCTGCTCATGCTTCCTTGCTGCTGATAAAGCCCTCATGGAGGAAAGCCCAAATGATAAAAGGTCACTTTCCCAGAATGCTCTACAACCCAGAGTTAGTTACAACTAGATTTGGACAGTTCTAGAATTCTTTAGAGGGACAAGAGGATTGCATGTGGAGGCCCCTGTCCGAGGTACCTGATTGCATGTCATTGCATAAGAAGAGTTATCTGGTGCTATGGTAGACAGCCTGTGTGCAAGAGAGGAAAGCCACCTATTCAGTGCCTGATATTACCTGGGATGGAAGGGTTATGAGAAGCACACAGGAAATATCTGTCACTTCATCTCTTATAGTTGGAAATTCTCTTTTGGATTTCATCTGAAAATATCATTTAGAGGCTAAGGCTCAAAGAAATCACTTAGTGGCTTAGCCACACACACTCCCATGCTCCAGCACACTTCCTGGTCGCAGGGAGACAGGAGCCCAGGTGGAATGAGACCCACAGAGTGTATTTATTTCTGGTGATGATAGCAGCAGCAGAAGGGAATCGGCCAGACACAGATAGGGGGACAGAGGGGTGGACTCTGGAGGGTGTGTCTGTTCAGGGGACATCAAAGATTGGTCTGTCGAAATTCACGGTGAGGTCAGAACAGCAAGACTTAGACAACAGCAAAGGGACAGACAGACAGACAGAAGGATGGGGGCAGGGGTCCCCAGACATGCACAACCCCTTGCCTCTAGGGGGAACTCTGGGGATAAGAGACAGACAACGGAGGCTGAGAACCTCCCACCCTGAAACAGGGAGCTGGACCTGCGGCCTCCCAGCCTCACACCTCCAGGATAAGGAGGGGCAGGCCCAGGCCGCCCTGCACCAGCAGCTCGGACATTATGGCTTCAAGGAGATGAGTTCACAGTCCGGGCAGGAAGGGATGGGGTCCTGAGGGCACCTGGTCTGATCCTAGGCCTAGACCAGACCTAAGAAAGAGGAGTGGAAAGGACAGAAGAGGCCTAAGAGGGTTAGGGAGTAATCACTGCACTTGTATCAGCTCCAAGGAGGGAGAGGTCACAGAAGCCTGGCCTCCTCCCTCAGACCCAGGGTCCAGACCCAGCCTCCTCCCTCAGACCCAGGGGTCCAGATCCAGCCTCCTCCCTCAACCAGAGCTCAGAGGCACACCTGCCTTCTCTGGGTCTTGCCCTCATTCTGAGTTCTCTTTCTCTGAGAGTCCTTTGCCACCTTTCGTGAAGCTGGTTAGAGTCTTCTCCTGGAGTTGGGAATGAAAGAGAACAGGCACCTTAGTTTAGCCAGCAGGAAGCTTCTGCCCAGCTCCTTATCTCCATGGTGTCTTCCTTAGTTCCCAGGGGATGTGGAAAGTGATATCACCATCATTCTACCAGCGGGGAAACTCAGGCACAAAAGATAAATCCCTAAATATGCAAGAAAGACAAGGTTATGAAAGGGCTACGAGGCAGGTCCAGGGCTCAGAAGGTTGAAACTTTGTCCTGGGGTACTGGGGAGCCACAGAGAGCTGATGAGCAGGCTATGGGCAGGGGCTGTCTAGGTGGAGGCCATCAGTTTGGGGCCACACACAGCACTATGGGTTGAAACTTAGGGGCTGTGCCTGCCTCCAGCAAAGGACACCCTGCAGTGCCTTTTAGCACTGGCAGTGTGGCTTAGTGGAAGTTTCCAGAGAAGTTGAGTGAGTGAGATCATAGGAAAAGTAAATACCCAGGAGTCCATAGCCTCTGCCCTCACAGTGGGGTCCCTTCTCTCAAGATCTCAATCAGCCCTGAGCTCTGGGCCTGGCTATTCAACCTACTGGAAAAGGGGCTTGGGGTGTGTGTGTGTGTGTGTGTGTGTGTGTGTGTGTGTGTGTGCATGCGTGCGTGCGTGTGTGTCGGTGATTCTCAACAGAGAGAGGAATTGACTCAGGGTTAGGGTTAGCCTCAGCCTCAGCCTCAGGGTTAAGGTTAACCTTAAACTCAGACCAAGGTTTAAGTTTAGCCTCAGACTCAGCCTCACTCCAAAGCTCAATCAGACCTGGAACTGATTCTGTAGTCCAGGCTGGCTTGAAACCCAAGACAGACTCCTCCCAAGGGTTGCCTTACAGGTGTGAGCCATGGCACCTAGTTTATACACTGTTTCAGGGTGAAACTTTCCTTAGAATACCAAAGTAATGGAAAACTACCAAGAAACAAAGGTTAACACACTGAAATCTACATTATTCTAAACAGAATTTACAGTAGTTTTACTTTCTTGGCTTCAGTGAAAGCAAATTTGTCAATACTTTCAAATTGAACATCTTTGCAGAGAAAATGGTCACATTTGACAGTTTCTGTGGACCCAGTGAGTGTGAATGTGTGTGTGTGTATGGTGTATACATGTATGACTTGTGTGTGCTGTGCATGTGTGTGCTGTATGTGTAATGTGTGTATGTGTGTGCAGGTGCCCACACCTGTTCCACGTCTGTGCACATAAATACAG
The DNA here is from genome assembly GCA_001675575.1 of Neotoma lepida. Classification (NCBI taxonomy): domain Eukaryota; kingdom Metazoa; phylum Chordata; class Mammalia; order Rodentia; family Cricetidae; genus Neotoma; species Neotoma lepida. Next base: position 399,809 of record LZPO01007963.1, read on the forward strand.
AAGCCAGAAAAGGATGTGGGTCTTCTATAAGTGCTCTCTCCCTATTGCCTTGAGACAGGGGCTCTTCCTGAAGCAGAAGCTCCCCACTTCAGCTAGGCTGGCTGGAAGTGAACTCTAGGACTTGGCTGTCCCTGCCCTCAGCACTGTGGTTCCAGGCATGGCAGCCATGGGTGCTGGGGATTCAGACTCAGTCCTCACGCTTGCAGAGCAAAGACTCTTATCAGCCCCACTTTGTGTTTTGAGACAAAGTCTTTCACTGGGGCCTGGGGCTCATCAATTAGGCTGTACTGGTCAGCCAGTGAGCCCCAGGCCCCTGTCTCTGCCTCCTCAACGCTGGGGTTTCGGGGCGTGACTCTAGACCAAACTTTTACCTGCATTCTGGACATTTAAACCGTCCTCATGCTTGCACGGCAAGCGCTTTACTAGCTGAACCATCTCTCTAGCCCAAGAGAGGACTTTAAACAGCTTCTGCAAGGCTGAGAGGTGGTTGCACAGCTTCTAATACAAAAGTGGCCACTGGTGGGAACTGGAGAGGCGGCTTGAGGGTTAAGAGCACTGGCTGCTCTTCCAGAGGACCTGGGTTCTGTTCCCAGCATGCACATGGCCACTCACAACAGTCTATAAATCCTATTCCAGGGGATCCGATGTCCTCTTCTGGCTCCTGCAGGCACTGCATGCACATGGTATGCAGACGTACAAGCAGGCAAAACACCCATACACATATTTTTAAGAAATGGCAACTGCTGCCCAGTCTCCTCAACCTGTGTCACCTTCCACCTTGCCCACTTGAACCTCCTCCTAAGCCCCTCCTCAATGCCCTCTTTTCCACCAAGTTTTCTCAGGGCCTGTGCCGAAGGCCTGCTACCTCAGAAGACTCAGACCACAGCCCCCCCGGGCAAGAAACAAACACACAGTGCTCTTTACAATAGATACTGCCCCATGACATTTTGTGTTGTGTTTTGGATTGATTTATTGTTATTATTGTGAATGTGGTTTGTGGTATTGGAGACCAAACTGCACATGGCAAGCAAGTGCTCTGTTGCTGAGCTATGCCCTCCCGCCTGATATTTTCTTATTCATTAAAAAATTGTTCTCACCCACTACACCACCATCTACTAATATTCACACCTTGCTCTGAGGGAGAGAAAAAAAAAGAGATTCTATCACCCAGTTCCTTCCTATATTTTGTGTTTAGCATATGTGGGAAAGAATAGCAGCTGGCCACTGCAGAGAACTCATNAAACTGAATCCTCACAGCGGCCCTCACCAAAGCTGTTAGTCACAGGCTGGTGTCCCGGGAAAGGAAACAGAGTGACTTGCCCCTAGCCCACACAGCAGTCAGATACAGGCAGCTGGGGTCCTCACTGAACTCCAAGTGCCCATGCATGACAGAGGTAGTCTCAACTCACCTCGACCAGCTGGTGCCAGTGCTCCACAGGCTTGCGAGGGTTAGCCAGCATCTCAGCCCAGTGCTCTCTGCCATGTGGGTCTGCAGCCTCTGGACCCACTCGACACACACCGATCACCTCGTTGTGGCCAATGCTGGGGATTGGCGGAGTGATTACTGGAAAGGTCAGAGGAGGTAGCAAGCCACATCCCACCCCAGCTTGTCCCACCTCGTCGGTGCCTCTCACCAGTCATAGTCCACCACTGCGATGCTGAGTCCCACATTCTCCACACTCTCAGGAGCCACGTCGAACACTAGGGCCTCATTATATGTGGGGTTCAGCGTATTCTTCTTAATGGAGGTCTTCCGTTTCTTCAGACGTCGCCCCTCACTGATCAGAGAGGCCTTCACATAGGGGTCTGTGCAGAGAAGCCAGGGAACTGAGCAGAGGCCTCTGCCCTCAGGCCCAGGGGTCTGGGCCTTAGCCCTCCGGTCTCAGACCCCACACTTCTTCCTCAAGCCTCAACCCAGACACACCTGAGAAACCAGTGAGGTCCATTGCTTTGAGGTTAGAGGCTTTGATGATTGTCACGGTGAGGCGCCCAGCCGTGGGGAGGTAGCAGAGTGAGAAGTTGAGCTCCCCAAGATCTGCCTTTTCCTGCAGTGGGGACAGAGGGCAGCCTGTGACTCTCCCTGCAGCTCTCTCCATCCTGCCTCCTCTTTGCACCACTGTTAGGTTCCCATGCACTGAACAGTCTGACTCTTGGCCAAGCCCCATAACTTCCCTGCCACAGCTGTTCACCACCATCAAAGCCTGTTTTGTTCTGTAGAGAAGAGGGTGGGACAGAGAGACCAGGGAAAGGGAGAGAGAGAACTGACAAGAGAGAGACAGAAACTGAGAGAAGGTAGACAGAGGCAGAGAGAGAGAGAGAGAGAGAGAGAGAGAGAGAGAGAAATGGATAGAGATTGGAGAGAGACAGAAACCCAGAGAAATGGGCAGAGACAGACAGACACTCAGACCGACCGACCTGAGAGTGGTGGCAGGAGAGACAAAGATCAAAATAGAGAAGCAGTTGGAGACTGAGGGAGACCTGGTGAGAAGGGGAGCGGTCATGCCAGGCGTATGTCATCAGAGTACCAGGGCCCAGTGTTCGGGGAACACAGAAGCTAGTGAGACAAGGTGACGACGCTAAGGCTTTGAAGGGTCAGAGATGAAACCAAGCGGGAAGGGAAGGGTTTCATGAGCAGAAAGAAAAGCCCGGGCAAAAGCCTTGATGGTGGCAAGCAGTCTGAGCAGGGCCTGAGTCAGTGTGGGTCAGAGGCTGGAGGCCCTGGGGCATTCGTCCCAGGGGGCTCTGGCCACTGCTTCATTGTGAAGTGTCCAGAAAGGAGCAACTGGCCTCCCTGGAAGCTTCTTTCTGCTCTTTGGGTGTCTCCTATGCTCTGCAGGAATCTTCCCATACTTGAGCAATACAGGCCAGGAGGCTCTGTGTGGGGCTCTGTCTTTTCTCTTTATGGCCTCCAGCTACCAACCCTGTCCCCTCTGACTGACTGTCTGCTCCCACTTTGGCACTTGCTTCTTTAGGTCTCTCTGTCTCTTTCTCCCTCTCTCTCAGGGTCTCTGCTACCCCACTCTGGTGAGGGAATGAAGGAATGAGTGGGGGAGTGAAGACCTCAGGTGATGACAGCTAAGAAAACAGGAGGCTGGGCAGGAGACACGGTGGAGGCAGAGTGAGGCCCTCGCATGGGGCACCTCAGCTGACAGCAGGGTGAATGTGAGTTCCCAGGTCCTGGAGCCCGGGCCTGAAGACAAGCGAGCTGGCTGTGGAGAGTCCCTTATGGAGGAGCTGTGAGTACCTGCTCCAACCATACCCCTGACAGCTGAGGACACTGGACCTCAGAACTGCCCTTTCCTGATATGAGGGTATTCTTGTCTCACCCCTCAGCCCCCGGCTTCCCCAAGAATTGTGGATAGGATGGGGTTGGGTGTGAGGCCTGAGGACCTAAGGGCTCGGGACACTCAGCCAGGCCTGGGCATGGCACTTGGGCTGCAGAGGAATAGAAGGCCCCACAGCANAAGTCATAAAATCAGAGGGTTGGGGGTGTGGGCTCTTGGATCTGATGCTGGGAAAAGTGGGAGGAACCCAGTACATCAGATGTTTGAAGATTCAGGTGGCAGGATTCCCAAGGAACCCCAAAAAGACAGAAGGAAAGAATATGAAAGGGTTTGAAGGTAGGGATTTGAAGAACTAAGACCTCCAGAGAAGGCCTGAACACCTGGAAGTCTGGAAATGAACAAGGGGATGTTGGGAGGGGAGGACATGGCGGGGGAAGGGGAGGATGAGTTGGATAGTGACATCTGGGCCAGAGGACAGAAAGTCATAGGGATGCAGTGAGAAGTTCTAGGATATTTGGGTGGGAATCTAGGCCCAGGGCCTGACAATAATGTTTCATAAAGTTGGGGAGGGCAGAGACCCCCTCCAAGTCCCTCTACCATCTTAGCTTCTGTGTCTGCAATATTCCTGCAAAATAATGTTTATAACACTCAGGGTTGGGAAATGAGGAGGTGGTGAGTCCCAGGGTGAGGAGAGTGACAAGTGGGCAACCTGAGGATACAGAGGGGAAGAGTTGGTGCAGGGGCCCACTGTGGATGCAGCCACTGACCGAGCCACCCTCCAGGATGTCCCTCCAGAGTGGGCGGTCGGGGGGCTGCTCAGCAAGTTCCAGCAGGTTGTCCAAAACCACCTGGCCAATGAGATCATGCCGCGAGAAGCGGTCGAAGTCATAGATGCTGAAATGCAGCTTGCGCTGTGCCAGCTCAGCTAGGGGAACCGAGAACTGAAATGTCTCATTGAAGACAGGGTTCAGCGTCTTCCTGTGCACCTGGAGGATGGAGGCAGAGACAGACAGGATGTCCACTGGCCTTGTTCCTAGAATCAGTAGGCCATGTGCTCCATGTCTACCCCAAGCATCCTGTCCCAGCCTTCTCCCTCAGACCCAGGGGACTTCCCAAGCTTACTCTTTCAGACTCAGGATACAGACTTCAGCCCTCTTCCCTCAGATCCAGGGGTTCAGGCCCTTACCCTCCTCCTGCAGACCCAGGGATCCTGACCTCAGCCCTCCTTCCTCAGACCCAGGGGTCCTCCCTAGCTCCCTTCCTTAAACCTGGTGGATCCCCCACACACTGTGAACCCTTCTTCCTTGCCCTGACCTTGGTCTGGAATTTCTTTTTGCGATCAGGCAGCAGGTAGATCTTGACATAGGGGTCTGAGAACCCATTGGAGTCCTTTGCTGGGAGGTCCAGGGCCTGTAGGATCCGCACCACAAGCTGGTCAGAACCATAGAGGTACCGCAGGGCAAAACTGATGCGGCCACATGGTGCCCCTGCCTCCCCAGAGCCCCCGCCGCCTCGCCGGCCACCAGGTCCAGTGCCCTGGTACAGCTCTGGCTTGATCTGACCGATGAGCTTGGCTTTTTCTTCGCCGCCCGGCAGGGGTAAGGGTGGTGCAGGCGGTCGCTCCTCACTGCTCGGGTCTGCTTGGGTGGTCAGGGTCTGCTGGGTGAGGGGCCTGGGCAGGGCTGGGTACCTGTGTGTCAGGGGAGATGAAGGTGAGGTTCAGATCTGATTCCATCTGATTCCCAGCCAGGGGTAATCCTGTCCTCAACTGGATAAGACACACTTGTGCTTCCTGAGCCTCAGTTTCCCCGTCTACAGCAGAGGTGTTATCACATTTCTAAACTAGCTCCAGCCAGAGCTGAAGGTCATCGGACTTAAGTTGGTGGCCAGAATGAATTCTTCATTCTGATACCCACCCAGATCCTCAAAGTCNCCTTCAGCCACTTCCCACCTCCCTAGCCTGTCTTTGCTCTCTGTCACTAGGGCTTGTCCTTGGCTGAGCCTGTCCTCTGCCTGCCTGGGCTACTGGCCTTCATTTCTCCCTCCCTAGATAGCTCAAGAGTTGGCACCTTTCCCCCTTGGCTCACATCCTGCTGTGGCTCTTCAGTGCCCTCAGGACACAGCCTTTACACCTGCCACTTCTAGCCTTGCTGGGCTGCTGTCTGCAGCTTCCTGTCCCAGGCTTTATCCAGATCTTGCCTGCCTCCTGGCTTCTCCCACTGAGAACTTGGTCTCTTCTGTTCCCACTTTCTCCTGCCTGAAATGACCATGTACACACCCCTACCTGCCCATCTGTCTTAGCTTCCCCACCATGTGAATGTCTATCAAGGTACCTCCACCTCCAGGAAATTCTCAGCTTCCTCCAAGCCTGGGCTGGGATCTCCTTGGGGGCTCTTGGCAGTGCCCAGAGCTGCTTTCCTGTCTTCCTAGCTTGTACCCCTTGGACTGTCAGAGCCCTGAGGGGGGCCTGGGGCACAACATGCAGTGCAGGCCCAGGTCCTACCAGACCCTGAGCTTTACATGCACAGAATGAGGAAGAACAAGAATGGTCAGGTGAACACCGGGCCCAGGTTACTAATCAGAGCTTACACTGAATGGGATCAATAATGGCCTCAGAAACCACACACCCCTGCCTCCCAGTACTGAGACTGAACCTAGAGCTTCTGTAAGCTAGGCCAGAGCTCTTCTGCAGAACCACAACATGGCACCTCACTGAGGGACCACTCAGTCACACCCCCACTCCCTTACTGGGGAATTCTAGGCAATTGCTCTCCCACTAGAGATACACCCTAGCCTTCTTTTAAATTTTTTTTATTTTAAGACCAGGTTTCACTAAGTGCCCAGGCCAGCCTCAAATTTTAGATANTCCTGTCTCAGTCTGTGAAATGGCTGGGATAACATGTACACTACTCTGCTAGCTTCTAAACCTGGATTCTTGTCTCCAGGCTGCTTCTGTATCTGAACCCAGGAATCCAAGGCCCTGCTCCCTTCCTCTTAAGTCCAGGAGTCTAGGCCTCAGTCTCATCCTCCCTAGGATCCAGGAGTCAGTACCCCACTACCTGTCCTGACCCTGATATCAGGAGAGCCAAAGATAAGAACAAGACAGAGAAGAGAAGCAGAGCCGCACAGTGAAGGCCCCAGTCCAACACCATCTCTCACCTGGTGGTGGGTGCTAGACTGGTAACCTGCTGATGAGACTGGGCACTGGGCAAGCCCCCACCACTGGGAGGCAGCAGGAGCAGCCCAGAGCCTGTTCCACCCTCAGAAGGCAGCTCTGGGGATGTCTGGCTTGGTTTGACCCCAGCAACTACCACAGAGGCCACAGCAGCCTCTGGGTATGAGTCCATGTCCAGGTAGGAAGGCTCTGGAGGCTCGGCACCCCCAAGGCCGCCTGGCTCCAGCAGTTCAGCAAAGGGCGGATGGTGGGCTGTGTGTGCATGATGGTGTGGGCCACCCAGCAGGGGATGGCCACCTAGGCTGGCTCCCAGGTGGTGCCCACCACCTCCTACCAGGCCTGCCAGCCCAACCCCAGGGGCTAGGTCTTTTCGTAGGGGGCCACCGCCCACTGCTGAGCCTCCTTTGTCCCTCCAGGGCACCCAGCACAACTTCCAGGACACGAAGAGAGAGACACCCAAGAGGACGATGCCACAGAACGTCACGATGACTGACAGCAGGCTCACAGAAATGTCTGGAAAGAGTGAAGAGAGAGGTCAGGGATCATGAGGGGTCAGTGCTGTCCCAAGAATATCTGGCATATACTGTCCTGAGTATTTCCCCAGTGTGACTGAGTTTGAACTCTATGCTTTATCTGTGGTCACACTGCTATATAATGGTTGCTTTACAGAGGCTGTGGGGTTGACATCACATTCTGTAGGAAGCAGGTCACAGAGTGGAGATGAAAGCCCTGAAGACTATCTCCAGGTTTTGTTCTCTCCACCAATAAGCTCATGTTGCTTCTCTGTCATAGGGCACTTCTGAAGGACAAGACCCTACAAAGCTTAGAGACCACCCAGGAAAAGCTTTGCTGTCTGTCCTTGGGAATCTACCTTAACCTCTGCGGGGCTTACAGTCTGCATCTGGCAAGTGGGATGAATCAACTCTGCTCTTTGTTGCAGTTGACAGTAATGAAGGCAAATGACAGGTAGAGTACAATAGCAAATATTTGTTGAGATGTGACAATATAACTGATACCTCAGGCACCCTGTGAGATTGACAACATAATCATTCCAGTTTTAACGACAGGAAATGGTGGTCCAAAGACATGATATGATCCATGGGGACTAGAGGGATACCCCAGTGCTTGCTGCACAAGTATGACACCTGAGCTTGGATTCCCAGTGACTGCATAGAAAGGCTGGGCAGGGTGGCTGTGCTTGTAATCTCAGCACTGGGGAGGCAGAGTAAGGTGGGTCTTTAGGAGCTTGCTGGCTAGTCAGCCTAGCCTGCTTGGTGAATGAGTTAGTCTGTTTCAAAAAACAGGGTGGACAGTGCCTGAGAAATAATATCTGTGATTGACCTCTGGCCTCCTGTGTAAGTGGGCATACACACACACACACACACACACACACACACACACACACACATACACCTTACAGGTACCACACTTCAAAACCTATGTTCTTACTATTATACCTCAGTACTGCTTGATGAACAGTGACCCCAGAGAGACTTCCTTATTCAAATAATCAGTCTCATGACTGCTGTCACATGATATACACACTAACTGGTGCCTTCTGAATGCCTATAGCATGCTGCCATGTTTTGCTGAAAGAGTCCAGCATGGCCCATTTCTTACAACCAATGTTTTGTGGCACTCTCAGTAATTAGTACTAGGAGTGGGGTTTTGTGGATCCTTTAGTAATTGATACCAGGAGTGGAGTTTCATGGATGTAACTCTCCAGGCTGTGAGAATTTATTTTGGAGGTGACTCCTGGGATTGGAGGTAGAATAGGGATGAGACCTTGCACTATCTATGTGGAGAACCATGGTGGATGGGGGCAGGTAACTCAGCCATTGCCACCTGGGACATCCAACTGTAATTGCTGTGTTCAAGGAATACTCAGGAAAAAGGAAACACCTCATAGTTCTAGATCACCTGGTGAAGCAACAGTAGGGTGTAACATTAATTCTTATGCTACTGTGTAACCTACATGTGATATATTCCATCTCCCAGTTGAGAAGACTGAGGCTGTGAAAAAGAGGTGAGTCTCAGGAACATGTACCAGGCATTGGTGTCCTGCCACCTCCCTTAGGGTGTTCCTGTCTAAATGGTCATCCCACCCCACTGAGAGTCTTAAATGCTACTGGAAACCAGAGTCCAGGATTTAGCTGCTTTTGTACGTGGGAGGCACCAGGGCATGGGGGTCGTAGAGGAAACTCGCCAGATGCTTCTAACATTGCCAGTACAGGATCCCCATCTCAGAGAACTCTGGATCCTTCGAGCTTCCCCAGCTCCCCATGCCTGTCTGCACAGCACAGGGAGTGGAAGGCCAAGGCAGCTATGTGCCTAGAACAAACAATGCACTCTGCCCAAGCCTGATCAGTCCCTAGAGAGCTCTAAACTCTTGAGATGTCCTCCCTGCTGTCTTGAGCCATGCTGGGCAGTTGGTGGCAGTGCTAAATTATGTTGGGAGCTATGGGCCATCAGCTCATACTCTGGAAGGGCTAAAGATTAGGGGCTGCCTGCCACACAGACAGCCCACCACATCTACCTGTGATGGTGGCTCTTCCCTGTCAAGTCGGCTAGATTTAAAATCACCTAGGAGCTAGGTGTGGGTGGCTCATGTCTGTCATTCCAGCACCTAGGGGGCTGAGATAGGAGGATTGTTGTGAGTTTAAGGCCAGCCTGGGTTACATAGTGAGTTCCAGGCCAGTCTGGGTTACAGAGTAAGATCCTATATCAAAATGCAGGATAACACGGGGCTGGGGAGGTGGCTCAGAAGTGAAGTATTTGCCTACAAGCATAAGGGTCTCAGCTCGCTCTCCAGAGTCCATATGAAAACAGCTAGGCGTGGTGGTGCACACTTGTAATCCCAGCACCCACAGACACAGACAAGCAGATCCCTGGGGCTCATTGACCATTCAGCCTAGCCTACTTGGTGAATTCAAGGCCGATAAGAGACCCTGTCTCAAAAAATTAAAAGGTATGTGTCAGCAGTTAAGAACACTTGCTGCTCTTATAGAAGACCTGGGTTTAATTCCTAGTACTCACATGATGGCTCAAAACCATCTGCAACTCCAGTTCCAGTGGATCTCACAGGCTCTTTTGGCCTCTGTGGGCACCAGTAGGTATGTGGTGCACAGACATACATGCAAGTAAAATATGTAGACACATAAAATAAAAATTAAAAAAGTGGATGGCTCAAAGAGTTCTCTGACTTCTAAATGCATGCACATGTATGCTTGCTTGAGCCCGCGCGCGCGCGCGCACACACACACACACACCAGCAGCAGCAAAAGCCTAAGAGCCTGAGGCACATCTCTGCATATGTAAGGGCATTTCCAGAGGGGATTCATGGAGGGGGAAGACCCACCCTAAATGCAGCCAGCACTGGCCTATGGGCTAGAGGCCCAAATGCAATAAAAGAGGAAACTAGCACCAGCATCCTTAGGATCCTCTGCTTCCTGGTCAGCCATGATGTCGATGCTGCTGTGCCCCACTGCCTTCTCGTTGTGGTAGAGCTACACCTCCAAACCCATGAGCTAAGTAAATCTTTCCTTCTTTGTTTCCATCAGGAAATTGGCCACAGCAACACAAAAGTTAATGAATATATCACTTGACCAAACTCAAACAAAACCCCTAAGTACTAAAGTTTCGGGGAGAATTAAAGGTGACCTGTGACCTCACTGGGAGGAAACACTGGACAGTATTCCTGGTGTTTCCTGGACTCTGCACCCCTCCCCACTCCCTCTCCAGCACCCCTGCTTTTGGCTGGTTTAGTCTGTAGCTTTTTGGCTAGGTATGGTGGTTCACATCTGGAATCCCAGCACCTGGGAGATTGAGGATTGTTTCAAGTTTAAGAGCAACCTGGGCTCCATAAGGCCCTATCTGATCCTCAACCCTCTCCTCACCTTAAAAAAAAAAGGGGGGGGGAATAAAAAGACTCATGATTTCTGAAGGGGATATTTGGTGATTTGGTGGCCATAATTAGGGAGGTAAAGGCCTACAACTCCAAGGTCAGGAGTTAGATGGACCAAACACACAGCTATTTCTCCCAGTTCAGTGGTTTATGGACAAAGCAGCATCAGGCAAGACTCTCAATGGGGCTACCCATAAGGGAGATGGAAAATTGAGCAGCCCTGCTCTGACCTTCCCAAAGTCTTTGCTGTTGTGGAGTTGGGTAGAAGGCAGTGGCTGGTTGGGACAGCTGGGGTTCTAACCTGCATCCGGACCCCGAGGATAGCCTCTGATTCGCAGTTCGTTGAACTCTTGGCACCTGTCATTGGTATCAGCATCTCGGACCCGTGCACAGAGGTCTGAGACCAGGATGAGGGCCCGCCGACAGAGGTCATCTTCATAGTCCCCAGACATAATTGCCACTTGGTCCTACACTTAAGAGCAGGGTGGGAGAGATGCAGATGGGGACAGGAACAGTTGAGGGGATAAGGAAAGAAAGCTAGTGGGAGAAGGGCTGGTAAAGGGGCAAGTCAGATGGTGACAGCTCAGGGGCCAGGATCAGAGGATGAAAACAATTACACAGGTGTTGAGGACATTTCTTGGGATCCTCATCCAATGAGAGGCATCACGGAGCAAACATCAACAGGGCCACAGCCAAAGGGAGGGTACTCTCAGACTAAAAGAACATGTCCCCAGGGGACCACAAGGTAGGAAGTCAGGGCAGGCACTCTGTGACTCAAAGTGGAAGGTGGAGGCAGCCATCGGTAGTGGACAGCTTGGCTGTGGCAGGCAAAAGCATTTGGGACAGGTGGAACAGCTTTGGTGGGAGGCTCAGGGTGGGAAGCTGCTGGAGGAAAGAGAAAGAGTCACATGGGGGCAGAAATCCCAAGTAGAAGGAAGGGGAGATAAGAGGAGAGAAGGAAATAAGAGAGAGATAAGAGAGAGGACTAAGTGAAGTCCTGTAGCCAGGGAATGATGCACACAGAACGTGGAGCATAGGGG
>LZPO01007963.1:420538-436643 GCA_001675575.1 Neotoma lepida
ATTGAGAAGGGTGGGGAGATGGAGGGAGAGACCAGTGAGATGGGGAAGAGGAGAGAGACTTCTGAGAGAAATGTAGAGGACAACTGGGACATGGGGTTGGGAGGGAGGCAGGGGCAGGAGGGGTGGAGAAAGAGAGGCCAGGAAGAATGGAGAAAGAGAAGCCAGGAGACAGGGAGAGGCAGGGAATAAAGCAGAGATGAAGGGATGCAGGGACTGGGGCGCACACCGAGTCCCCGAGGTTAGGGGAACGCGCGTGTCCTTGTGGTCTCAGCCTTCCAGTTCCGTGTTTGTCCCACGTGGTTTCAAAGAGCAAGAATCAGGAGCCGAGGGAAAGAGCTGGGGTGTGTGGCCCAGTGTGAGCACCCCACCCCATTTTCCTGGATCTCCTCCGACCCGCCTCTCCAGGATGCAGCCAGAGGTGGAGCCGCTCTGCTCCCCCAACCTGGGCGCCCCCGGCTCGCACAGGGCGGCAGGTGAGCAGGCCTGGGGGGCAGGCGAACCGGCATTCTGGTACAGTTGGTCCTCGAGCCTTGAACTACATTTCCCAGGAGCCTCTGCCCTTCCCTGGCTGAGACTGGGTACAGAACTACATTGCCCTTGGGACTCTGCAAGTCTCTAGCCAGTGTGGAAAACCCCCAACCACATCTCTCAGAGGACGCGCTCCTAACTACTTTTCCCAGGAGGCTCCCTTGCTAATATTCTGGAATCAAACTACATTTCCCAGGAGGCCTTGCAGGTCCCTGGACAAGACTCCGGACTACGAACTACATTTATCATAGGACTCTGCAGGTCCCTGGCCAGTATTTTGGGTCCAGAACTACATTTTCCACCATCCTCTACAGTTGTCGGGCTAATTAATAATCTCTTTACACGAAGTTCTGCCGCGCTGTGAACGCTTCTTCTGGGCCCAAAACTACATTTCCCATGAGACACTGCAGTTCCCTAGCTAATACTCTGCGTTTAGAAGCCCATTTCCTCTCACCCTCTGCAGTTCCCTGGCAAATACCTCGGTTTACAAAGAATTTACCATGAAATGCTGCAGTGTCCCGGCTAATATTTCTGGGCCCAGAACTCCAGTTCCCATGAGCCTCCTGGGCTTCAACAATGCCTCTGAGTCCATTTCCCCTGGATACCCTCACTCCTTGGTCTTGCGCAATAGTTAAACAGCTTCCTGTCCTCCTCAGTCCCTGGTCCTTATTTTCAGATGGCCCACCACCAACCCAGATACTGAACCAGACCCCAGGTGACAATCTTCCACCTCAGCCCTCCACAACCTATCATCCTTGTCTTACTGACCTCTGGCTGTCTCTGGGTCTTTTCTCTGTCCATAGTTCTTACTGTCTCCAACAGAGACCTTACCTCCCTGTCATTAGTCTCTCTGTTCCACCTGGACCCAACCTGGTTCCAGGGAGTCTTCCTAACATCCAGCCAGACCATGGCTGCTCTAGCTCATGTCAGCCCCAGGCTTGCACCCACTTTCCAAATGCTGAGTGACATCCCAATAAGACTCTGCATGGCTATAAACAGTGGAAACTTACTCTGTAAAGAGTAGAAATGGCATTGTCCTACATAGAAAACACAGAGATTAAATTTAGTGACACCATTAGGGACTCAGTTTCTTTCATCTCCCAGAGTTTTAATTTGAGACACATTTCATGCCTACCTCATGGTCACAAGGTAGCTGCCAAATTTCAACCATCATTTCCAGAAAGCTTCATTCTTAGAGCTCCCCAGATGTCCTTTTCTCTCATCTCAAATGCAAACACTCTGTTGCCCACCTTGTCCTACCTAGCAAGAGGAACAGGATGACCTTCTTATGATCTTCAGCTCCAGCTGTACCCATGGTCCACTTAACAAAACCCTGCCACTGTGGCTCAAGCAGTCCTAGTTCTTTAAATGTCCACCTGGTGGTGCTGACAAACTGGAGTTGGGACATTTTAGTTTAAACCTAATGAACATTTCTGAGGACCTGGGAGCAGAACTATAAACCTCAAGACCTGCCCTCATGTGACCCACTTCCTCCAGCTAAACCCCTACTGCCAAAAGATTCCATTGCCTTCAAAACAGTGCCCCCAACTGGGTAACATGTGTTCAAACACGTGAGCCAGTAGGGACATTTCACATCTAAACTATAAAATTTAACATATTCCTACAGTCTTTAAGTCCCACTATGGACCACACCTGCTTAGGGAAGCATTCTGTGCTTGCCCTGGGGAAAGATTTCCTCACCACTTCTGCTAGACTGGAAATTCTCAGGGAAAGAGTGGGTATCAGTCATTTGGCTATTACTGTTTTAAGTTTTCTGGTGAACAGGTGCTTTCCATTGTCCTTCAGGATACATAGGAAGTCATAGAGATGCTGTTAAGTGTAGCATGAATTCTAATTGGTCTTAATAAAAAGCCAGAGTCAGATATCAGGGTAAATGCTGAAAGATCAGAGAAGTAAAGGAGCCAGCCACTAGTGAGACTTCTTACCTCTACTGAATCCTCAGACTGAAAGGGGTGAGCTCCTGTCTCCTCACGACTTATCACTTCCTCTCTCTGTCTAGCCATATCACTTCCTGTTTCCTCCTCCCAAATACTGGAATTAAAGGCATGAGATCCCAAGTGCTGGGATTAAAGGATTAAAGACCACCACTGCCTGGTCTCTAGTGGCTAGCTCTACATTCTGATCTCCAGGCAAGCTTATTTGATAGTGCACAAACAAAATATCACCACATTTCCCCTCTTTGTCTAAAAATGAAAGAACATTATAACTAATATAAGAAAAATTATATACAATAAGTACAATAACTATATACAATTATATACAGGCAATAAATACATCAATAATGTCTAGTCCATTAGCATTTGACAAATTCAGAGAAAATACTCCATATCTATTCTATCTTGGTGAGTCCAAAGTGTTGTTCCTAATTCACTTTCTATCCTAACTTGCATCACCATCCAAAACTATCTTTTGATGTCTCTCAACCTTATACACTTTACACCTCTGTAGTGAATTTCTTTTCTAAATCTGGTAACAAAGAAAACTATAACTATAACTATCTAGTCTTCAACTCCATCAGAGACCTGAGAAGGAAATAATATCTGAGTAAGCAGGAAGTGCAAGCAAGTGACTTCCCAAAAAAAATATGAGAAATGACAGAAACAACTGGCTGTCTAGACAGTCACCCAAGTTTCCTTCTGTAATGTTGGGGCATCCATCTTTAGCCTACTGGCCTATCATATCTGACAGACTTTTTGTGAAGCAGTATATTCTTTTGTTGTTGTTGGTGGTGGTTTTTTTGAGACAGGGTTTCTCTGTTTAGTTTTGGTGCCTGTCCTGGATCTCACTCTGTAGACCAGGCTGGCCTCAAACTCACAGAGATCCGCCTGCCTCTGCCTCCTGAGTGCTGGGATTAAAGGTGTGTGCCACTACTGCCCGGCAAAGCAGAATATTCTAAAGGGCTGTCTTACATTGTTTTGGCAAAGTTTGGCCATCATTTTCTTTTGTGTCCTGCTTGTTCAACTTGGACAGCATACTGTCAGCAGTCAAGGCAAGGGCACTTTCTTGCCCAGTGGCTAATTTTTGCCACAAAGAAAGTAAACTCCATATGAAGTTTTTTTGATGCCCATCATCTTCCCTGAAGTAGATTGTTGCTGCCAAGAGCAGACATGTCTCACTGTCACAAACAAAGAACCTATGTTATTAAAATATCTTAAATGTCATATTCTGCAGATCTCTGAAGTGTTTGAAGACATGTCTATCTAAAATATATCTCTGTTTGACCTTGAAAACACACCTAATGTGACTACAAGTTTGATTGTAATAGATGACTAATTACTAACCGACATTTCTTTATTATCCTGAATAGTTTGTAATAATAACTTTCAAGGACAAGCAATTTGCTTTACATTATTAAATAAGATGTATAGGTACAATACCTTGAACAAGATTAGAAATGTATGTACAGTTTGTCCTAACAAAAATAATAAAAAAATCTCAACTTTGTATCGATATACAAGGATCCATATCAATATAAAATATTTAAAACAAGTAGTTGCTTTTTAAAAGTAGATTCAATAATCTACCTTTTATCCTATCATTTCTATATCCCCCTTTTTTCTTAGAACCCTGAATCTAATCTCCTTTCTTCAGCTTTTTAAAAAATCATTACCAATAACAACTTGTAACCAACCACCCTAAACAATGACAAATATCCATAACCCACTGAATGACCAAAAACCACCCACCCCACCTCTTGGGGATGTGGGCATCATGTTCTTAAATTTACTTCCTGCTGTTTGGGTATGACAGCATCTTTGGGGGATCCTGAAAAGAAAAATTTCGGTTAATTATTAAGTCCTGTGAGAAGTAGCAGTATCATTTGTTGTCTAGTTTCTGCATAATGGGAAAGTACAGGGCTTGTTTCAAATTCTGGCTAGAGTAGTCTGCGAGGCTGGATCATCTCAGCTAGCCTCCTTGAAATTGTCCTGAGCAGTTTGTAGTCCAAAGCGGATTTTCAGAAGTGTTTTTCATCTTAGTGGTGTTATCATAGTACTGGTGGAATCGTTGTGGGACCATATCATCCTTTTGGAGACTTCAAAGGTCACTGTTAGGCATGGTCATTGTTCATTGCAGAAAACTTAAACATTTTAAATATCATATGTAGCAGATCTCAAAGAGGTTAAAGAATCAAATTTGTTATGTATATCCAGAGTACAAAAACTTAATTCCTAGTTACCTGATAAAGACTCAAACCTGAAATCATGTACAGGAAGCTAGATGAAACTTTTTTCTAGAATTAGTTAGTAATCTATATAACCATTAAAATAATGACAGAAAGTTTAAAATAGATATTATCTCATAAATTTTGAGATAATATTTATACCTTAAGAAAAGCTTTAAAGAGTCAGAATAAAACCAAAGGATTATGAAATTAGTAGCAATAAAATAGTTCCTAGTTTTTTTTTCTTCCATTCCATATCAGGTGGCTGTTCTGACATAAGACAGAGATTTTGGATTTTCCTTTTAACAAGCATCCTTGGTTTTAGAGAAGGAGAGAGCCACACTCCTACTCCAAAGCCAGTTTTAATTTTTAATTGGACTGGGACTACAAAAAGACCATTTGCATTATATGTCTGTAGAGAACAGCAGAAACAAACATTTGGGAAGATTTATGAAATTTTATCCTGTTGGAGATATGATATACCAATTTACTCTTCTTCTTGGGACAGTTTTTTTCTGGATCATTTGTCCTTTTTCTTCATAAATCTCATTTGTCCAGTGGTCTTCAGATTCCTTAGCTGGATGCCTTCATTCTCCTGAAAAGACAAAAAAACAAAACCCTTCCCCAACACTAATTTTGGGGATGTTCCCTTTTGGCAAGTTATATCTGATTAAATGATAAGCATTTGTTAGTTGTATAAGTTAGTTTAGATTGAATGGTCATGCTGTTTGATGACCTATCATCTCTCCTAATCAAGAGGTCTCTTTTGTTCCAATCTAATCTTTATAATATTTGCTTTATGATTTCTTCTGAAATTTTTGTTCTCTCTTCTGTAGCTGTTCTATCATCCAGAGTGGTGTGGTTTTTTACAATAGGCATTAGGTCCTTTAATTGCTCTGGGAAGGAGTTTCTTTCATGATGACAGGAAACGATTGAAGTGAATTTGACATGGCATTTCCTGATGGCAAAGGATTACCTTGTCTGTTCCTTGTTGATCTACATTCATTAGTCCAATGCCTGCCTTTGCCACACCTTCTGCATAATCCAGAAGGGAGGAGAATTCTGTGGGATTATTCTTAGAAAAAACATTGTTTCTAGGAATACCCTGTTTACAATCCCTTTTTAGGTCACCTTGTTTACCACAATTGAAACACTTGACATTTCAGTTTTTCCTCAAATCTCTGGAAATCATCTCTCCTATCCAAGCATCATTATAGTTATGAGATTCAATATTAAGTGCATCTCGGATCCATTCCTCCAAGGGTGCTGATCTTGCCTTTAATGGCCTAATTACCTGTAGACGAAAGTTTGTCAGGTCCCGCTCATCTCCCACAGCTGCTTAGACCCAAGTAATCACACAGAGGTTCATATAATTTTTCAAACCATGGCCNTGGCAGGCTTCTAGCTAGCTAGCTCCTACATCATAAATTAACCCATTTTATAATCTATGTCACCACGTGTTCCATGTGGCTTTACCTGTGTGCCGTTACATGCTGTTCTCTCAATAACAAAATGGCGCCTCCTCGCTCTGCTTTTCTGTTTCTCCTTCGAATCTCCCGCCTAACCTTATTCTGCCTCACCATTGGCCAAACAGCTTTATTTATCAACCAATCAGAGCAACACATTTTTAGAAAGGCATTCCCATCAATTACCCTTTTGCATTGTGCATTAGCATTTTCAAAAAGCCAAAGATTCAATTATTATTTGTCTAGCTTCTGAATTTGGTATCATTCTATTTACTGCTGAAGTCAATCTTTGTATGAAATCAGTGAAGGTTTGTTTTGGGTCTTGTATAACTTTAGTAAATGACTCAGTTTTCTTTCCTACTTCTTCAATTCCGTCCCAAGCATTCAAGGCTGCCATTAGGCATACAGCCAGGGTGTGGTCATCATATAGAGATTGCCTGTCCACATTAGCATAATATCCCTCTCCAAGAAGTTGGTCTTGGGATATTTCCATACCTCTAGCCCTACTTTGTTGTTCAATGGTCTTAGCCTCATCTTTCCACCAGATCCTCCACTTTAATTGAGGACCAGGCTCCAAGACCTGTAACCAAGTCTCTCCAGTCTTGAGGGAAAATTCTATTACAAGTTGACCATGAGTTTAACATCTCCTTCACAAAAGGTGAATACATGCCATATGAGACTATTGCTTCCTTGAATCTTCTTAAATCTAACATTTGCACAGGAGTCAATTCAGCTCTTACACAGTCTTGGGGATATCTATCACTTGGCAGTTCCTGTAAGGTTACTGGATAAATTAAGGTTGGCTGTTTGAAAACCTTACACTGTTCCTCTCTAACCTTATAATGCAATGCTGAGATTGGTTCTCCTTTAAATTCCTCTGTCTGGGTCTGAATATCACTATGATCTGTTTTAATAAGTTTTTCTAAAACTTTTATCTTGGCACTCATATTAACCACTTTTTAATGATAAAATAAAAATGATCAAACAGATAAAATTTATAAGTGACATTACATAAATCCCATCTAAATTAATTATCCTCTCATTCAATAGCTCCATTTTCAAACCTAACTTCCTCCATTGTAATAGTGTTTCCCATTTTTTAATGTGGAGAAAAAAACTCTTTTAACTAATTCCACCCTTTAAGAATTCCCAATTGTCTCACCAAATCTGCCGACAATGATGATAAAGATGTGTAGGAGCAACCTGAGAAAGGGGTCCAGGGAAAGCCTACAACCCACTAGGAGGGAAGAAGCCAAAGAGCCAGCTGTCTGCATGGGAGAATGTGCAAAAGCAGCTAACTCCTGTGGATTTTGGAGCCTAAATGCCTATGGAGTTTGCTGCAGAGAGGCTGCAACAGAAAAATCCCAACTCTCTCAGAGGCTTGAGGAAAAGAAAGGAAAACCTTAGCTGGTAGGGTAGAGACTCTGTCCAAGTGCAGCTCTGGCCTGTGCCGGTGGCTGCAAAGCCACAGACAAGTGGCTTTTTCATGAATTCATGCCCCGTGAGGGGTGCCAGATATAGCATGAATTCTAATTGGTCTTAATAAAAACCAGAGTTAGATATCAGGGTAAATGCTGAAAGATCAGAGAAGTAAAGAAGCCAGCCACTAGGAAGACTTCTTACCTCTACTGAATCCTCAGACTGAAAGGGGTTGAGCTCCTGTCTCCTCACGACTTATCACTTCCTCTCCCCACCCACTTCCTGTTTCTTCCTTCCAAGTGCTGGGATTAAAGGCCTGTGCCTCCCAAATACTGGGATCAAAGGCATGAGATCTCAAGTGATGGGATTAAAGATGTGTGCCACCACTGCCTGGCCTCTGGTGGCTAGCTCCACACTCTGATCTCCAGGTAAGCTTCATTTGTTAGAGCACAAACAAAATATCACCACAGTAAAGGAGTAAAATTCTTGCATCTAACAAATTAGTAAAATTTTTTTTCAGTGTTTGGAATCAAATCTAAGGATTTGTGAGTGCTAGGCAGGGGCTCCAAAACTGAGCCATGCTCCCATTCCCACATTGGGTGATTCTAGGCAGGTGCTCTACCACTGAGCAGTGTCTCCAGCTCCTCACTCAGTATGGTGGTTTGAATAAGAATGACTCTCATAGGCTCATATATTTGAATGCTTAGTCACCAAGGAGTGGAACTGTTTGAGGGTATTAGTAGGTATGGCCTTGTTGGAGAACTTGTTTTTTCTGGAGTTGGGATTTGAGGTTTCAAAAGCCCTTGCCGGCCCCACCCCTCTCTCTGCCTATGAATCAGAATGTAGCTCTCAGCTACTGCTCCAGTGCCACATGTGCTACCATGCTCCCTGATGTGATGGTAACGGGCTAAGCCTCTGAAACTTTGAGCAAGACCCTGATTAAAGTTGCCTTGGTCATAGTATCTCTTCACAGCAATAGAACACTGGCTAGGACAGGAGTTGGTGACAGGGAGCAGGGTATTTCTGTGACAAGCCTGACCAGGCTGCTTGAAGGAGGAATGTGGACTTTAGGACTTTGGACTAGAAAAGCAGTTGAGTGCTTTAAGCAAGGCTCAATGGGCCATACAAGTCAGAGAACGTATGTTGCGGAATATTATTTTAACTATGTAAAGGTGTGTTACATTTGTTTATGTTGCATTTGTTTAATTATGTAAAGATGTGTTGCTGTTTCACTTTGCCTGCCTAAGGCACCTGATTGGTCTAATAAAAAATTGAATGGCTAATAGCTAGACAGTAAAGGCATAGGCAGGGCTGGCAGGCAGAGAGAATAAGTAGGAGGAGGAATCTAGGCTGGAAAGAGAAGGGAGAGAGAAAGAGGGAGATACCTGGGGCCAGCCAGACACGGACAAAGCAGGAAAAGTGAGACAAACAAATGAAAGTAAGGTAAAAAGCCCCAAGGCAAAACATAGATGAAGATAAACAGGTTAAAATAAGTTATTAGAGCTAGTGGGACAAGCATAAGATAAAGTTGAGCACTATTAACTAATAAGAAGTCTCCATGTTATGATTTGGGAACTGGTTGGTGGCCAAAATTACATTTGGCATTCTAACATGGGGCTCAAATTTCTACATAGGGCCTGAGAAGGCTGAAACAAACAAACAAACAAACAAAAAACCCGGACATTGCTCCCTTAAGAGGCTCTGCTGTACAGTGACCAGTATGCTAAGTAGAAACAGCAAGCTAAGTAAAAACACCTGCCACCATGCAGGCACCAACATCCCAGAGCTGGGGTGGTTGATTGCAGCTCCCAGTTAGATGCAGCTCCCAGCTGAATGTGCTGTCAGCCAGGCTTCGTGGTCATAAAGCTCAGCTTTCATGGACCTGAGTGGGGTGGAGCCAGCCACCAGTCCAAAGCTGCTTAGCAGTTTAAGGTTTGGCTCAGGTGGTCAGAAAGGCTAGAGATACACAGTAAAGACAGGTCCAGATGGAAAAATCCTCTAAACAGGTTATAGTGTGATTAAAAATGTGTATAGGCTTATCAAAGAAAATAAAATGGGTATAAACAGTCATAGAAAAATAGTTTATAAATAATAAAGTCAGAGAGAGTAAAGTAATATAAAAGAATAAGCCACATAAAGATGGGAAATACACAGTGAGTCTTTATCCTGTATGGTATTGTGTTGACTTTGAATTTTTTGAATGCTGAGCAAAATGACAGCTGCTGAGAGACATTAGATTGTAAAAGGGACTGCTGAATTAAACCAGCCTAGATACTTTAGGCATGCCTTAACTTTAAAATGGAAGTCAGAAAATGTATTGTGTTGGGGAAGAGGTTATGCTTTTGTTTTTACAGGAAACAAAAGTCTTTGGATTCCTTCAAGGTTAATAGAGATCAGATTTGATAGGGGGAGACATCCTGAAAATCTTGGCTACAGACATAAAGAATTAATCCAAGAAAAACTACAAGATATGTGATGTATATATAATGATCTCTCTGCATGGGAAAAGTTCTGAGATGGAACAACAAATGTTACAGCTAGTTTTCCCAGAACTTACTTAACCATTTATCTCAATTTTCTCAGG
The DNA here is from genome assembly GCA_001675575.1 of Neotoma lepida. Taxonomy (NCBI): domain Eukaryota; kingdom Metazoa; phylum Chordata; class Mammalia; order Rodentia; family Cricetidae; genus Neotoma; species Neotoma lepida. Next base: position 430,719 of record LZPO01007963.1, read on the forward strand.
GTCCCGTAGAGATATTATCATCCTCAAACAATAGGAAATAATTTTAAGAACATGACACCCACATTCCCAAGAGGTGGGTGGGTGGTTTTGGTCATTCAGTGGGTTATGGATGTTTGTCATCATGTAGGGGGGTTGGTTGCAAATTGTTATTGGTTATGGTAAGGGAACAAACTAAGCATGGGAGGTTAGATTCAAGGATCTTTTTCTGAAAAGAAATAGCAGGATATAGGAATGATAGATGATAGAATGAAAGGGTAGATTATTGAATTTACTTTTTTTAAAGATATATTTATTTATTATGTATACAGTGTTCTGCCTGCATGCCAGAAGAGGAAACTGGATCTCATTACAGATGGTTGTGAGCCACCACGTGGTTGCTGGGAATTGAACTCAGGACCTTTGGAAGAGCAGCCAGTGCTCTTAACCTCTGAGCCATCTCTCTAGCCCCTAGAGAAACAGTTAATCTCAAATATTTTACATTGGTATAGATTTGTATATTGATGCAAATTTAAGGTTTTTTTTGTTATAACATATTGTACATATGTTTCTACTCTTGTTCAAGGCATTGTACCTATGCAGTTCATTTGAAAATGTAATCTAAAGTTCTAGTGCTTGAAAGCTGTTATTATAAACCATTTAGGATAATTAAGAAGTGCAGGTTAGTAGTTATCTATAGTGATCAAACTTGTAGTTATGTTAGGTATGATTTCAAGATCACACAGAGCTGTATTTTAGATAGAAAGTCTTCAAACACTTCAAAAACCTACAGAATATGGCATTTAAAATGTTTTGTTAACATAGGGCTTTTCATGACAGTGAGACATTGGTGCTCCTGGCAGCACCAATCTACTTCAAAAAAGGATATGTGCATCAAAGAACCTCCATATGGAGTCTGCTTTCATTATGACAATTTGCTAGCCATTTGGACAAGAAACTGCCCTTTCCTTGACTGCTGACCATCTAAACCGGACAAAGGAAAGTGACTGCCAATCTTTGCCAAAACAAGGTGGCACAGTCCTTCAAAATTCTTGCTTCACAGAAAAGTCTGCCAGATCTTCTAGGCCTGTAGGCTGAAGATTGATGCCCCAATGTTGCAGAGGAATCTTGGATGACTGTCCAGGCAACCAGATGTCTCTGTCATTTCTATAGTTTTGGAAGTTGCTTGCTCTGCATTTCCTGTTTAACTAAGGTAATAGTATATCCTTCTGGGGACTTTGATGGAGTTGAAGACTAGATAGTTACAGTTATGGTTTTACTTAGTTATGACAGAAGGTAAATTAGGTACAGATAATAGAGTGATTTCTCTGAATTTGTCAAATGCAAAGGGACTGGATATTACAAATGTAATTCTTATTTGATAATTATTCTTATTGAATATAGTCTATGTTAAAGTTAGAGCCTTTAACAAAAAGGGAGAAATGTTGCTGAATATTACTTTAACTATGTAAATGTGTGTGACATTTGTTTATGCTGCATTTGTTTAACAATGTAAATGTGTGTCACATTTGTTTATGTTGCATTTATTTAACAATGTAAAGATGTGTTGCTGTTTTACCTTGCCTGCCTAAGGTACCTGATTCGTCTAATAAAAAGCTGAATGGCCAATAGCCAGGCAATAGAGGGACAGGTGGGGCTGGTGGGCAGAGAGAAGAAAGAAAGAGGAATCTAGGCTCAGAGGAGAATGAGAAGAGAGAGCGAGGACAAAGAGAGAGAGTCACCTGGAGCCAGCCAGTCAGGCAGCCACCAGCCAGTTAGACACAGACAAAGCAGGAAGGTAGGACATACAGAATGAAAGAAAGGTAAAAAGCCTTGAGGCAAAACATAGATGAAAATAAACAAGTTAAAATAAGTTATAAGAGCTGGTGGGACAAGCATAAGATAAGGCCAAGCATTCATAACTAATAAGAAGTCTCCATGTCATGATTTGGGAGCTGGTTGGTGACCAAAAGAAAGTATGTTACACATGGAAGACAATGTTGAGGGTGGTTTGAACTATGGGGGCCCAAATCAAGAAGTTTCAGAGGGGAACTAGAGACCATTTTTGGTGGGTTGAATAAGAATTGTTCATTGGTTCATATATTTGAATGCTCAATCATCAAGAAATGGCANTGCTTAGAAGGATTAGGAGATGTGGCCTTGTTGGGGTAGGTGTGGCCTTATTGGAGGAAGTGTATCACTAGGAGTGGACTTTGAGGTTTCAGAAGCCCAAGCCAGGCCCAGAGGCTTTTTCTCTTCCTGCTGCCTGTAGATCCATATGTAGAACTATCAGCTCCTTCTCTAGCACCATGTCTGCCTGTGTGCCTCCATGCTTCTGTCCAGCTCCTCTTTGCTCAGTCCACTGTGGGACATCCCAGCAAAGTTCTTCTGTCCAGCTCCTCTTTGCTCAGTCCACTGTGGGATGTCTGAGCAAAGTTCTTCTGTTCAGCCCCTCTTTGCTTAGTTACTATGGGACATCTCAGCAAAGTTCTTTAGTGAGCCAGTGAATGAAGGTCTTCACACCCAAAACTCTTTTGAGAAAGAGATTTATTTGGGAAGGAGGAGTCCGGGGAGAGTAGCTGCCTCTACCAGGGTGGAGAAAACAGCTCACAACTGCCTATGCAGGGCAGTTTATATAGGATGGCCTGGGAGAGGAGTCAACAGGGATTGGCTAGTTTTTTTCCTGCCCTGGGATTGGTCAGTTTTGTGGGCTAGGGGCAAAGATGGCCCTGATATGAGAGCCAAACTGTGTTTCTTTCACTGGCCTTTTTTGGCTTTTGGACACTAATTCTAAGGCCAGGGCATATATCTTTCACTGACTCTGATTCTAGGGACCAAGAGTGTTATTTGATATTAGTTTCAGAGTCAGGGCATATTTCCTTAGTTCTGGGTTTTAGAATAAAGTGTTCATTTCTCTGGCTCAGGTCCCAAACCCAGGCTATGTTTCTTTCTCTGTTCTGAGCTCCAGGGCCAGGATGCTACTTTCCTGCTCTGTGATTGGTTGGTTTCACAAGTCAGTTGGCCAGGGGCAGCTACTTTCCTGCTCTAATTGGTTGGTTTCACATGTCAGTTGGCCAGGACGGAGATGACCCTGATATGAGCCTAACTGTGTTTCCCTCCTTCACTGGCCTTACTTAGCCTTTGGACACTAATTCTAAGACCAGGGCACATATTTTTCACTGACTCTGACTCTAGAGACCAAGAGTGTTATTTTGGTACTGGTTTCAGAGTCAGGGCATGTTTCCTTAGTTCTGGGTTTGGGGATAAAGTGTTCAGTTCTCTGGCTCAGGTCCCAAACCCAGGCTGTGTTTCTTTCTCTGGTCTGAGCTCCAGGGTCAGGGTGCTACTTTCCTACTCTGTGATTGGTTGGTTTCACAAATCAGTTAGCCAGGGAAGAGATGGCCCTGATGTGAGCCTAACTGTGTTTCATTCACTGGCCTTACTTAGCTTTTGGACACTAATTCTAAGGCCAGGGTACATATCTTTCATTGACTCTGACTCTAGGGACCAAGAGTGTTACTATGGTACTGATTTCAGAGTCAGGGAAGGTTTCCTCAGTTCTGGGTTTCCTTAGTTCTTAGTTCATTTCTCTGGCTCAGGTCCCAAACCCAGGCTGTGTTTCTTTCCCCGGTCTGAGCTCCAGGGTCAGGGTGGTTTTCTTTAGCCAGCCCATTTTCCCTACAGGCAGAGGAGATGTCAAGATAGCCTAGTATTGACTATGTCATGTGGTTATTAGTAATTACTCCCCCCCCTCCTTTGTTTTTTGAGACAGGATTTCTCTGTGTAACCCTGGCTGTCCTTGAACTCATTCTATAGACAGGCTGGCCTCAAACACAGAGATCTACCTGTCTTTCCCAAGTGCTGGGATTAAAAGCATGTGCCACCACTACTTGGGTAGTAATCACTCTTATGCTGATATACAATGAAAAGGAACAAGCTGGATAAGGAGAAATACAAAATGTATATTTTGAGGAGAAAAGGAGAACTATTGTCTTAGGGTTTTTATTGCTGTGAAGAGACACCATGACCATGGCAACTCTTATAAAGGAAAATACTTAATTGGGATGGCTTATAGTTCAGAAGTTCAGGCCATTATCATCATGATGGGACATGGTGCTGTGCAGGCAGATGTGGTACTGGAGAGGTAGCTAAGAGTCCTATATCTTGCAGGCAACAAGAAGTAGTCAAAGACACTGGGTGTTATCTTGAGCATATATAAGACCTCAAAGTCTGCCTCCACAGTGACACACTTCCTCCAGCAAGACCATACATACTCTAACAAGGCTACATCTCCTAATAGTGCCACTCCCTTTGAGGGGCATTTTCTTTCAAAACACCACAACAAGGAAGTATAATGGAGCCAAGTCCTGTGCTCAAAGAGATAAAAAGCTGAAAGAAAAGCTTGATGCTAAATGGAGTAGAGGGAGTGGTGCCCTCAGGAAAAGACCGCCTCCCCTTGTGAACCAGAATTAAAGGAAATCTTCAGCAGTGAAGGAGAATGTCAATAACAGAAAGCCAATGTAAATGTAATTGAACAAGGGGGCCAAGTTCCAGGAAGCAGCAGAACTTCACATTTTTGGCCATGTGGTTATGGCTTTAGAGTCAAGAGAGGGGCTGTGGAATCTTCCTCAGCAGCTAAGGAAGACCACTGAGGTCTTCCCTGCATGGAGGCTCAGAGAGGCCATTGCATGAAGCTGTGAAGGTGAAGCCTGGATTGTGTTGGAGACCCCAAGATGTTGGAGATGCCAGAGTTGTGGGGAAAGCAGCTCACAGGGAATGGAACCAGCCCATGATAAGGAAGTGTGTTGTAGTCAATAAAGCTAAAAGGAGTTGCAGAACTGTTTTTTGGTTTGTTTTGTTTTTTGTTTTTTACTTAATTTTATTTTATTTTTGAGACAGGGTTTCTTTGTTTAGCTTTGACTGTCCTGGAACCAGCTCTCTAGACCAGGATGGTCTTGAACTCAGATCCACCTGCCTCTGCCTCCCACGCGCTGGGATTAGAGGCCACCACCTCCTGGAAGGAGTTGGAGATCTGAAGAGTGCGAGCTTCATGTCCAGTCTTTGATATTGGACATGAAGATGCCGAATTTGGAGCTTGCCCTACTGGTTTTTGGTCTTGCTTGGTCTAGTATTTCCTTACTATTCTTTCCTCCCTTTTGGAACAATAATGTATAGTCTATGTTATGTATGTTAGAAGTATGTAATCTGCTTTTTGATTTTGATTTTATAGAGGTTACAGTTTAAGAGATTGCCATGAGTCTCAGAAGAGACTTTGAATGTTGGACTTCTAAACAGTGTTCAGACTGTGATAGGTTATGGGGACTTTTGAAGTTGGACTGAATACATTTCTGCATTATGTTATGGCTAAAAGACTGTTGGGCCAGGGAGTGGAATGTTGTGGTTTAAATAAGAATGGCCCCCTAGGCTCATATATTTGAAAGCTTAGTCACCAGGGAGTGGAAGTGTTGGAAAGGATTAGAAGGATTAGGAGGTGTGGCCTTGTTGGAGGAAGTGTGTACTGAGGGTCAAAAGCCCAGGCCAGGCCCAACATCTCTCAGTTTGTGGATCATGATACAGTTCTCAGCTACTTTCCCAGCACCATGACTATCTGCACATGCCACCATGCGCCTTGCCATGATGATAATGAACTAAGCTGCTGAAACTGTAAGTGAGCCCCAAATTAAATGCTTTCTCTAATAAGATCTGCCTTGGTCATGGTGTTTCTTCACAGCAATAGAACAGTGACTAAGACACTGGGGGGTTCTCGGCAGGGGTTGTACCACTGATCCACATGCCCAGCCTTTTATTATTGAGGCAGGGTCATAGTTTGTAGCTCAGGCTAGCCTTGAATTTTTGATGTCCTTGTGAAGCCTTCTGAATAAGTGGGATGACAGACCCTGGCCACCATGCCTGATAGTGTGTGTGTGTGTGTGTGTGTGTGTGTGTGTG
>LZPO01007963.1:444411-467057 GCA_001675575.1 Neotoma lepida
TCCCGCGACCCTCCCACACGGTTCCCTGCATTTCCCTGACGTGGTGAGGGGAGGAGGCTGGCCCTCCCCTCGTGGACGGAGCGCCCCCGGGGGCCTGGGGGCAGCTTTAGGAAATGGGCTAGGGGGAGGGGAGCTCCCTTCTTTGGCAGCTGAACATGGGGGGAGGAACCTGAGGGCGATGCCTTTCCCCCTTTTACCCATAGCAGGGGAGGGGGCTACCTACCTAGGGGAGGAGAGGTGGCTTTAAATTCCTAAGCCCCAGAAGCAGGGAGGGGGGAACGTGCGGGGAGGGAGGAGCCATGCTGGAAGGTTGGGGAGGGGTAATTTGGGAGAGAAGAAAGGGTTGGGGGAGGAGGGGATCTTCGTGCAAAATGGACAGATAGACGATGGATGGTCTGAGTGACAGCCTAGTGAGCAGGGAGCCAGCGTGCATGCGCAGGGTCTCCTCTCTCTAGGAACAGCAGGAGGTGAGCAAAGACCTAGGGTAGGTACAGGAAAAGAGGAGGAGAGGACTGGCTAAGAGTGCGTGAGAGAGAGGGAGAGAGGCGAGAATGCAAACCGAAAAGAGGCCAGGCTCTGCAGGGCAACTGGGGAAAGTCACTTAGAAAGACCAGAACAGCGCAGCAAGCACATTCCATACCTGAGCACCATTAGAAAGAAAGAAGAAAGAAAGAAAGAAAGAAAGAAAGAAAGAAAGAAAGAAAGAAAGAAAGAAAGAAAGAAAGAAAAGTTCCTGGGGAGAAGCAAAGGGGCTGGGGAGGGCAAGTGCACAAGAGGAAGTGTGCAAGAGGGCACAGAAAAGAAAGGATAAAAGTGAACAGAAGTAGCCGTGCAGTGGTGGCCCACGCCTTTAATCCCAACACTCAGGAGGCAGAGGCAGGTGGCTCTCTGAGTTCAAGGCCAGCCTGGTCTACAGAGTGAATTCCAGGACAGCCAGGGCTACATAGAGAACTGTCTCAAAAAACCAGAGAGAGAGAGAGAGAGAGAGAGAGACAGAGAGACAGACTCTTAGAGACCGAGAGACCTGGGCTGTGAATGTGCCAGGGATGTGCAAAGTGTCAGAGAAAATATAGAAAAGGCAGGGGACAGGAGTGCCACCATGAGAGGGAGAGTAAGGGCTTGGGGGTGCCAGGACAGGAAAGTGTCCCCAAGTATGAGATGGAGGTAAGTGTGTTCAGAGTGTGCAAGGACAGAGCAGAAAGAAGGGGTGGCCAGGAGCTACATGAGTATGCCTGGGTTTGTGAGAAGGAGAGGAAGGAAAGTCCCATGTGTGTCTGCAGCATGGGTCCAGGGTGATCAGAGAAATAAAGGGTGCAACCCCACCCCCCCCAAGAAGAAAGGATGCAGAGAGCAAGCTAGCAAAGGCCGTGGCGCTTGAGAGAAAAAAAGAACGCAGCGTGTTAGGGAGCCGAGAGGGCCTTTTGCGGGCCAAAGGTGTGCAAGACAGCCAAGGGGACAAGCTTGTGCAAAACTGCAGCCAGGGAGCGGAGCCGGCGTGCAAGAGGCAGAGGGCGGGACAGCTGAGAGTGCCAGGGAGAGGAGGAGGCTGAGGGGCCTGGAGAGGTGGAAAGGGTTATCAGAGGGCGCAGGTGATGGAATCGGAGGGCACACCTTCCCCTGAGGCCTGGGGGGTAGCCCCCCCATCCGGACAGGCTCTGGGCTGACCCTCTATGGCTCTGTCTGTTCCTCCCCCCAGTCGACCTTTCCCTCCTCAGTACCCCTGTGTCATTTTCTAATTCTCCCTCCCCCACTCCACTCGCACGCAGTCTAGCATCAGCTGCCCACCTCTTGTGAGGTGCCAGTGTCAGGCCTGTATCCGGTCCACCTGGGGACTTCAGTCAGGCCTGGGGAGACGGGGCAGGGCACAGTTTTAGCAAAATCCCTGGCCCCCTGAGGGGGTGGGAAGAGAATGATGGTCAGATGGGTCAGAGGTCAAGAGGTCAGCGGGCTCAAAGGTCCTATGGACGGGCTGGTCCGTCCAGGCCAGCCATCACCTCTCCAGGAAAAATTTGAGAGCCCGGTCAATGTTCATACGGTGGCCCACCCTGGTTACGCCCAGGTCCACATAGTCCTCCTTGGTCAAGGCGGGCAGGTGGGAGCCATCAATCTCGTGGTCCAGGAACTGAGCTCGATGCTCTGATAAGCCCAGCCACTCTAGCCAATCGGCGACGTCAAACTTGGTCCAGAACCCCAGAGGCTTGGCGCCGAACGGCTTGTCCGGGGGCAGCGAGAGCAGGCGGGTGGGTGATAGGGAGCGAGAGGCCCCCGACAAGGCTCCTCCGAGACCCCCAGATATCCCGGGGTGCGGTGGTACAAAGACTGGAGCAAAGGGGTCAGCCGAGCCTCCTGCCCCTCCGGTCGGGGAGCTACGGATGTCGAAGAGGCCCGGGTAGAGGGGTCCTGAAGGCAGGATGGGCAAAGAAGAGGGCCTGGGCGCTGGGCTGACCTTGTGATCCGAGGCAGGCAGCAGCGAGGGGCTCGGTGCCCGGCGGAGCAATGGAGGCCGCATCTCAAATTCCACGCCCTGCAGGTGGCGGGTGGAAGCTGAGGCCGATGAGGCTGAAGGGGATGTAACTCCTGGAGCTGCAGCTGTTGAAGAGGTGACCCCAGATCCGGTGGGGAGTGGAGGCAGAGGGGGTTTAGGCCAGTTCTGAAAGATGCTGCTGCTGGGTTTGGAGAGGAGAGAGGTCTGGGAGTCTTCAGAGAGCCTGGAATGTGACAAGGGGTGGGGGTAGGGGACCAGGGGTGGGGGAGAAGGGTTTGGGGAGAAGTGTTGAGGGCAAGGGTGAAAAAGAGGCAGAAGTCATGATTCAGAGGGAGAGACACAAGGGTAGGGGCNGAAATGGAGAAGATGGGGTGGTGGTAAGGAAGGGTCAGATGAATGTCAGGAGAGAAGTAAAGGGCAAGAAATAGGACAGGGAGAGGGTGATAGCCAAGAGAGATGGAAGAAAAAGAAGCATTAAGTGATAGCAATAACACCCGCCACCACTTGCTGCAGCTCATGTGTGTCAGGCATTGTTCTAAAGGCTTTCTGAATCACATCTCAATTTAATCCCCACAACAGCCCTGGTGGAAGGTTACTATTATCATCAAGAGCACAGAGAGCTTAAGAAACTTGCCTAAGGACACACAGCCAGGGAGTGGCAGAGCCCAGTTAGAAGTCACCAAAGTCTGAGCTCTTAACCACTACTCTATACTGCCTTTTTTGGTTATGGTCAGTCATAGCAGAGTGGAAGACAGGGAGACAGAAACAAAACAAAACAAAACAAAACAAACAAAAAAGAGGGTGGGTATTCAAGGGGGAGAGAGATGGAAGGGGATGGGGACAGAGAACAGAGAGAGAGAGGTGAAGAGAGGGAGATGAAAGAGAGAAGAAACAAGGGGAGAAAGAGGTTCCCCTCATCCCTTGAGCTCCCTTCAGCATGGCCACACCACAGGGCCTTTGAACTGGCTGTTCCCACTGGGTAGCTCACTGTTCCCCCACACAGTCTGCTGACCTTTTCTGAGAGAAGAACTGTAACCAACCAATTCTTGGGTTGTTTTGTGAGGGTAGCTGTAATTATTGTGCCTACTGTCTAGCTGGAGGTGTTGCTCAGTGGTAGAGCCCTTCCCTCCATAGAATCCCCCAGTGGGGGTTTTGGGGGTGTGCCTCAGTGGTAGAGCCCCTGCCTAGAATCCTTCAGTGAGGGGCTGGGGATGTGGCATCTGAGCCTTAATAAACTAGGAGCAAAATGGGCTCTGGATCTGTCTTCAACTGTCTACTGTGGCCCTGTCTGTCACCTTATCCAGAAGGGCACACTACTGTGCTAAACATCAAATCCATGCATATGCTGACTACATGCAGCATCCTCCCATACACCCATGAAGAATGGTGAGTGAATTGTTTCATATCTCCAAAGCTTGCTAAATTCCACACTGGAATGTTAAATACAGGGATAGACAGAGAGGAAGAGTTTCAAACTCTCCTCACTGCATCTGAGTAAAAGATGAGATATCATTCCCCGTGACTAGCCATTGCATGCATGGGTCATGGCTTCAAAGAGACCACAACTAAGAAGTATTTGGGGAACAAATACTTGGGTGCTAGGTTCTCCAAAGATGCCCTGCCCTCCTCAATCATGTTGATAGCAATGGCTCAAGTTAAATTCTGTCCCAATCCCTTTCAAGTAGGCACTGTGTCCCCTCCTTCTACAGGGAGGTGTCATCCACCTGGTGCCATGAAGAGCCATACAGACACCTTCAGTTAATGCACTTTGGCTGTTGTTGTTAATATTTTGTATCTAGGCTTGCTGGTGTAGGTCTGCCATTCCAGTTACTGGGGAGCGGAGGTTGAGGCAGGAGGATTAGAAATCTAAACTTGGTTCTTGAACTCTAAATAGACTCCAAGGTCAGCTGAAGCAACTTAGTTAGGTCCTGACTCAAAACAATATGAAGACTGGGGGTGTTGCTCAGGGGTTGAGCCCCTGCCTACAGTCCCGCAGTAAGAGGCTGAGGTGTGATTCCATGGTACAGCCCCTGACTAGACTCCCCCAGTGAGGGGCTGTGGCTGTGGCTCAATAGTTGAGCACTTGTTTAGCATGCCTGAAGCCCTAGGTTTGATCCCCAGGACCATCAAAACCAAAATAAAAACATGTAGCCATTCATCTTGGGCCATGGGTTATGGTGACCATGGAGCTGAAAGTGTGCTTCTTAGAGGTCCGATTCCTGCAAGACATCCCAGTTTGTTTTCTGTAACTCCGAGCCTCTTTGGGGACCTTGGGCTCCAGCACCTGCCATAACCACCCGCCACCGCCAGCCACAGGCTTCTGCTCACCTCTGCCGCTGCAGGGAGGAGGTCCTCTCTGGGATGTAACTGGTTCCTCCGTGGTGGCTGTCTGTGCTGCCCCCGCTGCCTCCCCGAGCCCAAGGCAGAGCTCCTCCTGCGGCAGAGGACCCACCAAACTGCTGCAGCTTGGAGCTGAGTTCGCTGATGATGCTGGCTTTGACCGTGGCCAAGGCAGAGGCCTGAGGCTGGGGCAGGGGCCCTGGCAGGGGCGGTGGTGGGGGTCCCGGACCCTCCTCCCACGGTAGCAGCTTCCGAGGCAAGGATGAGGCAGTGGGCAAAGGTACAGGCGGGACTTCTGGCTCAACCGCCACGGGACCCCCTGCCACACTTGCCGTTGAAGGTCCGGAGCAAGCACTCAAGGCCAGTAGCCCATCTGTTCCAGCTCCGGTCACAGAGACGGTGGGGCTGGTGGGGGTGACAGGATCTCGGAGTCCCCCACTGGGACCAGGTCTCAAATTTCCACCAGCCCCAAGCGCCCGGCCCCGGAGCTTGGAAGGAGTCATGAGCTGTGGGGGGTATGGTGGGCCAGGAGTCCCACTGCCCCCGAAGGCCTGGCCATCCAGGTAGGCAACATAGGTGTCCAGGAGCTCCGTCCCACTGGCCACCCCGGCCCCGCCCCCAGCCACGCCCCCTGTGTTGCCTCCTCCTTCGGCGGACAAACTGCTGAGTGTGGACGCGCTGCTGATGGTCTCCAGTGGGTGATCGCTGCTGCTCCGACTGTCCACCTCTTCAATTCCAGAATCCGTGCCAGGTGGAGGATCAGGGCCTGGCTGTGGGGCTGGGGGAGCTGGGGCTGCTGGAGCCGGCGGGCCTGGAGCAGGAGTATCCCCTGGAGCCGTAGGAGCCCCCTGGGTCAGCGTGGCCACTTCGCTGTCGTAAGAGGTCAGGCTAGAAGCGGTGGAGTCCAGGGTGGGAGGGGCTGCGGCCACAGCCGGGGGTGGGGCTGAAGGTAGAGGGGTAGCCGGGGAGGCAGGGTCAGGCAGCTGGTGGGGAGGCCCGGGCGTGAGAGGCGACTCTGGCTTTTCGAAGCTATTGGAAAACTCCAGGGGTGGAGGCAGCGGCTCCGCAAAGAGGAACTCGCCGTCGTCCACATCCACCGAAGGGGCTGGCGGCGGCAGGACCAACAGCGGAAGGCCGTTCTCCTCACTGCCCCTTGGGGAGGTTGGAGAGGTTGGCAAGACCCTGCGAGGGCTGGGTGGTGGGACCCCAGGCCCATCTTCAGTGGAGGACCCTCTCGCGCCCGCTGGGGGAGGCCGGGCCTGGCAATTCTCAAGGAACCGCACATGCAGGGGCAGCCGCTCAGGCTCCTCAGGGGCTGCAGTGCGCCAGGCCTTGCTCACCCCAGGAAGGGGACTTGGGGGTTCCGGCCCCAGCTGGAGCAAGAGGGGCCCAACCCCAGGAGCCGTCGGGGGCAGACGGTGCAGTAGAGAGCGGCGAGCTGCAGGTGGACTGGCGGGAAGAGCCTTCTCCTGACTTCCTAGGCCTGCCCGGTACCCCAGCTCCCGGCGTGCGGGGTCACCCCAGAGGCGCAACACTGGCTCGTGACGCGCATGTGGCGAATGCGGTGAGTGGGGTGAGTGGTGGTGGAGGGTGGGCGGCGGGGCTTCGTAGCGTGGAGATGGAGGTCTCGGAGGCGGCTGGGGGGTGCCCCCACCGTCCGAGGACTCCTTCAAGGCCCGCTCCCGGGCGGCCAAGGCCAGCCCTAGCGGAGAGGCGGGATCCAAGGCCTTGCCAGTCAGCGGATGCACCAGGGGCCTCGGGGGGAGGAAGCTGGTGAAGGCGCTGCTGCTCCCGTAGGCTCGGCTGCCAGCTGCGTAAGCCCCGTAGCCCCCGCTACTGACCCCCGACTCCAGCCGGAGGTACGGCTCGGCGGAGAACATGCCTTCATCAATGGATTTGGAGTGGCGCAATCGGGGACCTGGGGGCGCCCCCGGGCCCAGCCCGCTGTCGCCTCCATCTTCATCTCCCGCATCGGTGGACAGGAACAGCGTGGATCGCCGCCGGGCTTCGTTCTGCCAGCCTCCCTCCCTCCGCGCCGCGCCCACTAGGGCTGCTCCAAACTGGCTGGTAAAGTCCAGGGTGGCTGGGCCGCTGGGCGACCCAGGAGTGGGCACGGGTGACGGGGACGGCGGAACCGGGGACGAGGCAGGCGCAGGGCTGGGCGAGGATCCGCCGCCGCCCGCGCCGTCGGGCTGGGTTGGGGGCTCGGCCTCTGTGCTGCTCCCCTGGCTGCTGCGGCCGCTGCTACTGGTGGATGGGGCTTTGATGATGATGGTAGGGATGGGGATGGAATTTTTCTCCGATGGCCCGGCCGGAGGTGGTTCAGGCCGTGGCAACGCTGGGGATGTTGGGGAGGATGCAGGAGGGAGGCTGCCCTTCTGGGGCTCGCCTTCCACTTTGGTCTGCTTGACCAGTGGGCCCTTGCGACCGCGGCCGGAGCGGGCAGGCACATACATAGCGGCACTGGCCGCCCTCGGGGGCAGCTGGAAGTAGCGCAGGGCGGGAGCCTGAGTGGGGCCGCTGCTGCCTCCGCTGCTACTGTGGTGGGAAGGTGATGGGGCCCCTGAGGTTGGGCTGGGTCCTCCGCCCCGCCAGCCTCGAAGGCTGGGCTGGGGTCCCAGGGCCAATCGAGGTGGGGGATCCTCTGGGGAACCTCCTGTCTCCATCTCTGGTGGGTGAGGAGGGTGTGCATGGTGATGATGGGACTGTGGAGGTGGGGCGTGATGATGGTGATGATGAGGTGGATGATGATGGGCAGGGGGTAGGGCTCCACTGTGATACAGGCTCTTTTCTCTGCCCCCACCACGAGTGTCAGGAAGAGATGGCCCATCGAAAGATGAAGGGGAGGAGGCAGGGAGGGGACCCCCTGAACCGGGGTTGAAGGGGCCTCCCCGAGGGGAGGGAGTGAGGCGGCCGGAAGAAGAGGGGGCTGGAGGTGTGCTGTAGGGAGGCTCTGGTGGGGATGTAGTGGGTGGGGGGGGTATGTCCTCTGAACCTGGGACTGACAGACTACGGCTGAATTTCATGGCTGGGGGTGCTAGGTAGGGTCTGTCATCTTCCGCAGCCCCTGTTGAGACACACAAGACCAAGGGAGGAATTGGAGACTGGCCCAGCTCTTCCTAGATACAAGCTGTGCACTGCACAACAGCAATCATCAGCAGGGGCTCAAGGGAAAAGGTTCAATTAAGTGGAATTTCATCATATGGCCATGAGGGGGCGCCATTTACTAATTGTTCAAAGGTCTGCGCACATGATAACGGTGACTTGGAATGAGTTTAAAGCAGGCTTGAGAAGAAAAAGGCTGTCATTTTACACAGAGCCGCGCAGGAAGCAGCTGACTTCTCCCTCAACACGTATCTGCCTCCACTTACTACCTGCCTGCTACCAACGCTCCATCCTCTGAACACTGAAAGACCCCGGTTTTAGATGCTATCCACCCCAGGTCACATAGCCGAGAAGCAAACCTGGGATTTATCCAAACCCGACCTCATCTAACCAGGGTCAAATGTAGTGCTGGAACACATTACCAAGCCTAGACAGTCCTCTCTTGTGCTCCCGGGCCACATCCCATTCTTAGAGACATACCAATAGATTTCTGCCGGAGCATAAGGCCAGGTCCAGGAGGCAGGAAGGAAGGCCGGTCGTAACTTGGCTGGGAGCGGTGGTGGGGATCAAAGCTCGACTTCAGGGCAGCAGTTAGAGAGAGAAAGAGAGAGAGAGCAGAGAGCAGAGAAGGATCAGTCAGAGTTCTCCACACCCCGAGGGTTACTTTCTCCTCTGAGTTCCTGTAAGGTAGAAACATGGAGAAGCTAGAAAGTAGTTCCTGGGAGAACATTCTCGGGGTGGCAGTCAAGAGAAAGAAAACAAGAGCAAGCAGATGAGCTGAGACGTCCCACTAAACCAGGTGTCGCCTGCAGTCATGGCCTATGCTCAGGTCCCAGTGACGACACCCTTCTGGCCTGCAGCAGCAGCCACTTTGTGGCCTTCTGTTACATCTCTTGTACACGCCTTTCTGATCTCTTTGGAGACTTGGCACAATCTTTCAAAAGAAACCAGGGCTGTGGAGATTACTCAGTCGGTAAAGTACTTTGCCACATACACAAGTATGAGGACCTCAGTTCTGATCCCCAGCAGCAGTAGCCCATGTCAGACCCACAGAAACACCTAGGTATGAGGCCAAACTGGCACAGAGCCAAAGCACTCACCGCAGAGCTCCACATGAGCTCTGTAGCCCAAGAGCTGCTCTTCAATTTCAACCCATCATTATCTTAAAGATGCGTGTGTGTGTGTGTGTGTGTGTGTGTGTGTGTGTGTGTGTGTGTGCAGGTGCTCACACAGGCCAGAAGGGCACCAGGGCTACAGTTGCAGATATTGTGGAGGATGCCGGGCTATGTGGGCCTGAGATCCAAACTCTATCCTCATGATGACACAACAAACCCTCTTAACCAATGAACTATCTTTCCAGCCCCATTCATCTCATTAAAGAAAAAATTCTGTCTGTCTGACCATCCATCATCTTGTGCATTCATCACTTCTACCTATCCATCATTCTATCTGTCTGATCCTGTGTCATCATTCTATGCATCTATCTGTCTGACCATCCATCCATTATTCCATCTGTCCATCATTCCATCCATCTATCTTCCATCCACCATTCCATCTGTCTATTATTCCATCTATCCATAATTTTTTCTGTCCATCTGACTTTCCATCCATTCATCACACGGGCTGTGTTTGAATCCATACAAGACATGTGGACTATTTCCATCCTCCTGGAGAGCTCTAGAGGGCAGTGACGGCCTGAGAGACTCAAGGCTTTCCTGGGTCTTGAGTGCACCATCCCTGCACTGGCCTACCTGGGTCTCATCCATTCCACTAACAAGGACTGTTCCAGAAGCCATAGATATCCTGGCTATATGAAAGGCAGGCCGCAAATAAATTAGAGAATAGAACTTGGAGTCCAGTGTGGTGATTTACACTTGTCATCCTAGAACTGGAGAGGCTGAGGCAGGAGGATTACCATGAGTTCCAGACTAGCCTGATCTACAAGTGAGTTCCAGGCAGAGTCAGCTACAGCATGAGACCCTGTCTCAGGAAAATAACAAACAACCAAGAAAACAAAAAAATAGCCCAACCCTGGAAAGACAGATACCCTGTGGAGGGTGCTGTTTCTACAGGTCCCCAGGGAGCCCAGAAACAGGTTAAGTGTCTGTTACCCCATTAGACCAGCAAAGAGTCTGAGTCCCAGAAGAGGCTCCTCACAGGGATCAGGATGATAGGAGAACAGTCAGGATGATGGGGAAGGGGCCATGGTGATGGGGGAGGGGACAAGTTGACAGGGAAGGGCATGATGATGAGGGAGGAGTCAGAGTGATGGGGGAGGGAGGTGTTAAAAGGCAGGGGTGAGAGTCACAGCAGAAATATTAGTGTCAAAGAAGTTGTGTTAGAGTGCCTGGAACTGAACGAGGAACCCTGAGGTAATGAGAGCAGCAGAGAAGGCTCCCCGGGAGAAGGGCAGGTTCTGAAGGGAGCCCAGCCTGAGGAAAGGACACCTTTTGCAAAAGAAAAAATATTCTGGGGGCTGGAGAGGTGACTCAGAGGTTAAGAGCACTGACTATTCTTCCAGAGGTCCTGAGTTCAATTCCCAGCAACCACATGGTGGCTCATAACCATCTGTAATGAGATCTGGCGCCCTCTCCTGTATACATAATAAATCTTTAAAAAAAAAAAAAAGAAAAAATATTCTGGCTTGGAAAAGCTCAGGTCAAAACAATGGGTGAGGGGCTGGGGAGATGTCTCAGTGGGTAAGAGCACTGGTTCTGCAAGTATGAGGTCCTGAGTTTGAATCTCCAGTACCTATATAAAAATCTGGGCCTGGCTGCCCATGCTTGTAACACCAGCTTGTGTGGTGAGGGGAAAGGTGGATCCCTAGATCTTGACAGACAGTCAATTTAGACAAAACTGTGACCTTTTAGTTCAGTGAGAATCTGTCCCAAAGGAACAAGATAGAGAAAAATACCTGTCCTGTCCTGGCCTTGGAATGTGTCACACTTGCATGATGCACACCACCCACTGACACACACTACATACACATACCATACACCTCACCCACTACCACCATATATATGTATACTACCCTCACCCCTCACATCATACACAACCCCCCCACACACACAATACCCCCTACACTGTACACTGTATACCACACACACCGCACACCATACACACACTATACATATACCATATACTCACACACATACCACGTATATCATACACATATGTGCACACCATGCACACTCACCACAAATACTCCACACTATACACACAGACCATACACATACATATGCCACACACCATATGCCTACACCGCATACACACACCCAATACACTCCCCCCCACACACACACTTAAAAAATAAATATTAGGAAAAAAACACCCTCGCCTGGGTTAGCTAAACAGTGGGGCCAGTTTCAGCAGACCTCTGTTTTGATTTGGTATACATTTTCTGAGAAACCTGAGAAAGTGGGTTCAATTCTCTAACACCCATTTGTCTTCTATAAAATTGAGGTGATCTTCTCTTCCTCTCCAAGGAAACTTGTTGAAGAAGACCACGATGAAAATGTAGAAGTCCAAGGAAGGTAGTTTTGGGGTCCAGATAAGGAAGAACTTTCTAGAAGTCTGTCCATATAAAGAATAACTGCAATAAGAGGTTGTGAGCTCCTGTCTTTAAATTTGTTCAAGCACCTGCTAGATCATTAACAAGAAAGAGACAGAAGTATCAAAACTTAAGAGCTGAGGCTGGGGAATGGCTCAGTTGGTAAAGCGCCTGCCATGCAAGCACAAGGACCTGAGTTCAACCCCTGACCCCACAGGAAAAGCCTAGTGTGGTGGCATGTGCATGTAATAGTGCTGGGGCAGGGAAGGCAGGTGGCTCTCTGGGGCTCGCTGACAAGCCAGTCTAGCCTAATTGGTGACCTCCAGGTGCAGCAAGAGACCCTGGTTTTGAGAGATCTCAACAAACAATATGGGTGGCACCTGAGGATCAACAGACATGTGCACATATACATGTGCTACATGTGCACACACAGAGTTAAGAGATGGGCTGGATGCAGGCTGAGGCTGTCAGATGACAGTTTGGGATCCATGCAACTCTGAAGTGGATGTGAAGGGTCAGGCTCCAGGGAGAGTGTTGGAGTGAGATCAGAGGGCAATGATACTGAGGTGCAGAGGAAGACTGCTGTTGTTGAGAGCCCTATGTGACAGGAGTTGACCTCATTTGACCCTCCTGAGTGCAGCCAGGCTTCAACCAATTTTACAGAGCAGTAAACAAATGCTGGGGATGAGGTAGCATGGTTCAAAGCCATACAGGGAGAGGAATCAGGATTTGAATGCACAGCCAGGCTGCAAGACCTTCTGATTCCTGTCTGCCTGCCTCCTGACTCCTTCCTTCTCCCTTCATTTCTTTCACCCCACACTCTCTTCCTGCCTCCATTTATTCCTTTCTTTCTCTTTCCCTCCCCTTTCTGCCTCCCCTCTTTCTTTCTTTCTTTCTTTCTTTCTTTCTTTCTTTCTTTCTTTCTTTCTTTCTTTCTTTCTTTCTTTCTTTCTTTCCTTCCTTCCTTCCTTCCTTCCTTCCTTCCTTCTCCCTTCTCCACCTTTTATTGGTGCTGCAGTTTGAACACAGGACCTTTCACCTGCTGGGTATGCGTTCTTCCACTGGATGCACCCCCAGCTCTCATTTTTTTGTTCTTACTCTGAACTTGTGTGGTAGGATGGCATAGCAGATAACCCACCCTAACAATTGCAGACATTTCAGACATCTTAAGAAGCCAAGGATGGGCATGAAGGAAGAGCTGGGGCCTGCAGGACACTGTACTAGCCAGAGAAGTGGCTTCTAGACTGGAAATTCCAGGAATCTGGCTCCAAAACCTGCTCCCTGCCTCTTTATAAAAGTACAGGCTTTTTGGGGTTGGAGTGTGTGGTCCTGAGGGGATAAATAACACACCTGTCTTCACACCATCCAGCGGAAAGCTCAGCCCTTCTTTCTCCTAAAGCCACAGGCAGTGAGCTCTGCTAGTCTCAGTGAGATGGGTGGCTGCACCCCCTCTTTTCCAAGAGATCACAGAGATTTCCCTACCCCATTGCAGCAGCATTTCTACAAACAGTGTTTATGCTGCTGCAGACTTTGCAGCTTGAGCACTTAGGCACCAAAGCCCAGCCTCCCTGGGTAACGTGCTGGCCAAAAGGCACTGATATTGCTGTAGCAACAAATCTATTTTACCCCTTTGGTTATCTGTATCAGTCTCACTCTGTAGCCTTGGTTGGTCCTTAAAACTCATGGCAATCCTGCTTCAGCCCCTGGAATGCTTGGATTATAGGTGTGAGTCACTACTTCTGACTTCAAAATTCACTTTAAAATTATTTTGAAGGTTGGAGATGTAGCATTTACAGCACTTAAATAACACTCACCAGTGAGGGGCTAGAGGCGTGGCTCAGTAGAGTCACTGCCTAGAATCCCCCAGGGAGGAGACAGGGGTGTAGCTGAGTGATAGAGCTTCTGCCTAGAACAGTGGTTCTCAACCTCCCTAACACTGCCACCCTTTACTACAGTTCCTCATGTTGTGGTGACCCCAACCATAAAATTATTTTCATTGCTACTTCATGACTGTAATTTTGCTACTGTTTTAAGTCGTTATGTAAGTATCTGATATGCAGGGTATCTGATATGTGACCCCTGTAAAAGGGGTCCTAACCCACACTGCTGGCCTAGAATCTCCTCAGTGAGGGCCTCAGGGCATAGCCCAGTGATAGAGCCTCTTCCTAGGATCCCCCAGTGAAGGGGCTGGAGGTATGTCTCAGTGGTAAAATGCATGAGACCCTAGGTTCAATCCCCAACAGAACAGTTATTTTAGTGTGACTGGCTCTTGTCCATGTCACAGGTTGTTTCTGTAAGCATCACTCAGCACATCTAAGACAGAGGTGCAGTAAGCACAGCTGAGAAAGCCCACACCAATCTGCCGAGCAGATCCTGGGCCTACCTTAGAGTAAATGCCCCTTGGACCCCAGGCTGTGAGTGTGGCCTGAGGACGGAGCCTTGGCAGGCAGAGTGCATAGGCTAAGGGAGATGGCAGGTAGTGGGTTACCTCCAGGGGTGACAGCTGGAGGGTAGAATAGCACACACAGGACTGATGTAGGTGTGTTGGTGTCAAAGGGCCAAACCCATGGGGACAAGGCCAGCAGGGCCCTGGCAGAAAGGCCAGGCAGAGTTTGGGTCTTTTTTGAGTTTCATTTTCACATCTGTAAATGAGCTGCATACCTCACAAGAAGATTCTAAGGCAGGAATGAGGTAATCTGTATGGAATACAGTGTCTGAAATATGTTGAACACTTGATACANACCAGCCTTTGCCTGTGGGGGAGGGGAGGTGGAGAGGGCACACAGGCCATTGTGCACAGTGCACACGCACATGTATATGTGTGCATGTAGGCCAGAGGTCAGTGTTAGGTGTCTTCTTCAATTACTTTTAACTCTATTTTTTAAAAAAATCATGTGTGTGTCCATGTGTCTGCGTGTGGGACTATGCATGTGGACTGTGCTGTGCCCTAGGAAGTCAGAAGAAGGCGTCAGAACTTCTGGAACTGGAGTTATAGGCAGTTGTCAGTGGCCCCATGTGGGTTCTGGGAATGGAACACCAATCTTCTGCAAGAACCCCTGAGCCGTCTCTCTAGTCCCAGCATCAATATTTTGATAGCCATCAAACATCTGTTGGGCATCTAGGATCATGCTGGGGATATATAACTATGATTTTTTTTTTTTTTTGGACTGGAGGTCTCCCTACAAAGGTCTCAGGCTGATCTCAAACTCACAGCAACCCTCCTGACTCAGCTTCCCAGGATCTGGGATGATAGGCATGAACCCACATCTCTATAGCATCCCTGAGGTGGGAGGGAGAGAGGGGAGATGAGACGTAATGGAGGAAGAAAGTGTGGTGCTTCTCAGGACTAGTGTAGAGCTCAGATGCAGAAGACATTTGGGCATCTTCACATCAGCACAGGGTCCCCTGTTTCCTTTCTACACCAGGTTACCTACCTCAGTGGCAAAGAATCCTTTGGGCCGGTGTTTGCCCAAGGACGCGAGGCCACCAGGCCCAGGACTCTCACTTGCACTGATGGTCTGCTGAGCAGCNGCCAAGATCTCATCCAGTTTGTCTGTGGGAAGTGAAGACAGTCAAAGAAGACAGTGAAAGTGAAAGTTTCCTTGGCCTACCACAGAGACCTGGCGGCCTTGGGGTATGATACAGAGATCATGTGGTCCTATTTCTGTCTCTGGGGACACCTCCCAGCCCAGCAGGCAGGGCCCAGTGATGACAACGCACAGGAGAGTGGGTGGCACAATGATGGTATGAAGTAACCAGGGTTCCAGGGCCCGAGTGCTGAGCTCACAGGTGTCTGAGGGGCACACAGGAAGGAGGAAGGCAGGAATGCATGCAGCATCCCCAGAGGCTGTAGGTTGGGGGGGGGGATATGGCGTCAGGGAGCCATGCTGTGTCATCTTACTGAGTGCCATCTGATACACAGTTCGCTTTTTCTCCATGCTGGGCACTGGTGCAGGCTGTTGTTCATATTCTGTGGGCAAAGGAAAGGGATGAAGATCAAGGGTGCCCCTGCAGAGGGCATGGCCAGTAGGAGTGGACCAGCAGGTATGGCCAGCGCAAGGTGGGGGCAGTGAGGGGCTGGGATCAGGGGAAGGGTAAATCCGCCTCTGGGGTTGGGAGACTGGGACCCTCCCACCAGACCTGAGCCCACTCACCAATTTTCTTCTTCCAGGGGGAGACTAGCCCAGGGGTAGACAGCAGAGGAGCCAAGAGTTAGGACATCAAGGGGAGGTGAGGGACCCCTCTTTGGAATGCCCACCTCCCTAGGGACCCGAGTGGTGGAACAGTCAATCATCTGCCCAGTTGGCCCCAGGTCAGGGGAAAATGAGACCCGCCCCAGGTCATGAGATTCTGCTTGCAAGGAGCCGCTAACCTTCCTTTGTTGGTTGAGGGAGCCAGTAGAAGAAGGGAGAGGGGGCAAAAGGAGAGTGACCCATGGTGGGGGGACACATACAGACCCCCAGAGACCCGGGACAGAGAAACAGAGATACAAGAGGGCAGCGGGGAGACTCTCAAAAACCTCCCAGTGACACACAGGCAGGCCATAGAACCTGGCCCAAGGACATGGAGGGGGGGGCGGGACAGGAGGAGGACAAGGACCCCTCATGACTAACAACACTGACAAAGTCAAGGGTGGTCCAGCCCCTTGCCCCTGGCCGCCCCTGGCCCTCGGCCCCGGCAGCCCCACAGGCTCACCCATTTCCTCCAGCTCTGAGGTCATAGACTTGGAACGCAGGGAGATGGCTGGGGGCGGGAGCCGCTTAGCCTGCTGGGATGCTGGAAAGGTGGGGGTGGGTGGGAGGTGTCAGTGTTGCAGGGAGAAGACCCCTTGACACCCATTCCTTTCACTGTGTTTCCAGAACTCTGAGAACAGCACCCCAGCATGCTGAGCCCTCTCTGCCTCAGTTTCTCCCCTGAAAGGTTATGAACAGGCAGGCCTTGAAGGGGAAGGAGGGCCTCATGGGAGGGGTTTAAGGAGTGGTCCTAAGANTCTTAATTTGGTGCCTGGAGAAGCCCCTTTGATTTGATACAAAGTCTCACGTAGCCTAAGCTAGCTCAAACTAGCCTAAGCTAGCTCAAACTCACTAAGTAGCCCTTCTGATCCTCCTGCCTCTACCTCCCGAGTGCTAGGATTGCAGGTGTGCACCATGATGCCTCTTGCTGCACCTTTGGGCTGGAGCCCAGGGCTGTGTGTGTGCCAGGCCAGCTCTCTACCAGCACAGCTAAGGCAACAGCGGTGAAGAAGTACCTTTCTTGTGGACAGCCTCGTCCATGTCTGGGTGTCTGGTCACCATCACCACCTTGACCATCAGTGTGTTGCCTCCCTGGCGGATCATGTTGACCACCTGACGGTGGCCAACCTTCACTACATTCTGTCCATTCACCTGTGTCATGAAGGGTAGAAGACTTTCAGCTCTTGAGTCCCTGACAGAGTGACCTCCTACCCCACCTTTTCTCATCCTTATAACCCTTCCATGGCTCCCCATAACTCCCATGTCCCCAGGAATGAGCTGACCTGGATACCCTAGTCACCTCCACACTCTTCATATCTCTGTATTGCATATGTTGGGGGACAATTCTGTGATTTATTTTTATTTTTATTTTTAGCTACATTTATACTCTGTGTCCCAGGCTGGCCTGGAACTCACTAGGTAGCCCAGGCTGGCCTTGAACTAGTGGTAATGGCAGTTTTCCTGGAATGACTAGATGGAATGAGAGGTGTGAGCCACCACACTAGTATGGGCACCTTTCAAAGATCCAGGAAGAGTTGCTGGACAGGATGATTCCATAGACTCAATGTGATGAATGCATGACCAAAGCAACACAGGGTTTGTGAGCTTAGGGGTTGTCCCCAGGGTCCCCAGAAGTACAGTGTGACTGGGGCTCACCTCGATGAGGAAGTCTCCCATTCGTAGTCCAGCCCGCCATGCCACGCCACCCTCGTCCACAGACTCGAGGTACTGCAGCGCCGGGAAGGCCGGGGTGGGGGTGAATTCCTCGATGGGGGTCTGCGCTGCAGACGGGGAGGAGCCGGCGGGGTCGGAGGGGAGGGGGTGGAGAGGCCGAGCAGGGGATGGGGCTCAGACCCAAGTCACAGAGGTCTCATTGGAGCTGAGGGACCAGCACCCCAGGGTGGGGCAATGGGTGGGCTTAAGGGTGTGTGTGTAGGGGGGTCCCTTCTCTTCTTCCATCCTCCCTATCTAGGCCCTGCTTCTTGGGTCAGAGAGGATCTCCCATCCCCTCCCCGGCCAGCACTCACCCTTGGCCCCCCGTAGCACGAACCCGAACCCCTCACTGTCCTTCTTCTGCAGCAAGACTGTCTTCTCCTTGATGATGTAATCACTGGCAGGAGGCAGGAGGAAGGGATGGAGGGGGATGGAGAAGGGCTCATGAGGCACAGAGTTGGTGCCCCACCCAGTCAAAAGGTGCCCCAGCCCCTGCATGGAGACAATTCACTGCAGTTCCCCACCCCCATCCAGTCTGTACTTATGCTCAAGACACCCCCTCAAAGCCCAGGGTGCTCTTGTTTCCACCCACTCTTTCCTCATTCATCCTTCCGTGAATCCATCCACCCATCCATTCACCAGAGCTGTTACTGAGCCCACGGTACACCAGGCACCCAGTGGGGTGGGCAGAAGAGGCTCTGAATTATCACAGCCCTGCCTGGGTCCTGGCTGGCAGCTTCCTGTCTATGACCTTGAACCTGACTTTAACCTTTTGTGCTTCAGTTTCCAGATCTAGCAGAGAGGGCTGCCTGAAGAGACTGTGAGAGAGTTCAGAAGTTGCACTACACACACAGGGTGTACAGAGCCCACACCATGTCCTTAGGCCAAGGTGTTAAGTCAAGAAAGTGAATGTACTAACACATCTCATCTCCTTTACTACAGGAATACCTCCAGAGGACCAATCAAAACAATGTTTACATTACCCGGTCCAGTATGGTAGCTGCTAGCTGCACATGACTATTTTTTTAATCAATATTAATCAAAATTAAATTTAAAGTGTCAGTTCCTCAGTTATGGTGGCCACGTTGATGTTCCCTATGGTAGTGCTTACACAGAACATTCCTCTCAGTTATTGAAAGTTCTGGTGGACAGTGCTGACTGCTGCATCCCTTGTTAAGTTTCAAGTGTGTCACACACAGGCTATCAGTACACTCTGGCCACACACCAATTACCAGTCCTGATGATGCAAGCCTGTCATCCCAGCTACTGGTGAGGGTTGCTGAGAAAGGAGGGTCAAAAGCTCAAGGTCAGCCTGAGAAACTTAGTGAGGCTCTGTCTGCAGATAAAATGAAAAGAGCTAGGGATATAGCTTAGCAGTAAAGCTCTTGCCTAGACTCCCCAGTGAGGGGCTGGAGTGTGGCTCAGTGGTAGAGCATCTGCCAAGAGTCCCCTAGTAAGGGGCTGGGGGTGTGGCTCAGTGGTAGAGCATCTGCCTAGACTCCCACAGTGAGGTGCTGGAGTGTTGCTCAGTGGTAGAGCACCTGCCTAGAATCCCCCAGTGAGGGGCTGGAGGCTTATTGCTAGAGCATCTGCCTAGAATACCTCAGAGAGGGGCTAGGGTATGGATCAGTGGTAGAGCACTTGCTTAGCATGCACAAAGGCCCTGGGTTCCATCAGCACTGGAAAAAAATAAACACCAATTCCCCCTGAATATGGTGTTAGTTCTAAAGCCACGTATCTCACCAGTATATCTTAGTAGGATATAAACACAGAGGAAACCGATAAAATTCCAATCATGGCACTTATTTCCATGCTTGCTCAGGTTGGTTGCAACACAGCCTCAGATCCTGGATTATCACTCTCCCCCTCAGCAAGCTACAGTCATTCTCTGTTCATCCCAATATATGGACAGGGACACCTGAACTGCTCTACCTCAAGCCAATTTCTTTCAGAATACCCCAGAACACATGCACTGCAGTGCCTCTTTGCAGCAGCAGTCTTTGTTAGAATGTAGAACCCAGGGCCAGTGCCATGCACCCTCTCTGTGTTGCAGCAATGCTCAGACACCCCCCCCCTACACACACACACACACACACACACCCCAAATCCCAGTTAGATCTATGTGGCTCTAAGCCACTCCAATAATATCCATGCAGGCTCCCCAATTACTCACCCCCACATATTCAGCTAACAGCCCTCCACAAGTACTCCAGTATATTTCAGTGACACCCCCACACATCCCAGTATGCCCTGATTCTGATTCCCCTCACTGACATCAGTGTATTCCCATCACACGCCCTCTGAGTACCTCCCAGCACACAGGGATAACACCTAATTGTGTGCCTACTGTATTCTAATGCCACCTCTCCCCATCAGTGCCTCTGTAAGTTCCCATGACCCCCACAGCTTCCTCTGTAAAAATCTGTGCACCCATACATCAGTGGGTGTTCTGCACATGCCTGTGGGCTGCCTCCCTCCTTGCTGTGCTTAATGGGCACCACATCATGCAGGTACACAGAGGCATACCCCAGCCATTGCACTTACCCAGAGGCCAACAAACCTGTCCATAGGTTCTCGCCTCCTCCCCCACAACCCTCCCCAATTCCCCCCAGGAGTCTTTGCAGCTGCATAGATCAGGTGCTGGGAGAAGACTGAAGGGCTGAAGAAAAGGGAGGGGTGAGGGGGGATGGGAGAAATGGGTCTAAGGAGGCTGAAAGGAAGGATGAGGTGGAAGGTGAATGGACAGTCTGGGAGATTATTCAGAGGTCAGGGCAGTTTGGCTCTGACTGTACTCTGTGACAGTCTCATCCCCATCCGGACACATGGTGACAACTTCTTCTAAGTCCTTATGTCCTTACTACTCTCACACCCTCTCCACATTCCCAAGAACCTCCCCACGAAGCAACAATGCCCTTCAGGCTTCCCCCTTTACACCTCACCAAGGCAAAGTCACCTTCAGTCATTCACGCATGCCTGCCACCCTCACCTTTCCCCAGGCTTTGAAGTCTCTCTCTCTCTGTAGCCCAGGCTAGTCTACAACCCCCATCAATCCTTCTGTTTCAGCCTTCCGAGTGTTGGGGTGATGGGTGTTAGCCACCACATCCAACTCTGTAAACTCTGTCAGCCCCAGCTCTATACATAAGCTTTCTCCCACGTGCCCTGTCCTCAGCTACGAGCCTCTTGTTCATATGCCAAGGCTTGTTACAGGTCTGGCAGCATTGAAAGACCTTCACAACCTGTCTCTTATACACATCTAGATGTGTATAAGAGACAGGTGTATTTGTTTTCTAGTCAGGCTTTCACTATGCAGCTCTAGCTGTCCTGGAACTCACTCTGTAGCCCAGGCTGGCCTCCAACTCACAGAGATCTGCCTGCCTCTGCCTCCCAAATGCTAGGATTCAAGGTGTGCACCACTCTACTTAGCTGATAAGTAACCTTCTCTAATACCTAAGAAAAGATTTGGGTAAGTGCAGTTACAATTCCTTTCATGTCATACCACTCACACCACAGACACATACATTTACCCCAAAGTTCAGCAGGAGACCTCTATGCTGACTGGTCTTATGTCAACTTGACACACAAACTAGAGTTATCTGAAAGGAGGGAACCTTGATTGAGAAAATGCCTCCGTGGGATTCTGCTGTAGGGCATTTTCTTAGTGACTGATTGAGGAGGGCCCAGCCCATTGTGGGTGGGGCCACCCCTGGGCTGGTGGTCCTGGGTTCTATAAGAAAGCAGGCTAGCAAGCCATGGGAAGCAAGCCAGTAAGCGTCACATCTCCATGGCCTCTGCATCAGCTCCCGTCTCCAGGATTCTGCCCTGTTGGAGTTCCTGTCCTGACTTCCTTCAATGATGAACAGTGTTAGGGAAGTGTAAGCCAATTAAACCCTTTTCTCCCCAACTTGCTTTTTGGTCATGGTGCTTTATTACAGCAATAGAAACCCTAAGACAAACCCCAACTGCCCCTCCAGCCTCTGGGGTTTATCCTAACTTCAGCCAGTCACACAATACATCAAGAATCATGCAATGCCAACCACTTTTTGGGTCATTTAATATTTAAGTCATTACAACATTCCTGGGTGGGGTTGATTGTGAGTGTTCCCATCTTTAAAGCTATGTAAACTAAGACACAAAGCAAGGGCCTGCTCAAGATCACACCAGCTAGAATTGTCAAGACTACAAGCTAGGTTTCCAGAAAGCCATACACCCCAGTAATACCCAACCCCCTCCATTACCACAGCACCCCCATCTGTCATTCCTTCTCATATGGACCCCAGCATGCTGCAGAAGTGTCTCTCTATTTCTACAGTTCTTTGTGTGCCCCCTGCCAGATGTGCTACTCTCACCCCAAAACCTCCTACTTGCTTTCCTGCCTCTCAGCTCCCTGCAGTTGCCTCCATCCTTCCTCCCTGTGAGCCTCCTCCCTCTTCCATATCTCATTCCACACCACCCTATATCCCATGTTTCCCCAAACTACCCCATCAGCCAGCCGGTCTGGGGGTGCCCTTAGGATATACCGGGAGACCACTCCTGCACCCAGTCACTCTGCTTACCCCTTCTTCCAAGGGTCCTTTTTATATTTCTGTCACCTCCTAGCCCCTGCCTGCCTCCTCTCCAAAATTCTTGGGCCTCAGCCCTCCACATTCTCTTGCCTCCTATACAAAGAAGTTCATGGTGTCCCCCAATAGCCCACACGTTCCTTCCACACTGCCTGCCCGGCTATCCATGGAAAGCTCTTTCTCCTCTGGGTATCCGCAGCTTGCCCTGCTGACCAGGCTGGTTTTCCCAGCATCCTCTTTCGCTCACATTCCCTGCAAACTCCAGGTTCTGGTGCCCTGTCCCCGCCCCCAAATCCTCTTCCTACTGCCTGCCTTCCATCCTCATCCCAGCACCTTTCTTGGCACTCAGCACTCCAAATTCCAGTACTTAACCCCTCTCCAGTACCCACACATCCCATTTCCCCTCTATCCAGCAAACCCGCCCTCGCCCCCAGCACCACCGTATGTGGTGCGGACTACCTGCCCATCAGGAGCTGGCACCATGTCCTTCCCCAGGCCATCCCTCCGTGTCCCAGAGAAGGTCTCCAGGGCTTGCTGGTTCCCTCTTG
The DNA here is from genome assembly GCA_001675575.1 of Neotoma lepida. Lineage (NCBI taxonomy): Eukaryota > Metazoa > Chordata > Mammalia > Rodentia > Cricetidae > Neotoma > Neotoma lepida. The sequence goes on from LZPO01007963.1 coordinate 466,944, forward strand.
GAGACTGCGGCGCGACTGCTCCCCACCCCCACCCCAGGTCCCTTTTGCCCACTCAGAATGCCACAGCTTGGAGCCGGCTGCCATCCACAGTGCTGCCTCCGGTCCTCAGTTCCC